>NC_047560.1:42417477-43017477 GCF_902806645.1 Magallana gigas | reverse complement strand
TTTTTCAGACACGAGTAAATAAAAACGACATCTTTAAAACAGTTTCCATAGTTCTGACATATTTCTGTTGCGGGGATAAAGTTATTATTGCTATTCTTAAGAAAGTATCACAGCGGAAAATTATCCTGGTTTGAACGCGAGGTAAATAACAGTCATTTAATTAGAATGGAGAAGACAAATTAAATTGTTGAATGTTTTTAATTTGAGGAATTGAGCACATTGAGGTACAATTTTCTTTTTCACATCTATACATGTAGGATTTTTTAAATAAAAAAACAAAAACTGTTACTTTTTTTTTTTTAAAAATACAATGACTAGTAAGTCGTTGATGAAAAAATGTACCTATATGCTCTCATATATTTTGATCGCTTTACAAAGGGGGGGGGGGTGGGGGCAGAACGAAAATATAGGGAATTGGAAGTTAACAACTTAACAGTGTACCCCTTCCAAATGTTTAGTTTTATATCTTGCGTAAAATTTTCTTATTCTGGTAAAAAATAGTGTAAGCCTTCTGTCTTACAGGATCCTATTGAGGGTCAGCTCAAGCTTATGGATGACAAGTCCAGTATTTCTTTCTCAAGCGGTTTTATTAAGCGTGATCGTATAGTTAAGATTACAACAATCTAAAGCAGCCCAAATCAGGAGTCTGCCCAATCTCATTTCATATGGGTATATATAAGGTTTTACTTATGATGGACAGTTTTGACTAGTTCGGCCCATATACGACGATCATGAGTGAACATTTAGTGTTCAAAATTAAGATTAATATTTTATTCCTAAATAAAGTAACAAAACCGTCAAAACTGCCAATCAAAGAGTCTGGATGCAGGATGTGGGTCTCCGAGTCCTGGGTCTCGGAGCCCCCCCACCTAGTATGAGGCATCACTTACTCACAATACGTTCATTCATACACGGCATAAAAGGTTACAAAGGTTAATATATAGAATACACAATACATGACTCAATATAGAATACTAGAGCATTCGTTGCAGACACAGAATCGCCAAATAGGTCACATGTTGTTAAACTCTCAATTTGGATATTATTCTGCCCGTATTATGACCTGGTTTCATAACATCATTTAGGAATACTACGCATTGCTACAAGAGTCACAGAGTTCATTCTGTCAATTATCATTAACAGCATTCAGTGCGCAGCATCTAGATACACATAAATATCATAGTGACCATTATGTAATACTAGCAATTCAAGGTCATAGCATGGCTATCTGTTTACATACGTCCCCCAAACAAAAGAAATATCCCGAAGGGAGATTTCTCATGCCTGGCGCCCGGAATAGGAAAGCGTCCTTGATCTACCCTTGATCAGACGAACTTCCTAGTGACATACCAGTCAGAACATCTATGTTAAGAGATAGTAACAAGTGACATGTTTCCACCTCCGGCTTGGAACACCATTCATCTATAAAAACAAATCTATACCCAGGATGTATACATGTTCATAAAATCATATAGCTTGATTATATCGCATTACAATCATGAAAACAATAATGAATAAAGTATGATAATAATGACCAAGGTGAAATAACCATAGTTGAATATAATCGTAATTCATCATCAAAGTAATACTAAGTATGATTAAGCTTGATGTCACATATATATAAAAAGTCAGTGCATGCTTATAAGTTCACAAAAATATCTCTTCCTTCCTAGGGGCGAGGTTCGCGTCATAAGTTCGGAGTCCATCGGTTTCTTCCTGAATTTCTCCAGAGTGAATCAACAAATACAAGATTTACATTAGCACAAGATAACGCACATTTCTATTTTAACACATTTCACATTTTTTTAATTTTCGCTAAATTTCACAATCCTTTCATAAGGAATACACAACTTCTTCGCGGCTGTAGCTTAATTATTCATCCATCATCGGCACCCGTGGATAGAGGGTCGGCGCGGATGGCGAGGCGACTTCTCGCGGAGCGTCTCCTGCGTTCCTCTGTTGCGTAGACATCGCGGCCTTCTCTTCCAGGTATTTACGTGCCAGCTCTGGGTCCGGTCGATAGTATTTGGTCCATGGATAGTCTTCATTTTTCTCCTCTCCAAGAAATTGTTGTGCTAGTTTAGTCGAAATTGTCCCCGTGTTACTGGTCAATTTGCGAGTTGCGATTCTTCCGCTTCGTCGGGGTTTCTCTTGGATCCTAGTGTCTTTCGGGATTGGTTCAAGTTCAATAATGTCGCTAGAGGTCCTTTTCTCTGGATTCTCACAACAAAATACAGTGTCTTTGGAAGAACCTTTCTTATCTCCGTCACTACCCCTTTTTCGACAACCTGTCCAGCAACCACTACAGCATATACCACCCCACTTTTTAATAGTTTTACGTTTCTTAATACAAAGTCCTATCGTTATTGTTACTGCTAAAGTTAAACACACATAAAACCAGGGGCTTCCCACCCTAGACGAGGATTTCATGGGTTGCAAATTAATTACTGGCAATTCCGCCATTAGTGCATTCATAGGGAAAATTTTAATATCTTTTAATTTGTCAGGAATTTTTATTTGGCTAATTTCGGGGTGTCGGGTGTTTAGAGGGTCCCAAAGGGTGCATGTATCGATCTCATTGATAAATTTTTGGAAAGAATTGGTCATGTTGAACTGACTTTCTCTATTATAAAATGGTGGTAAAAATAATGAACCGTGAAAACCCGAGCAACCTTGTCCCATATTCAAGATGTCGATAATAATATTTGGATTGTTTTTACCAATAATCTTAAATCACATACAAAAATCACACTTTAAAAAAATAATTTCTTACTTAGTGGCTGTTTCATGTATTTCGAGTACATATTAAATCTTTTTAACTCCGCATATGCATACATATAACCGAGGTGCTGAGTCCGCGTTTGCTAGTCGGCGTATCTCAATACATGTTTTAATGTCACAGGGGGTCATCCTGTCATATCTTTTTAAAAGCGTGCAATATATACAAAGCTAAGCTTATTCAAGATTATTTACATCTACATCATACGATAAAATAACTTATTTAATTTATTATTTTGGCTAATTCCTTCATAATAGCCAAACAATCTACAGCAAACTGTTGTTTACTATTTTCACTACGGGGCTTAGGAATTAGTTTACGCGGTTTAGGGATTGGTTTGAAGCCTAGACCTACTTTAGGGACTATTTCATCTATTTCCATATTTTCATCTAAGGGTACAATTGGGTTATCTAAGGGTATTTCATAGTCTTGACCACTATTTTCATCACATTGATTTGACTCATGGGTCTCATCCGATTCTGAATCTACGGTCTGATCAGTCTCGTGTTTATACTGCTGATCATCCATGATTTTCTTAGCTCTTATACGTCTTTGAAGTTCTGCTAGGGGAATATCCTCTTCGTCTGAAGATCCTTCTCTTTCCCATTGTTTGGACTGTATAGCTCTTTCCAATGGTTCTGGTTGCATGTCTTCATTTTCTGACGACGATTCATCTTCCGGTGGCACCACATAGTTAGTTTTTCTTAGAGTTCTTCCACCATCTTCGGTAGTTTGTGAAAGGGGCCAGTGTGAAATATCTGCCAGTCTTAATTGTCGTGCATGGCATTTGGTGGTTAATCCAGTCAATTGGTCTCTCACCACGAAACTAACTGGTCCTTTTTGCTCTATGATTCGATAATATGGTAGCCACTTTTTATCTAACTTATTTTGTCTTCTGTTGTTCTTAAGGTAGACAGGGTCACCTACCTGAAAATTTTCATCTTTGCTTCTCTTATCGGCCTGAGCTTTCTGTTTCTTCTTGGCTTCCTTCATATTACGATGTACTAGCAGGAAAGCTTTATGCTGTTCTTGAAGGGCGATCTTGTGTTGATCTTCTCCCGCGTATCTCCTTCGAGGTTTCATCAACGTATCAAGAGGTAATACGACATCTCTGTTGTACATAAGGTAATATGGGGAAAACTTTGACGAATCGTTAGGATGGAAACGAATGGCTGCCAACGTCTGATTCAGATGAATATCCCATGTTTGAGCGTTGTCTGTTGTTTTCTTAGCCATCACGTCATGTAGAGTTCTATGAAATCGTTCTACTTTACCATTACCTTGAGGACTGTAATAAGATGTTTTGATATGGTTGATATTCAATTCTTTTAAAGTTTCTTCCACTTTCTTATTCACATTTTCTGTTCCGTTGTCTGTGAGGATTTGAAGAGGACAGCCATATCTTGGATATATTTCTTCTAAGATAAGATGTACTATGTTGTCAGCTGACTTATCAGGGACGGGAAAAGCTTCTGGCCAACCAGAGTAAATGTCTATAAAAGAAACTATGTACTTGTTTCCCGACAAGGATGTTGGATATGGTCCTGATAGATCAAGTCCTACTTTAGCCATTGGAAAAGGTGGTATATCTGTCTCTTGAAGTGGAGGTTGATTTTTCTTATTGCTCCTCGTTTGGCATACTACACATCCTTCTATATATGAGTATAACCTTTTGTACAAATTTGGTATGTAGTACTTTTGTCTGATTACGTCATATGTTTTGTCCACTCCCATATGTCCAAGTCCGTCATGATATTGCTGCACTACTAAAAGTTCTAACTCCCGTGGTACATACAGGCGAAGTTTTGGGCCTTCTGAGTCTCCATCTGAAAGATAGTACATTAAACCATCAATTTCCAAAAACTTCTTTTCTTCGGTTGCTGTTGCTGTTCCTTTACTTAACCGATTCTTCAGTTTCTTGATCTGCTCATCGTGTTGTTGACTTTCTTTGATGTTGATTTCTTCTGGTAGATCAATAAAGGGTTTGACCAATTCGTCGTGTTGTTTAACTTCACATCTGGCTAATCTCTTAGGCGAAAAGGCATTGGAGTTAAGTACGTTCACTTCAAAGAAATTGTCCTTAACATCTGGTTCATCATGCTCTGATTGTTCTTCCTCTTCACACTCGAGGTTGACTGTCGGTAATCGGGATAAGAGATCTGCACAGCAGTTAAATCTTCCTTCTATGTACTCTACCTTACAGTTATATCCTGCAATACTTAATGCCCATAGTTGAATTTTCTTATTTTGCATTGGAGATTCTAAGATATACTTGAGCGGCTTATGGTCTGTTCTTATAGTAAACTGAGCACCGTGTAAATAATGGTCTAACTTCTGAAGGGCGTAATGGATTGCAAATGCCTCCTTTTCTATGGTTGACCACTTTTCTTGAGTTTTACTCAGCTTGTGGGATAAGTAATATATTGGCTTATCTTCTCCCTCATCTGTCTTTTGAGTAAGGCACGCTCCAATACAATTGTCGCTGGCATCGGTGTACAGGATGTAAGGCTTATTAGTATCTGGATAACCTAGTAAAGGCACTACCGTTAAACTTTCTTTAATAAAGTCAAACGCTTTTTGGCAACATGGCGTCCATTTGAACCTTGCATATTTTCTGGTTAAGTCAATCAATGGTTCCGCAATCTTAGAGAAGTTCGGTATAAATCTCCTGTAATAACTACACATACCTATAAAGCCACGAACTTCTCGGACTGTAGTGGGCGCTGGTAACTTTCTTATAGCTTCGACTTTCTTTGGATCAGGTGTAACGCCATGTTCATCAATGATGAAACCAAGATATTCTGTCTGTTCCTTGAAGAAACTACATTTCTTTAGCTTCATTTTAAGTCCATGCTTCCTTAGGCGGTTGAAAACGTCTTGAATATGCCGAAGATGATCTTCCGGTGTCTCTGAGAATATAAGAATGTCATCCAGGTATGCGATGGCAAACTCCTCTTGTCCTTGAAGAACTATGTTCATCAGCTCTTGAAAGACTGCTGGTGCATTACTCAACCCAAATGGCATCCGGTTGAATTGGAATAGTCCTTTGTGACATGCAAAGGCTTGAATCTTCTAATTTCACTTGCCAATATCCACTCTTTAAGTCTAGTGCAGTGAAATATTTTGCCTTACCTAGTAAACATAGGATGTCATCAATCAACGGTAGCGGGAATGATACGGGTTTCACTATCTTATTCAAGCTTCTAAAGTCAACGCACATCCGGTCTGATCCGTCCTTTTTCTTCACCACTACTAAGGGAAATGACCAAGGCGATTGTGATCTCTCAATTATCTTTGCGTCCATCATTTCCAGTATGGCCTTGTCAATTATCTGTCTTTTATTTAAGGGTACACGGTAGGGTCTGTTCTTTATTGGGTGGTGATCTCCAGTTTCTATCTTCATTTTAACAGTATCAGTCACTCCAAGGTCACTGTCTTTCTTTGCAAATAAATCATTGTTTTTGCTCACAAGTCTTTTGATTGAGTGTTCAAATCTTCTAGGTACATCAATTTCTTCTTTTGTGTCTTGAGTAGTCTGTATTTCTGAGATTTCCTTCTGTTTTAATGCGGTAATTCGTCCTACTATGTAGCCTCTTGGAATTTTATAATTTTTGTTAGTTTGGTTAACGAAGATCACTGGAACTTTCTTATCCTTCCGAACTATACAAACGGCGTCTTTTAAATATAGTCCTGGGTCTTCCATAATGCAGTTATTGTCTATGCTGTTCACTTCAACCAAGTCATTTTTTTCCAGAGGAAAATTGTTATTTATTTTTCCATAGAATACAGTCACCGTGTTTGGTCTCATAATAAGTTTCTTAGGAGTTCTTACAATAGTTGAGATATGTAAATCTTCTTTAAGTTCCGCGTATACATGAGTCCAAGATCAAAGTATAAACGAACATTGTTTTTCTTGAGCCAATCACGACCGAGAATCATGTTTCGGTTGAGTCCCTTTGTCACATAAAGTTTGTGGTCTAAAGTTAACCCTGAAATCTTAAAGGAAATATTTACATACCCTATCGCAATTAAAGAATTGCCATTTGCTGCTTGTAAAGAGGGGATGTCATTATTAAACAACTTGGGGCGGGGAAATAGATTATCATACATTTTCTTACTAATTAGAGATACGGCTGCGCCTGTATCTACCAAAGCTCTAAATTTATTTTTACCTACTTTTAATAAACAGCTACTGGGGTTGTTAGTAAAATTAATTTCATATGTAGGTCTTTGTTTAAAGTTCTTTCTTCGGGCTTCAACGAAGGAAGAACGTCTTAGTTTTCCTGTTTTTGTTTGTCAAAATAAGAGCGCGATTAGGCTGAGACCTGACTTGGGGTTTATTTTGAGGACAAAATCGAGTCCTATGACCCGTCTGTTTACATTTAAAACACCTACTATTACGCGCATGGTCAATTTCCATTGGTTCTACATGCCTTGTTTCTACTGCGGTAAGATTATCTGCTCTATCCTTTAATAAGGGAAGAGTAGTATCAAAATTTGAAAGAGTTCGCTTGTTGTCATTACTTTGTACAATTTCTGTCATATTTGACCCTCTTATCGCTAGCCTCTGTCTCAGATTTTGTTCTCGCATTGCTATTTGAATTGCGGATTCTAAGTCTTTCGGGTTTTCTCGCAAAATTCTCATCCTGAGGTAGTCGAATGTCAACCCGTCACAAAAGATATCTACTAACTGTTGTTGTACCAAAGGGTCTTTTAGTCTGTCATTACTGTAGGCGTCTTCCGCGATTTGCAATAGTCTCTCGGCGAACAACTGAACACTTTCATTTGAATGTTGTCGAGTCTTACGCATTACTGCTAACGCGTGTTGGGGATCTGTTATTTCTGCAAATCTATTTTTAAGGGATTCCTTAAGATCGTTCCAAGATGGGATTTCTTCAGACGCATCTGTTTCATCTAAATACCTTTTAATATAATCCCCAACTGAACCCTTACTCGTTATGTATGCAAGCATGGGGATCTCATGACCTTGTTTCCCAGACATAACACTGTACTTTTCCACTTCCTTTATCCACTGTTTAAATTTTTGAGCATCTCCCTCAAAAGGAGTTATCACAGAAGATAGGGGCACTGAGAGTGCGGCTGTTATAGCTTTTACTTGACCAATAAAAAAATCTTTTTCATCATCCTGATCTGGGACTCGGTGTCGAGTTTCACGAGTTTCATACGGCCTAGCATCATGATATGTTTCAAAAGTATTTTGTTTAATCTGCTCTTTTTCTGGGGACTTTTGACCTGTTTCTTGCCCTTTATTTTCATAATTCTGACCCCACCCCGCGAATTGTTTTTCTAATTGCTCCATTTGATTTTTAAATTCTTTTTTATCAAACCCATCACCTGTCGCCATATTGGTTGCTTAGACAAAGTTGTTTACTTCGAGATAGCTATAAGAGACATATAGAAATGGTTCTTACCTTACTCTGTATTGAACTTCGCTCAGTCCTGGTCACTGGCACCAAGAAAGTTCATGTAAGCCTTCTGTCTTACAGGATCCTATTGAGGGTCAGCTCAAGCTTATGGATGACAAGTCCAGTATTTCTTTCTCAAGCGGTTTTATTAAGCGTGATCGTATAGTTAAGATTACAACAATCTAAAGCAGCCCAAATCAGGAGTCTGCCCAATCTCATTTCATATGGGTATATATAAGGTTTTACTTATGATGGACAGTTTTGACTAGTTCGGCCCATATACGACGATCATGAGTGAACATTTAGTGTTCAAAATTAAGATTAATATTTTATTCCTAAATAAAGTAACAAAACCGTCAAAACTGCCAATCAAAGAGTCTGGATGCAGGATGTGGGTCTCCGAGTCCTGGGTCTCGGAGCCCCCCCACCTAGTATGAGGCATCACTTACTCACAATACGTTCATTCATACACGGCATAAAAGGTTACAAAGGTTAATATATAGAATACACAATACATGACTCAATATAGAATACTAGAGCATTCGTTGCAGACACAGAATCGCCAAATAGGTCACATGTTGTTAAACTCTCAATTTGGATATTATTCTGCCCGTATTATGACCTGGTTTCATAACATCATTTAGGAATACTACGCATTGCTACAAGAGTCACAGAGTTCATTCTGTCAATTATCATTAACAGCATTCAGTGCGCAGCATCTAGATACACATAAATATCATAGTGACCATTATGTAATACTAGCAATTCAAGGTCATAGCATGGCTATCTGTTTACAATAGTATTTCTTGAAGGTACAATGTCAAAGATTACGTGTATGCAAAAATAAGAGTAAAATTCGAATACTTTACAATATTTATTTTTTGTTATTCTACCGAGGGACCATATGGCACAATATCTTTTGAACGCCCACTGTTGCTCAGGTGAGCGATGTGGCCCCATGGGCCTCTTTTTTTCTACCATGAGAAGTATTGACCTAAGCACTAATTATGAAAATACATTTTCCTTGGTTACGCTCCGGTATAGATGTCAAACAACACATCAAATATGACACTAAAACTTGCATTACCCGTAGTATATTGAGTAATATAATAAGGCTAATGTTTCTCACTATTTTTTTAAAGTAATTTCATGGCAACAATGAAATCCATCAGCAGCATACAGAATATTTAGTATTTAAAGTAAAATTTCACTAATTCACCGAAAAATTTCTTAGCAACACCAAATCAATCATCAGATAAAAACCTTTTGTTCACAGCAGGAAAATTGTAACGATGACAAAAATATGTACTGTACTGGTAATGCAAAAATGAATATATTTATATGATTGCTTTTATTTCCCGTTAAGTTGTTGTTGTTTTTTTCCACATAAAAAGATTTCAAGACCTTGTCTATCAGTCCTTTGATTATTATTGAGAATATTGCTTGTTTCACAGATTCGTAAAATCATGGTTTGAGCAATGATTGAATTAATTGTCACTTTTTTCTACCAAGTATTTTATTACCGAATTTCTACAGTAACTTTATTTAAGAATAAGCTTTATTACCACAAAGTAACTTTGCAAAAATAATATGAATAAAAAGTATACAATGCATTAGTTATCCACAACACTAATAAAAAGTTAAGAATTATAAACTTTTTAAAGGATGATCTTGATAGTTTTTAATGATTGACAGAAAATAGATGTCGAAATGTTCGTTTCCACGTGGCAAGATATCTACAGCAATTTAGTACAGAAGACGAAACCAAAATTAGAGAAACCGTCTCTAGAATAGTTGGTTGTTCTATAGAAGACGTCCAAGTTAACGGATATCTCTACTCGTCCAGTTTTTTTTTAGTCCTGTCTATTAAAGAAATTTACATTGAAAGACTTTTCAATATGAAGCAGCATGACAAAGAGCAACTTAGCAAACTAAGCATCGACTATTTCAAAGATGACTTCAAAACTGTGCAATTAGAGCAGACAGCAGGTACATGTAATTTATACGCTTTCTTTTAGTTAAGAGCTTTAACAGTTTTGTCTTAGTCTTGGTTAAAATCAATACGAAAAAATTAGTTATGAAACTCAAAATGATATTGATTTACATCAAAAAAGAACGAAAGAAAAACACTTTCACATGTGTTAAGAATAAATATTTTTCATTGACAAGAAGATAAGGACAAGGACAGGAATATGATTGATCCCTCAAAAAGTATCACGGAATCATCTAAAGAATACTGCATCGGTGACAACGGTCAGGATAAACTAAAACAAGCTGGTGAGTGTATTTCTATCATTAGCATTGCTTCAAACTAAAAAGATCAACATTGTATTCAAATTGATATATGTTAATATACAATTACTCAACATACACGACTGTATTGAACATTTGTAATAGATGTTTGGATGGGAGTAATATGGAAAATATTTACTAAACACAATATAATATGAATATTATAAATATTCATAAAATATTAGTTTTTATTACCTAATCAAAGGGATTTTGTTGTTTTATTACAAATTAAATATTTTCGTCTATTTTGTATGTGTATTCAGATTTGAAAATGATCTATTGAACTGCCGGTCAATAGACTGCGATCTATTAGACCGCCGGTCAATAGACTGTGATCTATTGGACCGCCGGTCAATAGACTGCGATCTATTGGACCGGCAACGTATTTTGGAAAAAGTGAAATAGCTGGAAGATTAAAAGATAACTTTATTATGTTTATTTTACTATTGTTCTTAAAATTTATCTTCATGGTATGAAAACCTTCTGTATTTTATAATTGTAAACACAAAATACTAAACACGGAATTAGGTAATAAAACAATTATTTAATGCCTGAACAGTCAATAGACCCAATTTTTCCCCTTGGTGCAGGGAACAGCTCAGTATGACCTATGGCCCTCGGCCGTTGGCCTCGGGCAATAGATCATACTGAGCTGTTCCCTGCACCTCGGGAAAAATATTCGGGTATATCGACTGCTCAAGCATTAAATAATTGTATAATGTTGTATGAGGAATATTGAATCATATTAACGGTTGGAGCAGTTTTTTTTCAAAGGGTAAACTCAACTGTAATTTAATAATGATGAATGGTAAATTTGTGTGATGAGTTTCTGGAACGATGATTAATTTAGACGGATTAACATATTCGATTTACCTACTATATTACCTCTTTAAACCAATTCCGAAACTTAATTACGCATCTGTATGATACCACCTTTCATATTCAAAAAGACGATTTGGTAATTGAAAAAATGTACAAGGGGTTTTGGGAAGCATTTTTTGTGTAAAAAAATACTTTGCTATCCTTGACCCTCGCGTTGTTTCTCTTGTGCGTAGAGTTGTTTTAGTTCCTCATATATATAGTTCTTTACATGTACTACGTGAAATGTGGCATATAACAATTTACTGTAGACGTGGAAAACATCACGATCTTTTTAATACTACCATGCTCTCGATCAGACAGTTTTCCATGAACGTTAATACACCGTAAACATTGATCTGTGTATTCAACATCTCCGTGTAGACCGCCATTACAGATGTTATTGATACTTGTGAATGTAGCAATCTCATATTTTATAATAAAATAACATGTACATGTATATTACTGTTATACATATACATCATTATACCCCCGCAAACGAAGTTTAGGGGGGTATATTGGTTTCACCCTGTCCGTCTGTCCGTCTGTCTGTCTGTCCGTCTGTCCGTCTGTCTGTAGACGCAACTTTGTCCCCCCTATAGAATTTTTTATTACTGCATGGACCAGTTTGAAAATTTGTACATATGTTGAACACCATCTGAAGATGTGCACCTGCAATTTTTTATAAGATCAGACAAGATTTAATGATTTTATGACAGTTTTCATTTACCTTATTCTATATATTGTACACTAATGTTGAAAAGTAAGGGAGGTAATCATTACAGATTTTATTAATTAATTAATAGAAAACACTCTAAAATATATTTATATAAATACATCCAGATGGAGTTTTTTGTCTTTATGTCTTAATTAATAAAAAAAAAATATTTTTTATAAGTATTCTATCAACTGACAATGCAAAGTTTTTGTTTGTCAATGATAAATTCTTAGGAGCTGATGAGAACATCAAAGACAAGTGTGGCTGAATTCATTTGTCCCAAGGGAGCCATTATCTGAGCCATGGCTCAGATGGAGCATGTGTTTAGGGGAAATTGATAATCTGTAAAATGGGTGATGGTTTTGGGGCTATTTTAAAACTGTTTCATGTAAACCAAAAGGTCTATCATTATAAGGAAATAAATAATATAATTATTAATAAAGAAGTTAAACTATTTTTAGAGGTTGTTGAAATTTATTTGTCAAGTAATTTGATGAAGTGACCCTATTGGGCATTAATTTAAATGAAATTCAATATTACTGATATGATTGTAGTGTTTTGGCAATTTTAAAATTGTTTGTAATATTAAATTTTCTTTTTTACATATTTTTACATAGTATGGTAATTATGGTAATGTTTTGGGAGTTTATTAAATTTAACAAACTCATCAAAGAAAATCATAGTCCTATGGGATCAATTTTCTGATATGGAGTTCAATTGTGCCATAGGAGAAAGTGAGAAAAATTTGAAACAACTAATTGCATCTGTCAGGACTCTTATTAGAAAGATATTGAAAGTTTTATCAACAGAAGAGCATTGCTTGGCTACCGGTATTTCTATTCACTGCAAAGGGAGGGGTTATTGTCATTTTGTTGGTTTTTCCTTAAATCAATTAGATTAAAAAAATATATCATCAAAAACATACATTTGTAAATGTATTGCTGTTATAGATATGTTTTTACAGTGAAATTCTGACAATTTTGATTTTAATTTTTCTTTCTTAACTTTTTTTTTTTTTTTTACAATTCTAGAATTTTTTTTTTATGTGTTCCAAACCTTAATTATTATTCAATTCAATTATTTGTCCCATTTGAAATTAGCCTAGCGGGGGTATTAGTCCCATTAGGACAGTTCTAGTTTCATTTTGATATTTTTGTGAATTTCTGAATGCATGTATACTTAATCCTATAAGTATTCAATTGATCTTTAAAAAATATATTAGTGTGCATTCATTTATGACAACTTAAGTTGTAAAGTTATTTCTAGTGTAATAATTATATTATGGCCAAAGTTAAGTTTTGTCTTTTATTGCGTTTGTGTTTTAGTTTGTTTTCTGTTTGTCTATTGGTCGGTGGATTGTCCGCACCAAGTTCTTTGGTTTTTAGCTTATTCCTTGTCAAGGGTTTGAAAAAAGTGTACCCTGTTAAAAGTTTCTGGACATTTGAGACATTTAAGTCAAGTATTTCTTTTTTTGAATACGCATGTACCTTTCAATTTAGTCGTCATATTGAATTTGGTTCAACTTGTATATTGGGCCTATTCCAAACGACTACGTCAAATTTCATTCCATTGTATATAACTGGTGTCAATAAAGGCCAGTTTAACATGAATGTAGGGTTCCAAAGTTCGACGGTCACTCCAAAGTCCGACGATCACCCCAAAGTCCGATGGTCTGCGCCCAAGACCGATGTGTACACGCCAAAGTCCGATGGTTGACGTCATTTGCCAAAGTCCGATGGTTCACCAAAAGGCGCGAAACTGTGCATGATACGATTTTATACAATCAAAGTATAAACCAAACGACTTACATAAGTTCGAAATTGAACCGAAGTAAAAATTAAAAACAAGAACACTGAGGTCATAGTCATTATATATATATAGTTCACTTCCCTCACCCCGTTTCCAAGCATATTGGGGCGTAACAGATATTTTGAGAGAAGATGCACTTTTTGTTTTCACAATCTTCCACCTTAAAGACCTTCCCCTTGAAATAATCTTTGTCAATTTTCATTACCTGTCCCCTTCTGCAGTAACCAGTAATTTGGTTTAAAATCAACAAAGTTGCCCATGTTCGGGTCGAGTTTTCTAGTGTCGCTAACGGAGCCGGTTTTTTGGTAAAAAGTTCGAAGGGCTAGTGATCATGGTTCTAATAATCGGAGTTCTGTAAGAAATTTAAATAAAAAATGAAACAGAGTTAATGCACTGAAAAAACATTTTTATCTTTGTTATTATCAAATTCAAACGAAAAAGTATACGAATATTGATCCTACCTCTTTCATTTCCAAAACGAAGTCCGAATACCGTATTTTGCGTTTCTGGTGGACTTTGAAATCTTCATTCATACAGGTCCTTGTAGTATGAACTTACACCAGGCTAAACAAAATATGAAAATAACATTACAAACTTAAAACTAACATGTCTTTTTAGGAATGATTACTGTTATTCACTACAGAACTACTATGGTTTATACATGTAATGATCGGAGACTGGTTGATCGTTATAGTCAATGAATAATTATTGATGTATTTATTTTTGGTTTACCTTGGGTTCTTTAGTGTTCCGTTCGACCTGTGAATTTGTGACATTTTCGAACGGCATTCTTATGCTTGGATATGTTTTCGTCCTTCTTTAATACGGACCAGAACTGCTCCGGTTTGGGGTCACTTGTTCCTCGCTTTTTCCTCACTTTCTCAAAAATATCCCTCATCTTGAAAACCTGCCGCGTCCATTTTAGGATTCTTGCATTTGAATTGTTATTATCAGCGTTACCAAAAACATTCCCGTGACGTGACGTCATAGACGTGATTTTTTTTGCGCAGCATCTGAGTAGCGTAGCGCGTAAACAAACATCGGGCTCTGGCGTGTTTGACCGTCGGACTTCGGCGTGACGTGTCTATAGGAACAGACCGTCGGATCGTAGCGTAACCATCGGGCTGTGGCTTTCCTATCTCCAACAACCCATCGGACTTTGGCGCAGATCATTTGATTTTGGCGATTCCATCGGACTTTGGTGTGGTCATCGGACTTTGGAGTCTTACATATATAAATATATAAACCTGTTAACATTTGTCGCCCAACGTGGGTCCCAGACAATAAGACTACTAGTGTTCATGGAGCCACAATAAATGACAGTACCAGTTTTAAATCCATGACTCCATGAGTGATTTCAATCCTAAATGACCTGCATTATTAGATTTCAATGAACTGTTTGATTGTCTTACAGTGCAGGTTTTTTTTTCGAAAATGTTTAAATACTGTTCATATCAAGAACTATTGGATCCTACCCCAGCAATATCGTTGTATTTCACCACGCTACAAATGATCTTCATAAAATTCTTTAGCTTGTTGATACATGTACCTATTGGTTGTTCACCATTACGAATGTGAAAGCCATGGAAAGGTCGTCTTTAAACTGCAACTCGTCCCCCAGTCCTTCAATGTACTGTTTAAGAAAATCGGCTACATTTCGATCCACTAAAAATAAACAAACCAGAAGTTCATTGCATATGATAAAAGGTACCCATGCGCGGATCCAGAGAATTTTCCAACCGGGTGGTAGAGGGGGGGGGGGGGGGGGGGGGTCCGCCACCACTTCTTCTCGATCCGCGCATAAATGTACATTTAAAAATCATACGTTTAAAATTTTTAACACGGAACAGTATAAAGTATGAGAAAGAGAGTAAGGGAGAGAGAGAAATTTTACCTTCTGGCATTAATGACGGATATTTTTGTTGGAAATCTCCATATCCTGGAGGCCACATTTGTATGTTTAATTGCTGCGTCTGAAGAATTCAACATACGTCCCTTCTTGATCTTCTCCAATTGCAAACTGATCACATTGTAACTGGTGATGCTCGTCGTGGCCCCTCAAAGCAAATAACTTGCACGCATAGAACACTGTACTCTGCAATGCCTCAGTGGAATTTCCGAAGACACCCTTTTCCCAAAGCACTTTCTCGTCTTCAGGTAGAACTGTCTGCGCCTGGTTGACCTTCAATAAAAAAAAATTAACGAATGAAAGAACTATATATGATATAAGTCAAATTTGGCCCTTATAATTAGCTATTTTTAAAATGATTCAGGTACATATATTTGATGTGTTATTTTATAAAAGAGTTGACATGAAATATGTTTTTAACCTATTTATTTGATTTATATACACTCACTGGCAGTATATGACGTCAGAAGTTACGCTATTTTTATAATTGAATCAAAATCAATCAAAAATTGACATTTTTCTTCTTCTTTTTTTCGAATGGAAAATATAGAGCGAACCAAACTTTTTAGTCAGTTATAAGTATTGGAGAAATACGTCTCTGGAGAAAATATTTTGTTTGTTCAAGCAGTCGCTCAATGTTTCCTTAAAGAAAAACTGCTTTAAAACAAGCCTTTTTATGCTAAAAATGAGAAAATGGCAGGAAAAGGTAAACTTTATGATGTCATATTTTTAAATAGTGGGCACTAAAATCAAAATGAAAACTAGATGCTGTCATTAGACAGTAATACCCGCACCAAGTGTTTGCCCCTAAATAACACTGTGTTGTACCAGTTTAATTAAAAATGAAGGCCACATGCAAGCTCCGGTAATACATTTAAAAACTATAATTTTCATAACTGAATGATGAAATCCCTCCCTATTGATATTACACATGAGCAGCACTTTATGTGCAATTTTGCGTTGAACTGTTTGCAGAGAATTTTTAGTTAACCAATGCTCTTAACATTTCGTGACATAGAAAGTATAATGGTCTATATAATTATAACAAGCAAAATTAAATTATGCCCTCTCCCCATGGCGGTTGCCGTTTTAGATTTGCTTCTGTGTGCCTATATGTACATCATCGTGTGCACAGATTTAGAAAAGGGGTGGGAGTGAGGGGTCCAGACCCCCCCCCCCCCCCCTCATGAAAATTCATTTATATCAATAGTAAAATATATTGTTTATCTCAATAGGAAGTATACATCACAATATGCAGGTATCCTGCACCACCTTAAAGCTGTTATGTACCTAATAAAATAGTGCAAGGGGTTTTGAAGAATGGTCATAAAAATACATGCATGTCACAAATAACTGATCTATGTCTGAAGTTACGTACACAACACAGGTCTGCATGTCTCATTAGCGGATACAATGTACTAGTTTTACCCAGCTCTTATACTTGATGGTTTCACGTGTAAACAATATATATGTATGTGTGTTCCATATGCAGAAAAAGATTAGTTAAGATCAGCTAAAGCAATTCATTATTGTGCTTTAATTGGAGTATCATTATGATGTTGACCAATATAGGTAAGCATAATACATATAGTAACAGTTGCACAATATAATGAGATGCCAGCATACATAAGTTTTAATTTCACTTTTTAAATGTGATCGTCCTTTGGCAGCATACTGTATCATCTTTTAATATTTAAATAAGCTTATCATCGTTACCTATCCTAATGCATTGTAAAAGTTTCTGTCATTTAAATGCAAAATTTATTTTTTTATTTGTCAGACTTACACTATTGAGTTGACCCCATATTGACCCTGTATAAATAATTTCGTATTAAATTTGTGTATAACATGTAAGTAAGTGTAGACACTTATTAGTTGTATATGAGTTATAATAGGATGGACGGAGTATTTCTTTCTTAATGTATTATAATGCATCAGATACAATGAAGGTCATGACATTATGGGACTGTTCTGACCTTACGGAACAGGAAAACGCAAAATATCTTCTTATGTCATTATGATGCATCAAATGGTGTAAAGTACATTAATGACCCCCAGGTGTTGTCTTTAACCCCCCCCCCCCCCCCTTTATGAAATAGGAAATGATGATACACTTCATTTTGTTCACTTCTGAGATCCTCATCCCTAAGCCATATAATTTATTCTTGCTCTATGTGTCAGTGCGCGTCAAATTGTATTTAAGTTATGCACCCTTGGAGACACCGGCCCTGACATTCAAGAACTAGATATAACTAGAGGTACTGTAAGCAATATGCAAAGAAAAAAACGCGTGTATTTTTGCTATTAAAGAAAATATTGGATGGATCTATTTCACTGTCCGTTTTCTATAAATAACAAGTGCTCTATTTTTTAAACTTTTAATGCTAATAGGAGTAAACAAACAAATTTCTATCCTTTAATTCCATTTCATTTTAACTTAACTGTTAATACATGAGGTCATTTGCATCATTCCGTTCACAACAATGACTCGAATCAAACGAAATCCCCATGTCAAGCATCCATTTAATATTTAAACATTTTGAATTATTGGAATACTGAGCCCGATTTTTTCCGAATTTTTTTTTCAAACATCCCCCCCCAAGAAAAAAGATGTCATCGGGGCAGGCCATTTTCAGAGTGACGGGGATGAGAATCTCAAAATAATTTACTATGGCCTGAGAAGAGCAAGCTTTGTGTCAAATTTTAGCTTCTAATATTTCAATTAATACAAGACATGAAACCGACAGAATTAAGCATTTTTGAAACAATGACCTTAAACTTCCTCCATTTACCTTGGGTCAAAGTCATGACACACCCTAAGGTCATAAGCATTCTTTGTGTGAAATAAGAACGTCCAATTTTTCTCCATAAGGATGATATGGACGGGACACAAATTTTGCATTTTTTTCTGCCAGTGACCTTGACCTTGCCCAGATGACCTTGAGTCAAGGTCATGACACACCCTTAGGTCATAAGCAATCTTTGTGTGAAGTAAAATCTTCCAATGTTTCTCCATAAGAAAGATATGGACCGGACACGAATTTTGCATTTTTCTGTCCTTGACCTTGCCCGAATGACCTTAGGTCTTGGTCAAGACACACCCTTAAGTCATAAGCAATCTTTATATGTAAAGTAGAAACTTCCAATGTTTCTCCATAAGAAAGATTTGGACCGGAAACAAAAAAAAACAACAAAAAACAGGGGGTATAATAAAGTATTTTATCTTATTCATATGTAGTGTTTGATCCATGTGGGTAATTCCTAGTCTAATGATGACACTGCTTTGTTTAGGAGACTTTACAATTACCCCAAATAGACAAATACACATGCATATAACATTTTGTTTAAAAATCATTAAAAATTGAATTAAGCAATTTCCAAAATGTTCATCATGAGAGAAAAAGCAATCAAGAAATGATTTAAAGTTTGCTACTGTACACATGTAAGAATGTATTAAGAAGACTGAATCTTTAGAACCAGGTTTGAATTGGGGGGGGGGGTGGGGGTGGAAGTGGAGTATAAACATTTATTATTTGCATCATTTATTGTTATTAATTTTACCTTGTCAATGAATATTAGTTATTGATCCCAAGAGATCATTTGTCAATCATGCAAGGTGTAATGTAATTTTTTTTTTTAAAATAACATTTTTTACCAGTTTATAAAAGTTTTTAGACGCCCAAATTTTATTTTGATTCAAATAGATCATTCGACAATTAAGAGGGGTGGGAAGAACAGTTTATATTTGAGTTTGTTTGGGGGTTAGGGTTCCAAGTCATATATTTGAAAATTTTTAAAGGTAATTTAAAATAAGACTAGGGCATACTACAGTCATGAACATGAATAGTATAAAACAAAACACAAAGTAATACATGTATATATACATAGGAAGTATTACAAAACAAAGATAATTGATTTATATCTGGGTTCTTAAATTAATTCATATATCATGTACATATTATATGTTAAATACTGAAATCTGATTGGTTAAGACGCAGTTAATAATATTTACTATTACCCTCAGCGTTAGCAACGCACTTGGCAACGGGTAACATTAAAAAATGTTACATGCGCGAAAATTATGCGCGTACGGTTCGCTGTAGAATTCACGTTATTACTATATAAAAGCAGTAAAATTTTCTTAAAATTTTTAAAAAAGACATTCAGTATAACAAAATAAATAGTGCCTGTTTGGGAGGATAACAGTTGAAATTGACACCCCTCGAAAACCCTTGTCAACCTCCGCTTCGCGTCGGTTGACAATGGTTTTCTCGGGGTGTCAATTTCAACTGTTACCCTCCCAAACAGGCACTATTTATATATTATTTTTTTCTTGTTCAAGTCATTTTAGACGGTATGTAGGTCATGATCCTCCTGCTCTTCCTGAAATTATCAAATATCATAAAAACAATTGAGATTCCCACCTTAATCCAAAGATAATATTCCTCCTTAGGTCATGACGCATCAGATCATTATGGCATGTAAGTCATGACCCTAAGAGGTCATCCTGACCCCCTTAGAATCAGAAATACGTTAATAATATGGATAAAAAAACAATAACAATACGGTCTAACATTGGAAACGAAAGACCTCAATATTAATCAATAGTTCAAAAAGATAAGGTCTTACGATGGAAACGTAATACATTTTAAACGTTTGTGTCTTGCATATTATATCAAGTAAAAAAGACTG
This sequence comes from Magallana gigas, assembly GCF_902806645.1. Classification (NCBI taxonomy): domain Eukaryota; kingdom Metazoa; phylum Mollusca; class Bivalvia; order Ostreida; family Ostreidae; genus Magallana; species Magallana gigas. The sequence continues at coordinate 42,996,994 of NC_047560.1, read as the reverse complement.
TTTAATTGTTTTACAAAGAACTTCAAAATTGTCAAAAAAATGCAAAAAAAGAGAAAAAAATTATATTTAATCACTGATATTTAAAAAACGGACAACAATTTCAAAAAGTGTAAAAATAAGTTAGTATTCTTTAGACCTTTCGTATAATATCAAGAAAAAAAAAAGTTGGCCCTGTCCATTAGGGATCAAGAGACTGGTAAACTTAATCTCAATAACTAAAAAACGAGATTTTATATAGTTTTTTATTGAAACAATAACTATAATCTAAAAAAATCGCAACGCCCATTTCTTGCGTAAAAGGGGATATTAATGGGTTAAATTTTTTTTAAAGAGACAGTACAGCTGAAAACACATGTGTGAATAACTTCAGATTTACCTATTGTATAGTTAGGCAATAAGAAATAACGTTCATTGTAATAGTTGAAATACATGAAAATCCCTTTCACATACTTAATTAAGGTAATTATGAGCTTTTGGAAATTCAAGGGTCGTATAAACCTGAATAATCTTATATCGTTTATTTGTACCACGTGGACTCTGATTGACAGTAATTGACACGTGCTGAAAACTACAAGATGACGGAATTGATTACATGATTTGTAAAAAAAAACCACACAATTGCTGGAATATTTTTTTGAAGAGGAGGGGGGGGGGGGGTAGTACATTTATAGGTTTTACATCAAACAGATCCGACAGAAGACATACTTTTCATTTGCAACGTATTACCGTATCAAGTTCTTACTCATTTTTGGCAAAACCTTTTCAAACATTAAAATTCAACGCTGTTTTAGCCACTTTGAGGAATTATTGCAATGTTTGTTCGCCTAAATATATATATATATATATATATATATATATATATATATATATATATATATATATATATATATATATATATATATTTGTGTGTGTGTTTATATCCTTTAGAAAAACCTACGTGTGGCAAAAATAGCTTCATTTCACAATGGAGAGGGAAAGATGAACTATTTGGATCTAGTATTGGACTTGCAGAATATGAATACACAAATATCTATGGGTGTGTCGGATTTCTGGTAAAATCGAACGTCGATTCTACTGTTCCCGTCACTGGTTTTCTCACTGCCGCACATATTGTACTCAAAGAATGTAAGGAATTGTACAAAGAAAACATTATGCTATCAGAATATAAGCGTAAACCTCATTACATGATGGCCAGAGAGGCAGAAGTTATCGTTCAATATACCTCGTTGAATATTGTCACCCCAGTTGGAGAAGTTGTAGAATCGTTCATCGGAAACTATAAACCGCCTGGGAGCGAATGTGCTTTTGGGATGGATGCTGCTTTTGTAAAATCGTTCATACCATACATGGGAGGTAAATATGTACTTTGTCTTTCCATGCATATTTTTTTAAAATTTAATGCTATGCTATGGTATGCAATGCAATGCGATTTCAATAACAAAATTTTAAGATATCTTAAAATGCTTATTTTTTGGGATTATGTTGCTATCTAGTTTGTAAAAGGTATCTCTCTTGTACCAAAATACTAAATACTTTGCATCTTTATACAGGTGACACTCGATGGCTCTAACTTCGATCTCTCGAAGTTCTTGATCTCTCGAAGTTAACTTACGGTCCCAAATTTTTTTCTATATAACTAAGCAAATTTACTCTTGATCACTCGAACTCCGATCTCTCGAAGTTTTTGATCTCTCGAAGTGAAACCTGGGTCCCGTTATACATATTTTATTGTTTTTCACTCTGGATAACTCGAAGTGATTGCTGTGTACACACGCGGCCGATCAACCGTATAATAATAGCTCTGCGTGGACCTTATCTGGATGGTTGAGTGAACTCCTGGGGGCTAGCAAGGTAGTGTAAATTGGTTGATTACATAAGTGACACTATCCCTTGCTTCCTTCAAAGGGTAAATAGGTAATTTGTAATTGATCTATTTATTTTAATAACTTATAAAGTTACGGTAAACTGCTCTTTATTTAAAATGTTCTAACGTAATGATTAAGAAAACATAATATGCTTTAAAGTTTTTTAACGTAAAAAATACACTTAAAAACCACACAACTAAGTTCTGTATCGTTTAAATTGAAGTAATGTAGCAGAAAATACGATTGAAATCATGTCAGACTATCCTTCCAAGTTAAAAATATAAATTTCCGGCTACTATAATTTTAGAACAAAAATGACCGGAACGAAAATTTCCGGATTTTTTAAAACTTTCGATCTCCCGATCTCTCGAAGTTTAATCATGATCCCCTGAAGTTCGAGTTATCGAGATTCACCTGTATATGGTTACGAGAATGAATCCTATTTTATATGTTTACAATTTTAAGCAATTGTACTATTAAATATTTAAATATAGATAAATAAACACCGTTGGCGCCCAAATTATATTTGAAGTTATGGGTTATATGGAACAAAATCGATAAGTAGTGTTATCACAAGCAGAAACACTGGGAAATGTATATATATATATAAATATATATATATATATATATATATATATATATATATATATATATATATATATATATATATATATATTGAGAACATGTGATAGACAGTCACGTTTTCGTTGTATTTATTTATTGAACCTCGTACATTCAATATACATTCAAAGTTACCTTTGCGAGCAACTCTCAATCAATCAATTATACTATTTTTTAACACAGGTAAAACGTATCACAATCTACAGACACAATTTTTACATTTTTAAATCACTTTTATTATGGTTGTTGTTATCCTGCTCGAAATTATTTTTAAAGAATCTAATTTTTCCCCCATAGTGTATTAATGTACAGATATGAGTCTGACATCGGGAAACTTATCTTAATCGACTTTCTAAAGGGGCTTAAACTCATATATAACAATTCATTTACAATTTTGAGTTTAATTGAATGAAATGTTTATTTTTTTAAAGTTCTGCTGCTTTGATGAAATTATACCATTTATTTAATAAAATCCAATTAACAGAGTAAAGTTATTTAGATGTTTAAGGTAAATTCAATTTTTAACTGATTTTTTTTTCGGTAAAACACCTTTGATGATGCTTCATATCTGTACGTTAAAATGTACGTTTGTAGGAATAGGTTATCAGAAATAACATTTAAAAATTGATAAAAAGAGCATGCTTTTGAAATTTTACACACACAAAAATGCTATCCTCGAGGATATTTCTTCTTCGAAAGCAAGATTTTTGTCTTGCCTAGTTGACCGAATGGTTAGAGCGTTGGCCGATCACTGCAAGGAGAGTGCGTTACATAGGTCATGAGTTCAAGCCCGGCCGGGGTGGAGGTTTAGCTCCAATTTAATAATGTTCATTACTTATTTAAACATTCATATATAGTTTTTTTTAGCTTAACAACTATTTTGAGTTGGTCAGACATGACTTTAGCGTTATTTAAAAGTTATTCAAACTTATACACTGTTTCAATTTTCAGTTTTTTAGTTTTGATTTTGTATTGATCGATTGATTTTTCCAATGATTGTAGAAATTCGTCCAATATCGACTGCAGATGATTCCACTCTCAAATTTGATGGAACCACGGTGGTCATCAAAAGAAACAAACTTACTGGGGACAGATATGGGGTGTTAATAAGCGACAAAATGAGCGCCGTAGTTCATAGTCCTTTACCATATGAAATATTGTGTTCGTTCGACAACTGCTTTGGAGTCCGTAGTATAAATGAAGACAGACCCTTTTTTAGGGAGGAAGAATCTGGATCTGCTGTTTATGTAAAAGGAAAAAATAATATCTTAATGCCTCTTGGAATTGCATTCGCTTCTCAACCAAATGGAGTGACGTTCGTATGTAGGATAGACAAAATAATTCAAGCTTTTAATGTATCAATATATCAGGTGGAAGATGAAGAATGGAAACGGGGGAGTATTCATAGGAATTAGCTGTACCATTCATTCAGTACCATTCAGTCAACTGAATGTCAACTGAAGGGCAAGGCTATGTCATTCAGTTATATTAAGTTATCTTACCTTTATTTTTTTCAGTTAAGAATACTTTTATGTATACATTGCATTTAAAGAACTGGGCACGGTAAACAGCAAAATCGGCCTGGTTTTCAAAGTTGATGAAATTTTAAGTAAAATGTATATATAAAAACATGTATAAGTATTTGTATTTAAATATGTATAATAAATTGAAAGACTTTAAGAAAATTAATTTCCCTGATGACTTTACACATGACTTTATACGTGGCGTTACAGTTCGCATCGTCCCATCGTCCAAGTCGTTTAAACAAATTGTTGTTGAAACAGTTCTGATCGCCCCTCAAAAAACAATATATACTCACCCAGTTTCAAAACAGGTTGATTTTTGAAAATATATTTTACCGTTTCCAAATAATAGTTATTAAAAAATAGCATTATCTATTGCTAAAGTTAACCAATAACCTCTTGAAACGTAGGGAACACGTTCTTCAAATAATATTTATAATGTAAATGAGGACAAGTGTTATGCATTATTAATTTGCATTTTGCTGTAGGAAATTAAATATATTTCATGTTTGAGTTGTAACAACGTCATTATTGACAAGTCAATCGTGTTAAATAGTTCGCGTAACGTTGGTGATCGCTCGTGTAACGTGCGGGATCGTGCGTGTATCAGGAAAATTAGTTTGCGTTTTTTACCGTGCGTGAAAGTGCGGTTTTATCGTTTTGTAACTATTTTTACGGAATGCCAGTGTTTGTTTTAAAAAACGACAAATTATTTTTAAATTTTAACAATGCAATAATTTGGATTTAAAACTTGTTTTAATAGAAGAACATTGACAATTGTTAACATTAATGTATCATGTCAGTGCGGATCTTTTTAAACTACCCTCCAGTTCGTCGTTTAAACATTTAGTAAGTATTTCAACAGCCTTTGTAAATAGCTTATATAAAGCATCCATTGTATCTTGACACATACTTTTATTCATATTAGCAAGAGAGACGCATTGAATGAAAGAGGTCAGGCTAATCCTATCCCCGTTTAAATCTAAAAATAAATTATCCCCCCATTTTTTTAAAAGTGAGAATACGATTTGCATTCCTCTCTGGGACATTTTATAAACATTCGGAAGGAATTCCGTTTATTTTGACGCTTCAAAATGTAGAATAAATAGAAATAAACCAATTATGTACCGTAAATTATGAAAATATGGGATGAGTAAAATCTAAATTCTTTGGAACAAGGTAACAAATATACAGTACCCGCAACGTTTTTTTTTACAATCCTATCCTATTGTATCGTGCATCAATCCTACCATATCATGTGTGTATACTGTTCAATCGTGCGTTAATCCTATTGTATCGTGCGTGTATGCTGTTCTAAAGTGCGTTAATCTTATCCTACCGTATGTTAATTCTATCAGGTTATCGTTCATTGTTAACAGTTAACAGTAACGTAAACATTAACTTTTATGCAAAATCATTTTTTTGCATAATTTACAGAAATAAACGTATTCATAATTATGATATAATTTATATTTAATTAAAACAAGAGTTGTATTTTTTATGGAATCCGTTATTTTCGAGTAATATTTGATTTCGGGTTACAAATCTTACACGGAATGTGTATCTGCGTAAATATTTATTTCACTTGTATGTAATATAATTATTTTCTAATGCATCATTTTCCTCTATACAGAAAGAAATGTTTCATGATATATTTAATATCAACTTTAAACAAGAGTTTGATATTTATAATTGTTACCAAAAAAATTCATTTGTACATGTTCTTTTTCAAATTATGCCCCTTTCAGTTTATTCGTGAAGATCGTTAAGAAATGATTATGATGGGCATCGTTTATTCTTTCCTATCGTGTATCAATCGTATCCTATCGTGAGGGTATACTGTTCTATCGTGCGTTAATCCTATCCTGTCGTGCGTGTATACTGTTCTATCGTGCGTTAATCCTATCATATATCGTGCATTAATCCTATTCTATCGTTTATCTTGTAAAAAATAACGTTGCAGGTACTGTACTTGTATCTCGCGTAAATAAATCGTGCGTAGGGGAATCGGATAACATAAACATCAATTCTATGTAAATATTTTTCTGTAGTTAATGCATTATCTTAATATTTAGCTCACCTGAGCTGAAAGCTCAAGTGAGCTATTCTGATCACATTTTGTCTGTCGTTCGTCTGTCTGTCCGTCTGTAAACTATTCATATTTTCAACATCTTCTCAAGAACCACCGGGCAAATTTCAACAAACTTGCCACAACGCATACTTAGCTTAAGGGGATTCAAAGTTGTGAATATTATGGACCATGCCCTTTTGCAAAGGGAGATAATTAGGAATTTATGAAAATATCGAGAAGTTTTCAAAAATCTTCTCCTCATGAACCGTAAGACCAAGAAAGCTGAAACTTATGTGAAAGCATACTCAGGAAGTGCAGATACAAAGGTGTGAAAATCATGACCCCCGGGGTAAGTTGGGGCCACATTGGGGGGGGGGGGGGTTAAAGTTTAACATAGGAATATATAAAGTAAATATTTAAAAATCTTCTTCTCAGAAACTAATCGGCCAGGAAAGCTGAAACTTGTCTGGAAGCATCCTTATGTAGTGTAGATTCAAAGTTGTGAAAATCATGACCCCCTGGGTAGGGTCAGGCCACAATGGGGGGTCGAAGTTTAACATAGGAATATATAGAGTAAATCTTTAAAAATCTTCTTCTAAGAAACTTAAATCAGCCAGGAAAGCTGAAACTTGTGTGGACGCATTCTCAGGTAGTGAAGATTCAAAGTTGTGAAAATCATGACCCCCGGGGGTAGGGTGGGGCCATAATGGGGGGTCGAAGTTTAACATATGAATATATAGAGTAAATCTTTAAAAATCTTCTCCTCAGAAACTAATCAGCCAGGAAAGCTGAAACTTGTGAGAACGCATCCTCAGGTAATGTAGAAACAAAGTTGTGAAAATCATGACCCCTGGTGGTAGGGTTAGGCCACAATGGGGGGGTCGAAGTTTAACATGGGAATATACATAGTGAATCTTCAAAAATCTTCTTCTCAGAAACTAATTAGCCAGGAAAGCTGAAACTTGTGAGAAAGCATCCTCAGGTAGTGTAGATACAAAGTTGTGAAAATCATGACCCCCGGGAGTAGGGTGGGGCCACAATCGGGGGGGGGGGGTCGAAATTTTACATAGGAATATACAGAGTAAATCTTTAAAAATCTTCTTCTCATGAACCTTAAGATCAGGAAAGCTGACACTTGTGTGGACGCATCCTTAGGTAGTGTAGATTCAAAGTTGTGAAAATCATGAACCCCGGGGGTAGGATGGGGCCACAATGGGGAGTCATAGTTTAACAAAGGAATATAGGGTTAATCTTTAAAAATCTTCTTCTCAGAAACTAATCAGCCAGATGATTCTTTATAATTGTTAAGACTTTGGCCCCAGGACAATTCTTTGGCCTCACGAGAAGGTTCAGAGTTTGATGTAGGTTTAAATTCCATATATAAGCTATTGTTAAGGATCTTTTTGAGAACGGCAATACTCAACATATGAAATGACTATAAAATCATCCTGTTAGAAAAGGGACTAATGATTATAAACATAAGAATATCCAGGGGAAAAATGGATTTTATTTATACAGGATCTACATATATTATTGTACATTATCCAGATAGTTTGTATTATGACTCCATTAAGCTGATTTTATCATATCTATTGTTCCTCGGGTGAGCGATGTAGCCCATGGGCCTATTGTTCTACACTTAAATTTTCTTTGACTTATGATATAAGTTAATATTCGTAATGGAAACAAACAATATTTTTTGTTCGAATTCTATATTTATGTAATATTGTTTACTCATAAAAAAGGCAAACAGTGCATAGCTACTGTACATGCCGCTTTTCAATAAAACACAAGCATATTATAGTACAAGTTAAAGCAACTCCTTTCATTAATTCAAATCTTAAAAATTAATTTTTTTTTATCGTGTTTATTGATGTAGAATCATTCGTCTGCGTGTTTAATCGTTATCGTTCGTGTATCGTAATAATTCAGTAAGTTAATGATCGTTCGAGTATCGTGCGATCGTTCGTGTATCGTGCGTGTCGTTTGTCAACAATAACGTTGCTACTACTGTATATAACTGTATACATCATCACCATAATAGTTTGGATTTTCTCACCTGCGGACGTGTTACGCAAGTTTTGCAACGCTTGATGTTCACAATTAGTATGTAACAAAATAGCCCTTGTTATCTATATTTATATAACCGAACACTGGTGATTGGACTTTATATTTTGCGTATTCTATAACTTTGACTATACTGATTGTACGTTATATATTATTCTCTGGACTATTGTGATTTGACTTTAATATTTAATTTCAGAATCAGTTTCGAATGCTTTTGTAAAGTAAATATCTTTATTTGGTGTATATTCCATGTTAATTGAACCATGAATAGTATGTGTCCATCAAAGACTATATTGCTTTAAAGGAAAGTCAGAGAGAGCCAACAGCTGCCATGTTTACATATTGCTGTGGTGTATTGTTTTAAGGTTATGTTCCTTTGATGATGGTAATAAAATTCTTGCTGGTCAGTATGTTACCAATTTGGACATTATGTTTCCAGATTGGTACACAAATACCCTAAGGGGGTTAAGTTTAATGTAAACTAAACAATTAGACGAGAATATATACATAAATCTGCTTATTGAAGTCAATAAGACCTTTGCTTAATTCATGTAGATGACAATAACTGGTCACGATACAGTGACCCTCCACCCTAATAAATATTTGTCGCAATCTTGGTTGACCCTAAGAACACTGATTTGGGGCGGGTTCTTGACTGACCAGCTTGACGCCATCTTGGAGCATCGTAGTAACAAGCTGGTGGCGCCCTATGACGGTAATTTTCAACAACCAATGAACACTCGTTTTACTTTTCTAGTTGTTTCCCCCAATAGCATAAAACTTACAATTTCTCGCAAGTTAAGTTAAATCTGACACTCTCTCGAACCGGCAACATCTCTCTCTCTCTGACTTCCCCGAATTGGGACTGTGTATTTAGTTTGCTTTTTGTCAAATAAAACCACTATACATTCATTTAAGACTTTTTCTTAACGTGTACACTAGTTACGTAATATTCGCGTGGTAGTGTTAAACGTGTACAGACTGAGACGAACGGCAAAGTGTAAATGGAATCAATAAATACTCATTTTTATCTAAAAACATAATAAAACATAGGTAATCACAGATTACAAAGCTCACAGAGACGAGGCATTACCCTTAAGAGACCACCTTTATCATATCATATGAATAATAATCTTGGATAGTGTAATGTGGGTTGACACAATATCGTTTATCTTATTTTCAGAATTGTTGGATTATCATATGTTTATCTCAACTGGTATTGTAAGAATCAATATAAGTCAATACATTAACATTAAATATGATATTGCATCCTATGATGCTATACACTATTTAGTCATATAAAGGATTACGTTTACTCGGGGGCGAATAAAAATCCACTAATGGGAAGGAAAAGTTTCTTATTTTACATTATAGCCCTACTATTGTGGTGCTATTTGTCAATTTCAAATAACTAGGTCGATGACCTACTAGTGACCTATGAATGTTTTCTGAAAAAAATGTCCAAATTTGTCAAAATATTTCACCATTTTCAAGGTTTTCTTTATTTTGTAAATATTAAAAATAATAAAACAATGTGTAGGTTGGGAAATGATAAAATACGAATAGCTTTACTAATTTTATATTTGACTGAATCGTTTTAAGCTCATATTTTAAGTTTTATTTAGTCCGAATTTCCTCTGTCAATTTCCACAGTTTTACCCATTTTGATCGAGTTTTACAAAAAAACTGACTTATAGGAGCTCCGAACCATTAATTGCCTAAAATTGTTTTTGTTGTCTGTATTATGTTGACATTAACATTATATAAGGTTAATGATCAAAATTTCGAGATATTTTAGCTTGAATCGATTTAATGTATTTTAAAAAAATGTCCAATCGCCTGCCAGCCAGTGATATAAATTTATAGACCAGTAAATACCACCATACAATATGTAAAATGATATGAAAAAACATATAGAAACTTAACTTTTGCAATTAAAATGCAACACAAAAGTTTTTAAGAAAAAAAAGAAAATGAAAAAATTAGTCTGAATTTCCTCTGTTCTAATAGTATTCTACCTTTGTCGGAGCATATCTTCCTCAAATAAACACATCATGGATATCAATATCGATATTTGGTAATAACGTTGTTATTTTGTGTTTTTAAAATAACTTTGGACTTCAGATATTGAAGTTTGTAAAAAATATTTTTTTGAAATCTCAAACCCTGAGTAAACGTAATCGTTAAATATCATATGATAAATAATATTCTGCATTATATAATAAAACAATGTGACAATGTTACATAAGACGGTGTATATTATATTGTATTGTATCACTGAATATGATACAGCATTGTATAGTGTTATAAGCTATTGTATTTGATAAAATCAGCACATAAAGTACCGATCAGACCCAACCTTACAGAAAGTAAACCCTAACTAAACTCTGGGTTTACTTTCTTTGTTTACTAGAGTGGACCCAGAGTAAACCAAGAGTAAACCCCAAGTGGACACAGAGAGTAAACCCTGATCAGAAGTATACTCTAATAGCAGACGCTACATGTGTATTCGGAATATACAAGGGGGCGGGAATTATAGGCAGTAGGATGATAAGATAAAATACAGGTCCGCTTCACACTTCAGTGCGTATAGTTCACTCCAAAACCAATTCTCGAGTAAACCCAAAGTAAACCATGAGTAAACCCAAAGTAAACCCCGAGTGGACCCAAATTTTCAAAAAGTAAACCCAAAGTAAACCCAGAAAGTAAACCCGGGGTTTACTCTGGTGTTAAGTTGGGTCTGATCGGTACTGTATCATAATAAAGTATCATATGGCTCAATATAATATCAAATGATACAGTGCTGCTATCGTGAAAGTTGACAAAACTATCCTATCCTATCCTATATCCTGTATCCTGCATCCTATCCTGCAAATAAGCTCTATCCTATCCTATCCTATCCCATACTTTCAAAATATAGGAATGCAAGTTAAATGAAACGAAATTTAAAAATAAAATGATTTTATCAATTAATGTAGTACTCAAAATGAATAATTAAATCTTAAAACCGAATATTCATCGAGCGGGATAACTTACTTACCTGTGCTACGGTAAAATTAAATCGTACGCGGGATGGACACAATAGCGTAAACAAACAGGTAAGCGATTAGATTTTTGATTTAATTATATTTATGCATAAAAAACAGATAAATAACTTCAATGCACTTATTGAGGAACTGTTTAGTCACATATTTTTATCAAATTATTTTCTTATCACATATAACTGAGTGTAATTATCATTATTCAAGCGATTCGTTCGGCGATAAATGTTAACACGATCTGAAAATAAATAATTCCTTTAGGAAGTTTATATCGTTTATAGTTAAACCACTCGGAGTTATTTTTAAAGTAAAAATTCTTAAGTATTTATAGCTAGCTAACATTTATTAATTCGATATGATCAGGTTAATATCGGACAAAAATATGCGTCCCTTTTATTGGGCATCGAAGAAATTATATGAAACGTGGAGCAATGTCTGTTTCTTGTATAAATGTTTATCTTTTAAAATGCCAAATTAGTCGTTTACAAATTCAAGCTTTTATTAATTTGCAGACTTTTAAAGAAGTAAATACAGAAATCTATTTCTGACGTTGTCAAATGTTGCAACGAATTCTCGCAGTAACTCAAATGGACAAAGATGAAGCGCCGACATTTTAGCGCGCATTAATGTTATGCACCGCGTTCTTGATATAATAATTATTTTTAAATGGTTTAACTTGTAAAACGTATTAAATTGACATTGAAAATACATTGTTTAGTCAAGTTTCGTTTCGCAAAATAACTCTGAAATTTATACTCGAATCTGATTGGCTACAGGATGCAGGATAGGATAGGATAGGATAGGATAGAACTTAACTTTTATATTTCTATCATGTATCGTGCATCCTGCATCCTATCCTATCCTATCCTTGTCAACTTTCAGGATAGCAGCACTGTACACCACGTTCAGAGTTGGGGTCAATTACGTTGAAAAGTAATTAATTACTTTCAAATACATTGACAGTTTTATCAATTCTTGCAATTACAATTACATTGATTTTTTAAAATGTAATTAATTACTCTCAATTACTTTGATGAATGTAATTAATTACATTTCAAATACATTAGTTTTATTAGTTACCCCATCCCTGGGCACGTTGTTGTAACATGATATATTGTATCAATCATAGTATGGATGATATATAATATATAATTTTATCACATGATATTGTGTCATATGAAATGATGCATTGTTGTATTAAATCATATTGTACCATTTGATACAATATCTTATTATGTAATTATATAATAGATTATCGCATAAAAAAAATTGGGACACAATATCATATGATAATATAGTGTGCCATAAAATATAATATCATGATATGTATCAAATATCAGGCTTAAGGCGAATTACATTCTAAAGTAATGCATTACATTACCATATTTCAGGAATTAGGGCATTGCATTACCATTACTTAATTTTCTTAAAGTAATGCATTTCATTACCATTACATGAATAAAGTAATGCATGACTAGTACCATTACTTTGTGAAAAGTTATTAAGTTTCAAAAAAGTAATTTAAAAGCTAAATAAAGAGTTTTTGTGAATAGTTCAAAAATGAAACATGCTTGAACATATTTATAGGTTCATGTTCACTATCAGGTTTAATTTAAGCTTATGAAAGAAGAACAATGACGGAGTTTAATTGCGTATTTTTAAAACCGCAATGTATTATTGTGTGTCAATGTAAATAGAATTACATGTGTACATGTATAAGGTTTTCTTTTTTGATGTCAGTTTTGTTTCAATTGTCAATGTAAAAATATTTTTAAAAAAGTCTTCTTTCGTATATGTAACTCAAATGCTTATATACTTGAGTACTCTAATAAAAATACATTTTATATAATATAATATTGTTTTAATTGTTATAATCTTTGCTTTTGAAGATATTATTATTAAATTCTTATTAGATAACTTATTGATTACTTTTAATAATAATGCATATATATATATATATATATATATTTTTTTTTATATATAATCCGGGGCGGCTCCTTGCACATTGAAAATGTTACTGTCACGAAAACTATGAAGTTTTTTTTAACGCACATTCATTTTTTCTGAATAAATCATATCTTAGTCTAGTAAAGAACTGATTTTATAAACTACAAGTGCAATTCAAAGAATGATTTTAAAATTATTCATTATCAATCACTAAGTACAAAGAACATGGCATTTTAAAAATGTATGGTGCCAATATATGCGCATAGGATTCCTGTGCATGCTATATGAAAAAAGAAATTTCGCCAAAAGTCTATCTTTATTTTTCTCATTTGGCTTTAACTTCTTTATTCTTCTGTACGTTTACACACGATTTTCACTTTAGTGATTTCATATCAATGGTTATCGTATTTTACTTTGATTCGTTTGTAATTCGTCATGGCTTGCTTAATTCTATGTAGCTTTAATATTTTTTTTAATCCGTAATAATTTAAATTACTTTCTTTCATAATTACTGATCTTGTTCCTTAGTACATTATTACACCTAGTTGTATCTTAATTAAAAATGTAAATTTTGCAATCAAATCGTTTAAATGAAAAGTCGCATTTTTAAGCTAAGCAGTAGTGTGTTTGCTGCAATTGCCCTCCCCTCCTTCCGGTTTATGAAAATACGCAGCAAGCTTAGTAAAATTGCGAGATGTTTCGCTCTTAGAGAGACAATTCGAGCCGATTATTTTGCTCTTATATGTATCAATAAAAGATACAATGAGTTCACTAAGTTCTAAAATAGTATATATCCTTATAATAATAATAGTTTTAGCAAGCTTGGCATGGATATCGAGAGTCTGAAAATTAGCATAGACACCTACAAAACTAAATGGGGACAACATCTTGAAAGGAAACATGATAATGTGCGATACATGTGCATGTTCATTTCAATAAATTCGTAAATGTGTTTGAATTAAAATTGATGTTAACAAAATTAATATTTATTAGGTCAAAATATGAATGCGATATACTTTATTTTGAATTCAATTAAATTTGTCCAGGATCGAAACGTATGTTTCTTTTATCCCACGCTTATTGCTATAATTAAAACTCTTAACATCGTTAATTTTGTTTACTTTTTATGTGTAAATCAATATGTAACGTTGCTTATATTGTAGATTTTTTTTATATTTTACGCGAGCACTTATTACGCATTGTTTTTGTTTTGTGTTTCATTGCAAGAATGTAAAATCATGGAAATAGCGAGCACCAATAATTTATATAAAGTTAACTGACAACAGTTTACTGCATGTATGAAAAATTGAAGCGTAGTGGAAAAAAAGGCGGTCCCATTTTAATGGGAGTGATATGGAAATGAAAACGTGCAAAGGTATCGAATTGTGAACCTTGATTAATTTACCCCTCCACTCACACTTCTTTTACTGAAATCTCAAAACAAGCACTAAAGCTTAAGACTTTGTTCTCTCGTAGTATTTTCTTAATATTTTTGATGCATGCACTCACTATTTTTGTCAAGGCCAAATTGTTCAAGTTCCTGAAGCAATACATTATATGATTTTGTCAAAGAATAAAATCGGGCACAAGTTAGATGCTCTTAGGTTTAATGAAAACTATAGTTTACGTCTAAATTTAATTACATGTAAAATGATATGACTCAAAATTTGTACACATGTTAATACAATGAGTTGGCTCATTTGTTCCATGGGTTTTTTTTGTCGACATGTGAACAAATACACACGTTAATACAATGAGTTATATGTAGCTCAATTGGTAACACGGGGTATTTGTCGACACATGAATAATTTTATAGCGCTTTATAAGTAGCTTAAATGCCACAGAGTTTTTAAATAAGCAGCACAATAACTTTTTTTAAAATTGAAAAAAAAAATTCTTTCATGTTTTTAAGCGTTCTCTAAAATTACTAGTTTCTTATCTGCCGGAATGCATTTACATGTACATGTATTATAAAACGAACTGAGCGGGTTATATTCTGATTGCTATTTACATAGTACATGTATATTAGATATTGTACGCACAATTTACATGTATTTACCCTTTGTCATTTAGGATTTTTTTCAAAGAAGTGGGTCGATTCCCCTCCCCCTCCCCCAAAAATGTATATTTATATAAAAAATCAGGCTCCCAAAACTTTTGGACAGCTAATTTAAATTGGAAAAAAAATGAAATCGATTATAAATATATATTGTTAAATATTTTGCACGAACTTTTAATCAATGCTAGCTTTAACTAATCTAAACCAGTACATGTACATCGCTAGCCTGCATACGGAATTAAAATGTTAGATCACTAATAGGTTTTGCAAACTTAATTTCAGAAGTGAATTTGGCTTTTAAAAATTCTTAATATCATTATACGCTGTTTTGAACACATTTTGATAACACAGAGAAAGTAGCCGATTAAATGTTTATCTGTTCGTTACAATTTTGTAGCACTAAAACTAATGAAGAGTTGAAAAAAATATTTTATTTATTGTATAAATTCATATTTGCAACAATTAAATGACAATCGGAAAGTTAACTTGCATTTGCTTTTGCGATTAAATCTGTAGGCACCACATTTTGTAGTTATATGTAAACATTTTTCTTTATTTATAACGTTCAGTAAAAACAATTTTCAGAGTTTATATCTAATCTGTATGAAATAGATGCAATGAAAATAGTCTGGAATAATAGACGGACTTAAAAAAAGAACTAATGGCATGAATAATTTCTTCTCAATATGCTAATTTGAATAACTGTAAGCTACTGTACCAAAAAATGATGAAGCTAAAGTGAAAGGTAATTATTCATACTAAGAATTTAGTCTCATAATGAATTTATCAAATTTCATTTATTATTATCTATTTTAAAAAAATAACAAAATGACATAACAAAAAATCTTACAATTTTTTTTTCTTTGACGCAACGTCATTTCTTTATGACGTTATTTCTCTGTTTTATACAAAACGTCATAAGGGCCCTTTTCTCATGGGCGCAATCATATATCAGTGTTTGATAAATCCCATTGTCATTTACATGTAGTTATCAGAAAGCACAGAAAGAGGGACATTTTACAACCGAGGAACTAGGTAATTTGCATTAAAACTTGTAAAATCGACCTTTGGTCTGGGATAAAAATAAAATAAAATATAACGTCTGTTATGGTTCCGAACATGTGATCTTTAGATGTGCTTATCCATTACGCTATCCGCTCGATACTTTTAACAGGTATGCGCTCAAAATTATATATTCTGTGAACTGAATAATTGTGATGTGATACAGTACACTAGACTACATACCCGCAATGTTAAGATCCAACGTGTTTAAAAAGATATATATGATTGGGGTGCACGGTGTATGGGTATGCGTTTCATGACTGGTTGACATGACATAATTTTTGATCACGAGAAATAAGTGCTGCTTGTTTACAATATGGCCGGATACCTTTGACTAAGACATAAAGACGCATGATCAAAGTCGTGTCGCAACCAGCTTATTTAAGATTTTAGACGGCGACCATTACTTTCATGTAAACAACGTACTATTGCACATTTTCCTTTTATTTTGAACATTATGTGGTAATAAAAAATCGATTGATTGTTGTAAAGTTTGGGAATATACATGAACGGAAGCTAATTAAAGCCAATCATGTAGGAAGAAACAGAGTGTCTAATTTTTTTTTTTAAAACTAGAATTGAACTCGTTGCAAGCAACGAGGACGTCTTCCGTAACAGCTTCAAGTTGAAATAGGATTATCAATCAGTCTAAACAAAACCACAGATATTGATAGATCATATTCACACGACCTTAACTTCTGACCAATCAGGGCTTAAGACAATCATTTGGAACACTTCAAAAGTTGACAGACATACAATCATGCCCCCTCTAGCTATCAAAAGAACCGTTTCTTTAGATAACCCCCGATATATGGTTTTTCAAATGAAAAGAAGGAGTGAAACAATATTGCTTCCTTTTTGAAAGAAATAGCAACAAAAGCTAACTTTACAAGCCAAACGCTTACAAACTACAGCGCCTTCAGATAATTTGTAATAAAAATGTTCCACCAACTGACTTTATGCAAATAAGCGGACATAAAAGCAACGCTAGGTTGTTTTTAAATTATAGCGAAAAATATTTGAATTCTACAGCTGGTATTTTTTATAAATAATTAAAAATAACTGTCCTAGCAATACACACACCTCTAATATATGTGAAATTGATCTGCAAAACATTAACTTGCTATCTTGAAGACTGTATTAAGAGTTTTCCGTATAATGCGGTACCCTATATGCAATATTTAGCCAAAAATGACTACGTTCAACAGCGGGTATTTTTTAAAATAAATTATCAAAAAATCAAAATCCTAGCAATATGCACAACTCTGATGTATGTACTACTGATCTGCAAAGGAACAGTCATATCTTGAAAACAGGAGGAGGATTTATTCGATGGTTGTGCGATCGTACCCTCTGGCCCGAGGGTGATTGAGGGATATTACTATCATAGAAACCAAAGGTCTAGAGGTTATAAAGACGTCGATATAACTAAAGGTCTGCAGCATATATAAACAACGTATAAATAATGATAACTCTATTGTAAAAAGAAACATTCCCTTATTTTTATTCATACACATTTAAAAGTACATATTAAAATATCATAATACTTCGTAATAAATGATAATTTCTGAAGAATGAAAATGCATGTGTTCACAAACGTTTTGGACACCCCTTGTTCATGTACATATGTAAACACGATTATATGGAATTCATCCAAACTTGAAATAAAATAGAAAAATAATACGATGAATGCATGTCTAGGGGTTTTAAAATACATTATCTTAAAATTTATGATAAATACTCTGAAAAAAGAAATAAGTGTATTTGATTAAAAAACAAGCACGATTCTTGAAGAATAACTCTTGTATGCTATCTAAAATCAATATTTTAATTGCCGATTTGTACATATGAAACATTAAATTGATACGCCAAAACAGTGTTAATATTTACTGGAGTGGTTTTGGTATTTCAATTGGAACACGCTGCTATTGGTTTAAAGGTTGTTTTTTGTTTTTTTTTTTGGTTAATTTAATTTATGCCTGATTAAGTAAATCACAGTATGCACAATATAGTTAGCGTTGTTGTTGAACATTCAAAATGTCTTCAATAATATGATATTTTTACAGACTTAATAGACACATTTAGTGATAATTAAATATAAACTTAGTAGAGACAAATAACGGAATAATCGGTTATTTGCGATTCAAAAAACTGTCGGTTCGATTTGGCACGTTCTTCCCGGATTTCGATTCGATTCAGGTTTGTTTTTTTTATATTCTTAGATTAGTTATTGTTAATCACTCTCTGATTGGCTAGTCCGTTAAAGTAAACATTATACACGAAAATGGCAGGGTGTCTCCAAGGGGGAATAAGCTATATACAATTTGATGTGCAATGAACAAAAAGCAAGAATAAATTATATCGTTTAGGGATGAGGACCTCAGAAGTTAACAAAATATACAGTGTATCATCATTTCCTATTTCATAAAAGGGGGGGGGGGGTTAAAGACAACACCTGGGGATCATGTTCTTTACACCTTTTGATGCATCATAATGACATTAGAAGATATTTTGTATGTTCCTCTTCCATGTGGTCAGAACAGTCCCATAAGCTCATACATGTAGTCTACATTGTATTTGATGCATTATAATACATTAAGAAAGAAATACTCCTTCCTTCCTAATATCATAACTCATATAGAATGAAAAGTGTCTACATTGTCTTACTCACATCTAATACACAAATTTAATAAGAAATTGTTTTTTCAGGGTAGTATGGCTTAGTCTTGTTTTAAATTACATTAAAAAAATGTCAAAAATGGATCTTGGAACCCCCACCTGCAAACAAACTAAAATACAAGCTGTTCTCCTCCCTCCCCCCTTAATTGTCGAATGATCTTTTATAATCAAAATATAATTTGGGGTCTAAAAACTTTTATAAACTGGTAAAAAATGTTATTCGTAAAAAGAATTACATTACACCTTGCATATTTGACAAATGATCTATTGAGATATGATCAGAGGTCATATTTCTACCTTGGGATCAATAACTAGTATTCATTGACAATTTAAAATTAATAACGAAAATGATTCAAATTATAAATGTTTATACTCAACATTCACCCCCCCCCCTCTAACCTGGTTCTAAAGATTCAGTCTTCTTAATACATTCTTTACACCATTGGATGCATCATAATGACATTAGAAGATATTTTGTAGTTTCCTCTTTCATGTGGTCAGAACAGTTGATGCATTATAATACATTAAGAAAGAAATACGCCTTTGTTCCTTCCCACTAAAACTCATATAAAATGATAACTTTTTACAATTACTGACATGTAATACACACATTTAATACGAAATTGTTTATACAGGGTCAACTCAATAGTATAA
Organism: Magallana gigas; assembly: GCF_902806645.1. NCBI lineage: Eukaryota > Metazoa > Mollusca > Bivalvia > Ostreida > Ostreidae > Magallana > Magallana gigas. The sequence continues at coordinate 42,977,405 of NC_047560.1, read as the reverse complement.
GTCTGACAAATGAAAAATTAACTTTTGCAATTAAAATGACATAAACTTTAAAAATGCGATATGATAGGTAACGATGATAAGCTTATTTTAAGATTAAAAGAAGATGATACAGTATGCTGTCAAAGGGAGATCACTTATTTAGAAAGTGAAAGTAATACATATGTATGCTGGCGTCTCATTATATTGTCCTACTACATGTATTATGCTTACCAATATTTGTCAACATCATAATGATAATTCAATTAAAGCACAATAATGAATTCCTTTAGCTGATCATCACAAAAGAAATGTGTATTCATGTTAACTAATACTTTTCTGCATATGGAAAACGCATACATGTAAGTATACACCACGTGAAATCCATCTAAACGAAAAGCTGGGTAAAACTAGTACCTGCTAATGAGACCTGCAGACTTGCGTTGTGTACGTAACTTCAGACAAAGATCAGTTATTTGTAACGTGCATGTATTTTTGTGGCCTATTCTTTAAAACCCCTTGCACTATTTTATTAGGTAAATAACAGCTTTATGGTGGTGAAAGACACCTGCATGTTGTGATGTATACTTCCTTTTGAAATAAACAATAATGTATACGTATAATATCTACCCCAAAAATAATGTTACCTAACATTGAAACGCAATGGGTTTGAGCGTTTACATGTACATGTCTGTAAGAGCATTGGGGTCCAAGGTGTATTTTTGGTAATTTTACTATTGATATAAATTAATTTTCATGAGGGGGGGGGGGGGTTGAGCCCCTCACTCCCAACCTTCTCTAAATATGTGCACACGATAATGTACATGTAGGCACACAGAAGCAAATCTAATGACGGCAACCGCCACGGGGAGGGGGCATAATTTAATTTTTAATTTTGTTTGTTTTATTAAATAGACCATTATACCTTCTAGGACATGCATTGTTAAGATTATTGATTAACTGAAAATTCAATGCAAACAGTTCAACCTCAAATTGCACATAAAGTGCTGCTCATGTGTATTATCATATGGGAAGGGATCTCATCCTTCAGTTATTAAAATTATAATTTTTAAATGTATTACCGGAGTTTGCATGTGACCTTCATTTTTAATTAAACTGGTACAAAACAGTGTTATTTAGGGGCAAACAAATGGTGCGGGTATTACTGTCTAATAACAGCATCTAGTTTTCTTTTTGTTTTGATTGTTTATTATTTTGACAAAGTATAAACGATCGTTTATTTACTTTGTAGCGTTGAAGTTGACCTCATATTTGGTGTACTGGAAATTGCCTGATAACAGTGTGTTAGATAATGTAAGCTTTATATATATGCTCATACATTTCTCTCTTTGAAGAGTATACAAAGAGACACTGTTAGGTTCTCTTCAACCATGTCACGTGACGTACATGTTAATTTTAAACCGGATGGAGATAGAGAAAAAGATACTAACCCCACTATCATCACCCACAAAACCGATATCCTCTTAGCAGTACGCAATCTAATGTGTGAATATTAACTTTATATTGATGTACTTCTCTTTAAAGATTCTCATTGAGAACTGTGTTGAGTGGCAAGACAATTTTGATGTCGTTGGGGCCTGGTCATACATATTTAAGAAAGTAGACTTATCCTAGTATACTAGTGAGTGAAATATTCACTTATTTTCTAACAGTTTGTTTAAATTTAGAATTTGGTTGAGTGGCAAGACAGTTTTGATGACGTTGGGTCCTGGTCATACAAATCGAAGAGAATAGTTTAGCATAGTTTAGCAGTAAGTAGAATATTCATTTATTTTCTAACATTTTGTTTAAAGTTACAATAGATGTTCAATGTGTAATTTTTATCAGACGTTAAAGAGATAAAATGTTATTTTCCTTCCGTTATCGGTCTTTTTTACATTAGATATATACTCTGTGTTTATGATAACTGTTTTTCAATCTTAATTTACAGGCAACAAAGGGGACTTTTAAACGGATACTAGCAGTACTGCAGGAAAAGTCTGATATCCATTTTAGTAAAACTGTGTATCGGGAAAACACGCAGTTCAATGGCAAATACGTATATTGTTATTGCTGCATCGATTTTGTTTTGCATTGGATTAATTGGAAATTCTATCACCGTGTGTTTTGTTGCTGTATCCAAACGGCTGCACACTCCAACATACGTCCTGATTGGTTGCCTAGCAGTGTCTGACGTACTCGCCTCCGTAACGCGATATGTTCAGATATTTAACACATCTCTTTTTTATGAATATTCTCATCGTTATATATATGAAACATTCACCTTTTTATTTATTCATTCGGCATTTTTCCATATGGTTTTAGTATCATATGTTCGTTTTGTTTTCATAACAAATCCTCTCCACAGTTTGAATCTGACTTGTAAAAAAATTCTTTTGATGTCTTTTGCGGTTTGGTTAAGCTCTATTGTCGTTTCCATCGGATACGGAGCAGTTAAAGTGCTAAATATAATGAAAATGATATCTTTGGAAACAGCAGAGTTTACTGAGGTTGGGTTTGGTTTGTATATTAGTGGATTACCGTTTATTATTGTTGTAGTTTTTAATGTTCGAAAGCTGTATTATCTGTACAACCAAACAGCTTTGGTTCGACGAAACAAAATAGCAAATTCGATGTCGTTGATGTTTTGGATTATCATTGTGATTTATCTCCTTAGCACAATCTATCCTTTAATTTACACAATTAACTATGCATTGTTAAATAGTACACTTCTTGATTTAAGGTTAAACTTCGTTCATGTTATGTTTTCTTTTTCGTTGCTTGTCAATACTTGTTTGAATCCTTTGATATATTTCATGTTTTCACCCCCTGTTTTAAGATTTCTAACCCGATTAAAAAAATGTTGTATTTATGGCACAGATCGTCGAATAAGCAATCCTAGATCGTGTCCGCAAGTGGAATAGGTTGGTGAACTATATTTTTCCTTAACCATCTGACGTCACTTTTCTCTGGTAATTGTGACTTTCGTCATGAAATAAAATCTTTTTCGTTATAAAGAAGTCAGTGATAGTTTAAAGTTTAGTATTGGTTCTACCGATTTCAAAGCCGAAGGTATGTAGCTCCATGTCTGCAAACATTTTTATTGAACGACATAGACTCTAATTTTGTTTCTTATTAAAAAGTAGCAATTTACAACACACTGAGAATTGCGCTAATTTTTGACTGATTAAGCTTATCTTCACACGTAAATTCACCGTTTTAACTCGTACGGAGTTTTAGCTCCAAAGTCGTCCAACCATCATCTAGACTGCGAGCTACAGACCTGCAGCAAGACATTTTATACACTTAACAATATTGCAATATTTCTTTTATTAATAACTAATATAACATTCATTTAAATTTAAGCTTACGAAAGAAGAATAATGATGGAGTTTAATTGCGTATTCTTAAAACCGCAATGTATTATTGTGTGTCATTGTAAATAGAATTACATGTGTATAATGTTTCTTTTTGTTATGTCAGTTACGTTTCAATTGTCAATTTAAAAATATTTTTTTTAAAAAAGTCTTCCTTCGTATATTTTACTTAAATTCTTATAAACTTGAGTACTCTAATAAAGATACAGTTTATAAACCAAAATATTTTGTTTTTTTATTTCGATAATGGTCATCTTATTGTAGTTACATGTATAACATTATATATCAGTGTTTGATAAACCCCATTGTCATTTAGTTAACAGAAATCACATAAAGAGGAGCATTTTACAACTGATGAAATAGGTAATTTGCATTAAATCTTGTAAAATCGACTTTTGATCTTGGATAAAAAAAAAGATAATATTAAAATACAACGACTGTAACAGTTTCCAATACATGATCTTTAGATTTGCTTATCCATTACGCTAAGGCCAATCATATAAACAAAACTAGAGCTGAGCTCGTTACAAGCAACGAGGAGGCCTCCGTTACAAATTCAAGTCAAGAAAGGATTGTCAGTCAGAGTGAATAAAACCTGCCATTTTCTCCTTGCCGGTATTGATAGGAGGTCATCCTTACACGACCTTAACTTCTGACCAGTGAGGGCTTCGGAAAATCATTTGGAACTCTTCAAAAATTGATAGACAAATTAATCCATGTTAGTTTTCTATGTAACCTACAACTGCAGAGTATTGAAGATTTTCACCTCTAATTAAACAGATAAAGGCATGAACATGTATCTGATAAGTTGGGATGTATTTAGATGGTAAGCAAATGTAGAGCTCGTTACAAGCAACGAGGAGGCATCCGTTACAGCTTCTATGCGATAAGTTTTGGTACAGTGTTTATTTAGATTGTATGCAATTGAGGAGGTCGTGTAAAGATGACCTCCTATCGATACCTATCAGACCCTGACGAGTGAAAACCTGCGCAATAGCAGACGAAGAAATTAACATACTGTAAGAAAAGAAAATTCTTGGCAATGAAACTCCTGAAGCACCTTTGTACACTCTCTGGTTGAATAATATCATTTGTTTCGGTTTAAGAGGAGTGACAGAACATTACAATTTAGGATTGGTGGATATCAAATTGAAAAAAAAAAATCAGTTGACGACACATTATTCTCGAATAAAACGAAAGACAAACAGAAAGAAGAACAGGGGGAAATATAGGGACATCCGCAAAATCCAACCCAAAATGTTTTAGAGTTGGAAAGCAGGAGATCCGATTGATCTTTACAAACTATATGGAGCAAAAATACCTCATTCGATAAAATATTCGTCAGATGAGGTCCCATTCTAGCAATAAATCAAAGTACTGAAAGTACTGATAGGCAGAAGCATGATTGCAAGTTGTAAATATCATAGTGTTATTATAACTCTTTTCTTTTTAATAATTAGTTTGATAACATAAAACACTATTCTAATATGTCAATTAAGGTATATACATGTAGTAAATGTGGAAATACTATGTTACTGTACCAGATTAGTCTGGATCATGCCTTAAATAAAGATTAAATGAGAAGAGCAATTTAAACATCAAAACATTTATTTTGTGAAGTACATTCGTATAACAGTTAATACTTATATGCAAGCTTAAATTACAGAAATACATTTTCATTTATTATGCCGATTTATTAAAAATGTTCATTTTGACATCAAAATAATAAGAGAATATTATAGTATTAGAATTTAGTAAACTGAAATTCTGTAACTGTAGTATTTTATTTTTTTACAATAATGTTTCACAAAAATGCAGAAGTTACATATGTACATCATTTGATTACAGTATTTTACATAATCAAGTAGTATGTGTGTCACTTTGCTTACTTGAGAAGCAATCGCCATTGAGAAATTAGCTTCATAGAATAATACACAAAATATCTGGACAATGTGTTGTAAAAAAGTAATCAATAAAGAGATTTTGATGTTTTCTTAATATATTCTCAAGTTTAACAGTAACAGGATGATTTCAAAGTCATTTTATATGTGGAGAATTGCAGACCTCTAATTGATCCTCAGATTGCAGTTCATACATTTTGTTGACATATGTTTAAAACTTAGAAAGAATGTATTTACTTACTGTACTGTATACCAAACACATTTTACAAAGATCAAACATATATGCAAATGTTGAGAATTACAATACAATGTGAAAGCCCAGTAATTTATGGATAACTATATATTGAAATTCGATAATGTACAAATTATGTGTCCTTTACAACTGCTCCATGTTGTACTGTCAAATCACAGGTCTCTAGTATTGAAGACATTTGAACTTTTAACTTTTTATATTAATACAAATGGAATCTTCAAGAGAACTTCCACCATTACAGAACAAAGACTTTCAAAGAGTCCCTTAATGGCTGTATGCTGTAATGGTGTTTTTGGTAAGCGTGTAATCCTGGAGTGTGTCATTTGTGGTAACAACAATTTCAATTCTCTAGTGTTGTCTTGCATCCATTATACCAATGACAACTGTCTTTTTCAGCAGGATATTCTAAAATGTGTTGATGAAAAATTAATAATGTATATGTTATCAAGCAATATTTCATTACAATATACTTGACCTCCAATAAAGAAAACATGGATTTAAAAAAAAATTAATCTATAAAATATTTTGAATTTATATGTGTTTTACCTTAAATAATTTATTTTTAAAAAGTATACATGTATTTTGCAAATAAAGGATGAGATATATAAGAAGATCACACGATATGAATTATCAATAATTGTAAGGTTATTTTGGTATATTTCATACAAGTAATGGAACATATAGTGAATGAACTGTAAATGAAAGTTTAATTTTTTTATCTCCAAAATTCTTCAGTTTTTAATTGCATTTAGTACAAGAATATTTACTATATTATTAAAGATATGACAACAAGATATCTGTGAGTCAATGCTCACTAGTGATACCCCTGCTCTGATGTGTATACAAAAAAGCATAGTTAACATTACATGTAATGGGAAGTTGCCATCAACTATTTTGAAAAATCAATCCTACCGAATGGCATGCCTTAACAAAGACTGAGTTAAAATTTCAAGCATCTGCGATTGTTGCTGAGATATCTTTGACAAAATTTATGTTATAGACAAACAGACACACAAGGGTAAAACAATATAACCCCTCACCTTCCGAGCATGGGTATAACTAGTTCATACTTAAACAAGAAAACCATGGGGAATATCGTATTTAAATTTAGTTGTATTTACTAACCTTGAAAATGGCATTAAGGTCTTTAAGACGAGGATTCCAGCATATCTGGGATGCCCTGCTTCCATTTAGAAGTTGCAAACGTGCAATGTTTGTTCCTCTTTAAAAGTGCTGAAATGGGAAGCGAACACCGCATTTTTATATCATTCGTCCTTTTCTTTGTTTTGCTTGAATTTAGCTGTGCGCCCAAATTTAGCAACTTTGTCTTCTCTCATAATTGTTTCACGGATTTTAGAATTCTTAAACCCATTTCACTTAAACTAACAATCCTTCGCCGTATGTACTGTTACGTTTCTGGGTTCAGGTATTCTGCTGCTCTGCCTGAGCAATTTAAGAAATATGTAAATAACCTATAAATTTCTCAATCAAATATTTTAATCAATAATATCTACAATATCCCACTCTATTATGGAGCACGCGCGCTTTCCATTAACCCTAACAGCTATCACAAGCTAATACAATAACCAAAATCAAGTCTCGAAAGCCTTATTCGGGCACATAAGACTCATCCTAATATCAAGGGTTTGTCCTCACCTATTACGAAGTGAACACCTTCAGCTTCAGACTGCAACTGCCTAACAACCTCCGTTGTGGCCGCTTATATACTATCACAACCCACGGGATCAATGAGGATCGAAAGGGAGTGACAAACCGGAAGCGCTTCTTACTCAGCTCCAGTAAACAGAATGTTATAAATGATCTCGATTCCGACATATTTTGTTTCAGTACGGTGAAATTCGAGTATATACGATTTACGTCATCCATTTTGTAGGCAATTAAAAAAGTGAAAAGCTGTCAATGTGACAGCAAACCGGGTTTTCTTTTATGTGAACTTTATCCATAATCCATGTCAACCCATATCCAGTGAAATGGTGTACCCCTATATGCAATATTTTGCCAAAATTTGACTAAGTTCAAAAGCTGGTATTTTTTTTCATAAATTATCGGAAATCAAAATCCTAGCAATATGCACACCTCTGATATACCCTATGTACAATTGATCTGCAAAAGAACAACTTCCTTTCTTGAAATCTGTAAGAAGAGTTATCCGTACAATGAGGGTACCCTATATGCAATATTTTGTAAAAAAATGTCTAAGTTCAAAAGCTGGTATTTTTTTTTATAAATTATCGGAAATCAAAATCCTAGCAACATGCACACCTCTGATATACCCTATGTACAATTGATCTGCAAAAGAACAACTTCCTTTCTTGAAATCTGTAAGAGGAGTTATCCGTACAATGAGGGTACCCAATATGCAATATTATGACAAAAAATGACTAAGTTAAAAAGCTGGTATTTTTTTCATAAATTATCGGCAATCAAATTCCTAGCAATATGCACACCTCTGATATACCCTATGTACAATTGATCTGCAAAAGAACAACTTCCTTTCTTGAAATCTGTAAGATGAATTATCCGTACAATGAGGGTACCCTATATGCAATATTTTGCCAAAAAATGACTAAGTTCAAAAGCTGGTATTTTTTTAATAAATTATCGGAAATCAAAATCCTAGTAATATGCATACCTCTGATATATGTACAATTGATCTGCAAAACAACAACTTCCTATCTTGAAAACTGTAGGAGGAGTTATCCGTACAATGAGGGTACCCTTTTGGCAGCCGCCCGCCCACCCGCCCGCCCGCCATTTTCACCATCTAAATAACCGGATTTTTCCTTCGGAAAACCCAGTTGATGACAGAATTACAAAGTACATGTGTATTTCGAACATACAGGGGCGGAGCTTACAGGCGGTAAGATAAAAGACGGACCAGCTTCACGCTTCAGCGCGCAGAGTGGACCCCAAAACTAATCCCCGAGTAAACCCAAAGTAAACCCCGAGTAAACCCAAAGTAAACCCCTAGTGGACGCAAATTCTCAGAAAAAAATCCCACAATAAACCCCAAGTAATCCCAGAAAGTAACCCCATGGTTTACTTCGGGTTTACTCTGGCGTTAGGTTGCGTCTGATCGTTACTGTATCTTATGACCACTCTAAGACATTTCTTAAGATATGTAAACCGAAGGTATCTTGGACATATCATATATAAATATAAATCACATATTGACTTAATTTCCTTTCTAAAAATAAAAATATTAACAAATATAATGTGCAAGTTGTATTGTGAATGTCTGTTACATGTATATACATACTAATGTCTTCTTTGATTCATCAAAGATCTTTATTCATTTTCGTATTACCGATTACATGTTTATACGTTCAGTAATATGCATGCCTTAATATATATATATATATATATATATATATATATATATATATATATATATATATATATATATATATATCTTAAATTTCATCACCCATTTGAAATATTGTATTAGTGATCCTTAATAATCTTAATAATCTTACTAAGAATCAAAATTCCCCGAGACCGAGTTTCAAACACTCATACAGAGCCGCTCAAAAAATTCAGTCGCTCTCTCTGGCGTTTTGCCGACTTCCAATGTACACCTCAACAACCCCGACAATTGATGTATTACAATTTATTGTATATCATTCAATAAAAATTATTTTGAAATGCTGTCAACTTAAATAAACCCAGAGAGAAAGAGAGAGAGAGTAGAGAGAGAAGGAGAGAGAGAAAGAAAGAGAGAGAGTCTTATTACTTCACACTGTGCACAGTTACACATCAAAATAGCTGCATCTTTAGTACTTCATCTTTACATTTAGTCGTGTTGTCCTTAATTTATGTTGAGTCCAAATATCAATAAAAAATAAAAGCCTACCAATAATTGTTAAATGCAAACATTGATTATTATGCACATTCTCAAAGAACGAAATTATTTCTGATAAAGAAGAAATCCAGAGAAGGTGTTTCCCGCGTAGCGTAAACGTTGTCCTGGATCAACTCTCCCGTTTGGATGAGACATGACCCACACGTGGTCTCCTTTGCTGAGGGATACAATGGCCATGTTACTGCTCACGTTTAACGCTTCTACCGTCGCCCGGCTGTTAACAAAGATAAAAAACGAGATCCAAGTTCCTGGAGTTGGTACCAAAGAAAGAAAGAACACGTATGTTCCATCGACGGGAGCAACAAAGTGACCGCTGTGCTTTTGGTACCCACCGCCAATGTTAAACAGGACCTGGTTGTATTTCACGACCTGTGACGGATGTGTTATTCGTTGACCAGTTTTATCGTGTAAGGCAGTGAACGCTATATGTTCTGTGAAAGCAGAAAAAAGCGGTTTGCAAATTTAGATTAAAATAGCCTGTCTCCTGAAATACATGATTGCCAAGCACATTGTACATATATACTGTCAGCAAAATTGTAATTTTATGGCAGTTAGTGTAAAACTAGAATTTAATGATGAATGTAATAGTGAGAGAACAATTTAAGTGATTAAAACTTTCGTCCAATCCTTTTGACATATTCATTCTCAATAATTGAATGAATTATAATAACGTATTTTTCGAAGCATATGATTGGTCGATTGCTGTCACATGACCGTGCTATAAAATTCTGTCACATCTAACTAAATTAAAAATAGAAAACTTATAAACCTCAGAATATTAGAAATAGATTTTCATGACACAATAATTGTTTTGACATGTGCACCATTGTGACGTTACAATAGCGAAATCAACGCCTTTACATTTTGATGCAAATATCTTACTGTTACTGTTATACATTTGAAGAGAATTAGTTTTTGATTTATTATAAAAGAACAATTTTAGCCTTCTGACATCGGTCAATACAGAGTTTGATAGACCTGATAATGATGAGAGTATATCAACTTCGGCCTTCTCCTTGGATGTACTTTCATCAGGTCGATAAAACCATGTTTTGACCTCATCAAAAGGTTATAATTGTATAATGTTTCATTCAATTCAACAATGAAGAAAAAAGGGGAGGGGGGGGGGTAAGGTAGGGCAAACGCCCATTTGATTTTTTCGTATAAAACAATTTTAATTTTTTTTCCCCCAATTTAATCTATTTCATAATGTTATAATATTAGTTTGCAAAAGTACAATTTCTTTTTATATTCAGTTTTTAATATTTTAAAAAACGGTAAAGAAAAAATATTAAAACGCTCAATTGTTGATAAACAACATATTTTTAATGTATAGTGGGTCATATCTCCACTTTTTTGTTGATAGAAATCGGGTTGTTTTAACAAACGGTAAAGAAAAAATATTGACTATAGTTTTGGTGATGTCGAACCCACAACATAAAAATCCTAGTTATATAAGGTTATCTTTTGTCTGGTGCTCTAACCATTGAGTCATTGCAGTCACAAGAAAGTTCGCTATTTAAATGCTATCTATGACTTTGGCAACAAATTTGCGGACTTGTATTGTTTTTTTTTAAAACGTTCAATTGTTGATATACAACATATTTATAATGTATAGTGGGTCATCTCTCCACTTTTTTGTTGATTGAAATCGGGTTGTTTTCTATTAGACTTTATTAGAATATGGGGGAAAATATGAAGCACAGACCCGCTCTATGAAAAAAGGCATTGAAGTAAAGTAAAAATTTTACTTTTTTGAGGTTTTGATACGTATAAGCAAGTTAAAATCAATACAATCCAAGTATTATACATATTTATTGGTTCCAAATCGATGATATGTTAAATATATTGTTTTGAATGATTTCTTGAATTCTTCTTTAAAACAACACTTTGGAATAAGATTACAGCTTTGATACAATTTATTAACTCTATTCAATTAAAAAAGAAAAAAGGGGAAAAAAGAAAAAAAAAAGAAAAGAAAAAGAAACAAGAGAGAAAGACCCCAATAAACAAAGTAGTGAAGATATCTTACTCTGTCGCTCTTTCATCGCTCTTTGGACATCTTTCATTTCTCTTTGAAGATTTGCAATCATATGTAAAATATGATATGTATCATCCTGGGATTTTCTTTGTACAATCTAGAAATATAATTGATCTATTTTATTTCGGATTTGATAGTTTTTATATCTTAAAATATATATTTTATAACTGCAAGTTTAATCGATCAATTTTAAAACCAATACCTTAGTTTTAATCTGTTCGCCGTGGGTACTTGATACTATACACACCACACAAACAAAGCAGAATATAATAACGATTCTTCTGGAAAAAAAAAACAACCCATTTAAACCGCGTCAATGTATATTGTCAAAATGATTTATTTACAAAAATAAAAAAAATCTTAAAAAAATTTCAGAAACCCCACTAAATTACCGAAAACCCCCATTTATTATATCACAGAATCCCGTTAAAGAATTGGATTATTATAATAAAGGAATGAATTCAATAGTTATAAGTTTTATACGATATAAAATGGTTTACGGCAGTTTACGCTTTATAAACCGCGAAGCGAGTTATATAAATGCATAAACTGTTATAAACCATTTTTATCGTATAAAACTAATGAATATTGGAATTTATCGCTTATAATTTTTTTTTTAATCTAGATAAAAACGGTAATTTCACTTTTAAAATGAAATCAACAAAATTCAAACGTTATGTCCGACGGATTGATACGTTTTTGACGTTAGTCTTACTATGACGAAGGCAACATTCTTAACACGATATAAAATAATTTTTCAGCCAATCAGAAAGCGCGTTACAACCAGAATTTAATTATTAATGTACGCATATATATATAAATATATATATATATATATATATATATAAAAATACAGATAAAATTACAACTAGAGCCAAGCTCGTTGCAAAACAAAACGATGAGGAGGAGTTCTGTTGCAGCTTCGAGTAGGAAAAGGATTGCGAGTAGGAAAAGGATTGCCAATATAAATAGCCATGATGTAATATACCAAAGCTAATTAGATAATAAATAACATGCATTAGCCCCTAATTGACGAAGACAGCAATCACATTCAGTAATAAATCAGTCATGGATAAACGTGAATTCTAGTTTTAATGCAATTGAAAGCACATTAGTTATTCCAAATGTGTGCGGAACGTGAAGGATCTATCAGAAACAGTTTAAAAGCCGTATGTATAATAATAAATAAATAAATGACATAGACCGATAAAAAAAATATATTCTTATTTTATTTTACGTGTAAGTTAGGTAAAACCAAATTCAGAAACTATGCTTGGGAAGAGTAATTTGAGTGGACAGAGGGCATGCGCGGATATAGAGGGGGGGTCGGGGGGGGGGGGGGGGGGTCCGGACCCCCCCTGGAATTTTCAAAGAAAAAAATACAATAAAACAATTTATAAGAAAAATGACTCGACTGTTATGTTACAGATATTTCTGAATTAACTTTTTTTTGTATTGTAATCAAATCTTATTATTGCGTGATTAGAATCAAAATCACAAATGTTATTCGGGTTTCGAAACGAATTTAAAAAGGTACGATTTGTTTAATGTCCTATTACGAGTCATTGACGTCACAATCTTGTCATAATGCTAATGCATCGTCATTAACTAAGTCATCGGCTGTATTATAGCTCTGCTTCAGACTCAGTGTGACTGGCTGTCTTTCGAATTCTGTTATTCGGTAACTGATTCCAATTATTTGAATAAAAGTTCTCTCAAAATAATCTTGGTTATCATTTCCTTCCATGTTTAACGCTTACTTGTAGTTTAGTTATAGATGAAAATATATCATGGGTGAAAGGGATTTTGATCTTTTGCAAGCCACCTTGCTGAAAGCAGCAGCAAAAGGCTGGCAAGCCTTGCAGTTCGATGTATCTTTGAGATACACAAGTTTGAAGAAAGACTACACCTATGATCTGAGTAAAATGAGGTCCGATGTATTGCCCAGAGACGGTAATGTGGACAACATTGCCGAAGCGATTTATCCAGCAGATGGCCCAGAAAATATTTGTCCTTTGAAAGTGTATGGGGATGGCAATTGCTTCTATAGGGCCCTCTCTAAAGCCATTTTTGGTCATGAAGGGAGACATACTGAACTTCGAGTCATGACTGTATTAGAACTGGTAAAAAATACGAGAAAATATGCGTCATGATGTGTTCTAATCCTCCAAGTGTGCAATATGTTGTGGAGACGTCAGTATCGGACAGATCACTTGTTCCGGGGAATTTTCTCAAGTCTATTCAGAATGAAACTCTAAGTTCAATCAAATCAGGGGAATATTGTTCTTTAATTCATTTCTTCGCAGTGGCAAATGCTCTGAATCATCCAATATATAGCATCTACCCAACAATACAAAATGTTGCTGTAAACAGACATTACTTTCATCAAGAAATAAGGCCATTATCAGATGAAAAGGTACGTCAAGGTTCCCCCATCTACATCATGTGGTCACACACTGAAAATAGCAATCCAATCAATTGGTCACCAAATCATTTTGTTGTTTGTTTCTCAGTTTTACCTACAGATGTCCAAACCAATGAAATGAAGGAGCCTGCTCCTAAAAAGTCAAAACTTTGTATTGACTTAGATGATACCCCGGAGATCACCTTGGGCTCACAAAATGATGAAGCAAATAAAAAATCTGATGACAATGAATTTATTCAGACAACAGAAGATGAAATTGATAAAGATAAAACATCTATTGACGATTCAGGTTTTTCTGATCTTGGTAAAATTGTCACAGGTGCAATAAAGTTGAACACAATGTCCTCAGCTGAAAAGATAAGTAATATTCAGAATCGGCCCTTGCCAGACGATATCGCCAAGTTAAAAACAGGTCGTGCTCAAACAACGAATACAGGTGAACTAAAGAAGACTTTATCATTTCAATCTTCTTGGATGAATCAGTTTCCATGGTTGACCTTTAGCAAACTGTTAAATGGCGGTCTATGCAAGTTTTGTGTCATGTTCCCTCAATCAGATGTCCAACATCAAAATGCGTTTGTTACGCAACCTTTTACTGCGTATAAAAAAGCCCTTGGAAAAACATCTGCCCTTTTAAAGCATCAAAATTCAGAACACCACAAGAATGCCAAATCTGTTTATCACACAACCAAGATGACATCCGAAGTGCCATCTTCGTCTCTTCCGTATAAACTAAATCAGCAAAATCAGACACAGTATCAGCACAACATTAGGTTGCTTGAGAAAATAGTAGATGCGGTCATTCTGTGTGGGAAACAAAATATTCCTCTGCGAGGACACAGAGATGATAGTACAAGTGATTCTTCAAATAAAGGTAATTTCCTGGCAATATTACAGCTGTTGGCAAAGCATGATGAGCAGCTCATGTCTCATCTACAAACAGCAAAAAAGAATGCCTTATACACCAGCAAAACCATTCAAAATGAGGTTATCCAACTCATAGGAAATCACATCACAGGTAAAGTTTTGAAGGGTCTACAAGGGAGGGGTTTTTATTCCATCATAGCCGATGAGGTAACAGACAAATATGCTAACAAAGAAGTTTTAGTCTTGTGTCTCAGATTTCTAGATACTAGAGAAAACCCTGCCACCATTAAGGAGGAATTCCTTGACTTTTCAAATATAGGCAGAACTACAGGGGAAGCAATTGCTGATAAACTCATTGAAATCCTCCGCTCGCTTGCAATTCCAATTGAGAACATGCGAGGGCAAGCATACGATGTTGCAGCAGCAATGGCATCGGAAAAACGGGGGTGTCAGGGACGAATGAAGTCTCTAAACCAATTAGCTTTGTTTACACATTGTCGGAGTCATGTGTTGAATCTGAGCGTTGCTTCAGCCTGCAAATTACCTCTTGTAAGGAATATGATAGATGTCCTTAATTCAGTGTTTATTTTCTTTGACAGTTCCCCCAAAAGACAAGGGTTTTTTGAGAATATTATAGAAAATGATGGGTCAGTAGATTTTTCCAAAAAGAAACTAGTAGGACTCTGTAAGACTAGGTGGGTTGAACGTCATATCTGCTTTGATGTGTTTTACACTATGTACAAGTTCGTCATCAAATGTCTTCAGCACATTATCAATCAAAACCTTGATGAAAGTACCAGTGAAGACTGGTCTTGGGATAGACAAACTAAAGTGGCAGCACAGGGACTTTTGGCTTCGTTGACGTCCTTCTCTGTGTTGTTAACATTTGTGTTTGTAAGGTACGTCCTAGACACAATAAAACCTTTAACTCTCAAACTTCAAGAGAGATATTG
This sequence comes from Magallana gigas, assembly GCF_902806645.1. Taxonomy (NCBI): domain Eukaryota; kingdom Metazoa; phylum Mollusca; class Bivalvia; order Ostreida; family Ostreidae; genus Magallana; species Magallana gigas. The sequence goes on along the minus strand of NC_047560.1, from coordinate 42,961,729 downwards.
ACATTTTCACTGCAAGTAAGCTAATCGAGGAACACGTTGATAGAATCAAAGAAATTCGTACAGCGGTAGATACGGAATTTGAGTCTTGCTTTGAAGACGCCAAACAAATTGCAGATGACCTTGATATAGTGATTAAAATTCCAAGGGTTTGCTCAAAGCAACAACACAGGGAAAATGTCTCCACAACTAATCCCAAAGATTATTATAGATCTGTCGTGGCCATTCCATTTCTGGACTTTCTTCTCAGTGAATTAAATTCAAGGTTTCAGAAAGAAGATCTGGTGGCATATTCAATATGCACTTTGTTGCCTATCAATATGACAAATCTCTCACAAGAGGAATTGTCCAAACTTGCCTCAGAACTTACATTTTGGGAGAGCGACCTACCTTGTCTTTCTGTAAAGGACCTGGAGAAGGAACTTGCAGATTGGAAAAGATATTGTGTTAACATGAGCAAAGAAACCTCAGAAAAGCTCTGTAATTTGATCTTTCTTTTCAACTTTGTCGATGGGGACGTTTTTCCGAACGTAAAAATTCTTCTGCACATTGGATGTGTGTTACCTATCACAACATGTGAGGCTGAAAGATCCTTTTCTGGATTAAGACGCATCAAAAGTTATATGCGCAGTACTATGCAAGAGGACAGATTAACTGGGCTAGAACTAATGCATCTTCATCATTCATTAGAGATTGACCAAAAGGAAATAGTACAATCATTTATCAGGCAAGGGAAACGAAGATTATTTCAGTCAAGTCTTTTTAGCTAAATGACGCTTACAACCAAAAAAAAAGTTCCGTACGTGATGGAGTGGTCATCTAGGGCGTTTCGTTCTTGAGTTGAAAAATAAAAGGGTGAACATTTTATATATTGGGTTTGGTTTTCTGAAAAGGTTCGACCCCCCCCCCCCCCTGGAAAAAAATTCTGGATCCGCGCCTGGAGGGAACAGACAGACATACTGATCACTCTACGGCGCCATAGAGTGGGGTGTCGACCCTAATTATTTAATAATATATATTATTACCATAACTTATGATAAGTACCCATTGCCATGTCAGTATAAGGTGGGGGGATGACCAGGTGTTCAGTCCACAAGCACCCGAGTTACGAACTAATATATTAAAAGTTATATAATACACAATGTACATTGTACATATATCATGCTGCAAAATAACGAATGCCAGTAATAATATGTTTTAAAATATTAGAAATATGCGTTTACAACTGATCCATGGAAATGTAGCTTGTGCACTGTGCATACTTAAACTTTTAAAAATTTCTGCTATTTTCTGGGTTTTTTTTTAGAAACTAAATAATTGACGTCCATGCGCGATCTATAGAGAGCGGTGTGGGTAAGTAACTGGAAAATTCATACATAATTTCACACTGGCAAACACCATTACTGTCGGACCCCTTCCGGTTAGAAAAAAATTCTAGAATCGTGAATGGCATCGCATTTACCATGGCTTATAGGATCGTTACAGAACACGTGACTTATATGTAATTTTGTTTTGTATGGTAACCATGAAGTTCAATTTTGTGTTGTACAATGGAACATTTATTACGCAATATCTGTACGCTTCCTTTGCAAAAGAAGTAACAAGGCTGACCAGATAACAAACATACATAGTAAGAATAAAAAAATTAAAGTTTTGTTTAAAAAAAAATCAACCATTGAAGTGGGCCTGCACCGCATAGGCACGAGTCTACTCGATTTACTTGAGAGACTTACGAAGTTCGTACGAATAATTTGTAGCATTTTTATTCATGTGACCGTTACTCAATAAAACTAAACAAAATATGTTTAAGATCTTATAATCCCCGAATACAAATGTATAAAAAAATGTACATGTTCCCGTAATCAATAGTTAAAAACAGTTAAAAAACTAATTTGAATAAAAGAAATAAAAAGCAGCAACGAGTTTGCTTTTACAATGAATCAAACGACCATATAGACGAGGTTGGTTTCCATAAAAACTACAAAAGCGATCCTATGACCTTTACTGTTCTACGTTCTGAATCTTCTTCAAAATTTCACTGGATTCTTCAATTCCAGACAGCGAGTGATTTCTTTATCGTGCTAGCACCTACCACATAGGTGTAACATTGTAACATTGAAGACTTCAAATACTCTCTTCACTTATATTTTGCTAGCCAAATTAATTTTCATAAGACAGGTTGATCTGGCAAGGTGTGAACATTATTTAAATGTGTTAAAGTCTTTCCTGTAAATACTTTAAAGTAACAGTAGTTGTTAACAGAAAATTAATCTTAAGCTGAAGCGCTAGTTAATTTTTTTTAACATCAGTACATAGACTGATTAAAAATTCGGCCTCAAGCGTTGTATTTAATCTTTTAAATCTACAATTGGCCTTGCATATCTTACGATGATTTTAGCTTCGGAGTAATAGGTTATTTTAATTTCATTGATGATCAGGTTTCTTTATCATTTAACGCACTATCGTTTAAATCAATGCAAATCAACGGTATATCTGTCATGTAAGATGAATGTGTCTTTTATTAAGCCAATATATGAAAATAAAATTAATACTGTAGTTATGTTATGTTCGTAAAAAGGATCAATGCGCATGTGTGATAAGGTAGAAGGATACGAAGCATGTGTATTATTGCATGTCCACTCACGCGGGATTTCGGCCACGTGCAGGAGATGGGTTACGTTAATGTCTACACAAAGCTCAGTGGCCGTGTTTGGCTTAAAATGTTTGCACTTTAATAGCTAAATTTTATTTAAACAATATTTAACTATTAACTGACATTGACAAGAGCACAAAGAACACTTTTTTCAATGACAGCCATACTGAAATATCTACCGTTTTATTAATATGAACCTAAAACATATTATTTCACTATTTAAAGATTTAATTTTCTTTTGTTTTAATCTCAAACATTATGTGTACAGTTTTTAGAACATTTTAGACTTAAAAATCCACTTTTGATATATGTGTCTGACAATAGTTTAGATTGGGAATGTAATATTGATTTTATTTAATAATTTTCAACAAAAAATCTTAACGAACACTCTATCATTCATATAAACCAATCTAAAATGAATAAACTTTTATATGCAATAAAAATTAAAACAAGTTGTTTGTGTTTGTGGCTAAAAAAACCCATTTATGTAAGACGCGATTCTTGTGTAGTAGATAACCGCTGACCGCTAGGTAGTTCAGCCCCGATCAATCTCCTCTGCCGCGGGCGAGGGATGGGTAACATGGCAGAGAGAGAGAGAGAGAGAGAGAGTGAGAGAGAGAGAGAGATTTCAAATGCATGTAGTATAATGACTAACGATTGTTCACTACAAGAACTTAAGAAAAATAACTTATGTATAGCCCTCACATAAAAGCATTTATACTTTAATGAATGAATTAAAGCATCCCGTATAAACCTTTTTGTCAGTTGTAATCACAAACATTTTCGTTAACTTTCCAAATGAAAACAGGCACATGTTTACAAATGAAGCTTTTTTACGCAAAACCCCCCAAAAAATAATATTATAACGATATTGATAAGATCCTTATAACCAACTTTCCCCGCGACAGCCATATCGAAATCCTAACCATTTTTTAGTTATAAAACAAACGCTTTCAAGGGCTCTTGACCCCTAATTAAAAATGGTCAGTCCTTTTTAATGGTATCAAATGAAAGCCAATTATATTCTGCACAATGTTTATTCTACATGTTTTAACATTTTTTTTTTTTGTTTAAAAGGCAAATATGTGTAAATTGTCGCACTTTTTTTAATCGTGTGTTGAACTCTACCCTTTCCTTAATAAAAAAAAACGTAATCCAAAAACAAAAACCGATATGCACAACATCAATGCTTCTGTTTTTTAAAATTATTTGGATTCCCATTCTCTGCTATTATAGTTTCGGAACCTTTGACTGGAAATCAAAGGCCCTAGAATATTTTCGAAGGGGAATAATTTGTTAACAGAAGAACAATTTTATAGTTTATTAAACGTTTAAGATAGTGTTTTGTAAAGTCTATTACACCTAGAAATTTGAGCAAAAACCGTTTAAAAATGAGCAAGATATGAAGCCTCAAAGTTCGCCTCTAGGAAAAAAAATAATCTAAACCTGCAGAATAAGAAGTAGGTCCTCCGTGAAACGAAAGACCTTAATAACAATGAGTTCTCAACATTTATATTTACTCAATATCATTTTATCATTATAAGGTAGTGATGACTAAACAGCCATACTTACCCATGCGTTTCCATCATTGTTATGCAGTAAAGTCTAACAACTTCAGTGTTCCAGTTCAGAAAAGGACGATAACTTATATACCATTGCACATGGATACTTCTCCCATCCCTGCATATGTGGATGCCAAATGTTGCAAAAATTATATAAAAGCTATAATTGACAAAATAAAACACCTTGCACGTTTGAATACTATAGAATATTGATATGAAGCCCAATCGTTCAAATGACTTTGAACCATTTCCTGTAGTGTTTCAAATTATTATAGATTTTGATAGCTCATTTAATTTTACTCGAAACTATATATTATATTACATGAACATATATTGTAATATTATTTCTATGGCACGCCATTTTACATGCGACATTTGTTAATTATCAATATATGTAGGAAAGAGGCGATAGTTTTGCGTGTGCCTAGTCGATTTCAAATAAAACATGTTCAAACCATACAAAATGTTTCTCTACGTTCATTTTTTAATTAGTAATACATTATTACTTTAAGCATCGTCAGAAATATACGAACAGTGCTGCATTCTTTTACAGACATAGGGTCAAAATGTGTTCATTAACTGTAATTTAATACCCCACTTACCAAAAAGAACAGAAATTTTTGTGTGAAGATTATAAAACCTACTTTGTTGATATTCGTTGTGCTTTTTAATTGAAACAATAACTTGGTTGGTCATATTTTTCATCACAAAAGTGAAAAGAAACCAATTATGAATCAGATACTTGTTTCGTTATTATGATAAATTTACTAAAATTTACAACTGATTTTCAAGAAAGAAGAGTTTATAGTGTTGTACCGGGGGGATGACGGTGTGTAAGACAAGCTGTCTATAACTCAACAAGCATTCTGAGAGTATTGCATATGCAATACACGTCCCCTACCGGTTTGTAGAAATTTGTGAAAACAATGCATGCCGACTCAATAGACCAACCTAATAACGAACCCGATTGTAATAATACAAAAAACCCTGTCGATTAAATTTACAACATTATGCTTGAAACTATTTTACAGAACTTGTTTGTTTGTTAGAAACAATAAAAGGAATGGTCTAAGTAATGCACGATATTATTACTGACTACATACTTTCCTCGTTTATTCAATACACACCGAACACGATAAGGAACCCGAACATTCAAAAAATGGAATATACAAAATTAGTTTTCTCAAAAATACGTCAACCAGATGCTACACAAGTGTAAACTTTATCTGTAGTTTGACATTTTGAATCTGTTCAACAAATTTCACATTATTCCTCAAACACATAAAGATAAAAAGTGTGGAAAACTGAAGTGGGACAGACAGACGGACGGACAGACAGACGGACGGACGGACAGAGAGACAGACGGACGGATGGACGAACGCAGAGGAAAGCTATAGTTCCCTCCAGTGAAAACCAGTAGGGGACTAATAAACTTTCAACACATCACACAGACCCTTAAACGTGCTACTACACATGCGACTTCCTTATACAGCTTAATTGACTACTGTCACTCGATGGAGATGGCCGGAGATTGTCGCTAACCAGATAAGTCCAATATCGTTCTAGATTCTTGATAGTAAATTAAATAATGTATAATTTAATTTTGTGGTGCTAATATATTAAAACCTTTACAAAATATTATCGTTTAGTGTATTTTCATTTCGTAGATCTTAATTAATTCTATGGTTATCGACAAGAGTTTCATGGCCGATTTCTAAAAACTAAAAAACGAGCATTCTGAGAGTATTGCATAAGCAATACACGTTTCTTACCGGTTTGTGAAAATTGTGAAAACAATGCACTGTTATGCAGAATATCGAACCCGAACATTAAAAAATTGGAATATAAAAAAATAATTTTCTCGAAAATGTCAACCAGACGCTACAAAAGTGTAAACTTGATCTGTAGTTTGACATTTTGAAGCTGTTCAGCAATTTTCATATTATTCCTCAAACGCATAAAGAAAAAAAAGTGTGGACAGACAGACAGACGGACGGACAGACAGACGGACGCAGATGAAAGCTATAGTCCCCTCCGGTGAAAACCGGTAGGGGACTAATCACACGAAAAGTAGGTGAATGGGGCATTGTAAACTATACACCTGTAAGTTTCTGACATGTGATGGTGCGGCATGCACATGGTACGGAAGATCAACCATTTGCAGGAAATTGGCTGGGGAAGGTTATGGGCAGCGGAAAGGGCAAAAAATACATTTTAACAAAATCAACGATAAACTAAATTCAGCAATCTAAAATAATATTATCAATGACCATAAGTGCAAAACCAACAGTACTTATTTGCAAGATAAAAGTACATAAAATTAACCAAAGATATCTAAATACAAATCAAGCACAAAAAGTAAAACCAACAGACATAAATGTAAAACGAATATACATCAACATGAAACAAGCGGACGCACAAATAAACGCCAGGTGGCGTTTTTGTGAAGCAATATGCGTCATCGATTATTGGAATCTGCGATGGTTCGCACCTATTCTGTTTCGCCTTGAGATGTTTTGAACCTGCCTCGGAGCGAAACATCTCACTGTATTATAATGTAATGTAATGGAGTGTTAATGTAATTACAAATGTATATATAGTTAGCATAGATCTATTTTGGGATATGCTTGAACTCTACATTACCCAACTGCATCCACTATTTAAATACGATTTTTACCAGTCTTATTCTTATAGCAAAAGTAGGGTTTAATATTATTTCCATTCCCATATATTTATTATGATTTATTGAAAATTTATAAATATATTTTAATGACCTGTGTATACTCGTACATTTGATCCAAATATTCATATTCTGATAAAAATCGTATGCATATTCAACTATCGTACAGTCAGTCTATCAGAAAAAAACGTCATTTAATTGTTATCCATAAACAGGATGATATACAAAAATCTGAATCAAACATTTTCAAAATGCTTCAAGACACATGTACATTGTAAATTAAAACTAGAGATACTGTGAGGAAGCTCACAATTGATACCCCCCGCTTAGAAACATTTAATATTTAAACATTTAGAATTATTGGTATACTAAGCCGGATTTTCCTCAATCGACCTTGGGTCAATGTCATGACACACCCTTAGGTCATAAGCAAAGGTTGTGTGAAGTAAAAACTTCAAATTTTTCCCCATACGAAAGATAAGGACCGGACACGAATTTTGTATTTTTTCTGCCAGTGACCTTGACCTTTCCCAAATGACCTTTGGTCAAGGTCATGACAGATCCTTAGGTCATAAGCAATCTTTTCGTGAAGAAAGAAAATTAAATAATTTTCCATAAGGAATCAATGGACCAGACACGAATTTTGCAACTCTTTCTGCCAGTGACCTTGACTTTTCCCGATTGACCTTGGGTCAAGGTCATGACACATCCTTAGGTCATAAGCAATCATTGTCTGAAGTAAAAACTTTCAATGTTTCCCCTTAAGAAAGATATAGACCAGACACAAATTTTTCATTTTTTTTCTGCCAGTGACCTTGACCTTTCCCAAATGACCTTGGGTCAAGGTTATGACACATTCATAGGTCATAAACAATCTTTGTGTGAAGTAAGAACTTCCAATGTTTCTCCATAAGAAAGATATGGACCGGACACGAATTTTGCATTTTTTTCTGCCAGTGACCTTGACCGAATGACCTTGGGTCAAGGTCATGACACACCCTTAGGTCATAAGCAATCTTTGTGTGAAATAAGAACTTCCAATGTTTCTCCATAAGAAAGATATAAACCGGACACGATTGCACAGACAGACGGACGGACAGACGGACAAGGTGATTCCTATATACCCCCCCCCCAAACTTTGTTTGCGGGGGGTATAATTAGGTTCATGTATCAGAATACTTCAAGATTATCGACATGAATACCGTCATGTCTTATATTTTCTTCAAACTACTTGTACAGGCAATGCACAAGACTGTAGGGAAATAAATCAAACTTCGTTATAGAAAACACTGTATGCATTAATTAATGCATATTTTGATGATAACAATTTATACAAAATTTTTACTTTATGACTTTTTGTTTCCGTCAGGCTAAGGCACATCTAAATAGATAATTATAGCAAACCAAAATTCACGCATCTATTCACGTAATGTCAGTCATTTGTTGCATTTCGTATCACTTTAATTTTACTGGGTGGAAGTAATGCAAACTATACAACTTGACATCTTTTTAAATTTTGTGTTTACTGCCATCCGGTAAATAAAAAAATTACTGGAAAAAAAACAGTCGGATAAAAATAAAATTGATAACGATTAAGTTTGACTTTTGCTTTAAGAATTTAAATTTTTTATTACATTTATATCAATTTTATAAGACTGGTAAAAATCGTAGTTAAATAGTGGATGCAGGAGGGGGGGGGGAGTAATGTAAAGATCAAGCAGATAATTTATGTAATTAAATGATCCCCAAAATAGAGCTATACTATCTATATAATATTATACAAATATTGACTGGGGTTGAGGGCACCATTGATTTTATTAGCCCCCGAGGGACGAAATATTGCCCGACGCAAAGCGGGCTAATATAATCAATGTTGCCCGAAAACACAGTCAACATTTGTTTTGTTATATGAAGAAACAAACCAAAATTTAAGAAAGTAATTGAAAACAGATCGCCGTAATTTTTTCAGCTCAACAAAGAATTCACGAATTAAATTTTGTGCAAAGTTCATTTTCAAAATATCCTCCGCATTAAACGGTGACTGGTGATATTCCGCCGACAGTAAGAATTAACATACAGATGTTCTACCTGATTTTCCTTTACAGTTATTCGCAAATCCTTATATCCGTTATGATAGCAAACCGTAGCATTGCGCGTCCGTTGTTTACTTGCCTTGACCGACTGTCTATTATGACGTCACCTTGTTTTTGAATCGCAAAAGGTTATTTACGTCATCGTTTACAAATCAACAAATTAGAGGCGATTATTTGAAATAGAGGGAGTGTTCTCTAGATATTATTCCTAGCCGGTCAATATCAAACAAGAGGCCCATGGGCCACATCGCTCACCTGAGGAACAATAGGTATGATAAAATCAGCTTAATGGAGTCATAATACAAACTATCTGGACAATGTACAATAATACATGTAGATCCTGTATAAATAAAATCCATTTTCCCCTGGACATTCTTGTGTTTATAATCATTAGTCCCTTTTCTAACAGGATGATTTTATAGTCATATCATATGTTGAGTATTGCAGTTCTCAAAAAGATCCTTAACAATAGTTTATATATGGGATATAAACGTACATCAAACTCTGAACCTTCTCGTGAGGCCTAAGAATTGTCCTGGGGCCAAAGTCTTAACAATTGTAAAGAATCATCTAGCTGATTAGTTTCTGAGAAGATTTTTAAAGATCAACCCTATATATTCCTTTGTTAAACTTTGACACCCCCCCCCCCCCATTGTGGCCCCACCCTACCCCTGGGGATCATGATTTTCACAACCTTGAATCTACACTACCTGAGGATGCTTTCACACAAGTTTCAGCTTTCCTAGCTGATTAGTTTCTGAGAAGTAGATTTTTAATGGTTTACTATGTTTATTCCTATGTAAAACATCGACCTCCCATTGTGGCCCAAACCTACCCCCAGGGGTCATGATTTTCACAACCTTGAATCTACACTACCTGAGGATGCTTCCACACAAGTTTCAGCTTTCCTGGCTGAGAAAAGAAGATTTTTAAAGATTTACTTTATATAATCATATGTTAAACTTCGACCCCCCATTGTAGCCCCAACCTACCCCCAGGGGTTATTATTTTCACAACCTTGAATTTACACTACCTGAGGATGCATCCACACAAGTGTCAGCTTTCCTGGCTGAATAGTTTCTGAGAAAAAGATTTTTAAAGATTTACTGTATATATTCCTATGTAAAACTTCGATCCCCCATTGTGGCCCCACCCTACCCCCGGGGGTCATGACTTTCACAACTATGAATCTACACTACCTGAGGATGCTTTCACATAAGTTTCAGCTTTCCTGGCTGATTAGTTTCTGAGAAGAAGATTTTTAAAGATTTACTCTATATATTCCTATGTAAAACTTCGACCCACCATTGTGGCCCCACTCTACCCCGGGGGTCATGATTCTCACAACTTTCAATCTACACTACCTGATGATGCTTCCACACAAGTGTCAGCTTTCCTCGCCGATTAGTTTCTGAGAAGAAGATTTTTAAAGATTTACTTTATATATTCATATGTTAAACTTCGACCCCCCCATTGTGGCCCTACCCCCGGGGGTCATGATTTTTTCAACTTTGAATTTACACTACCTGAGCATACTTCCACACAAGTGTCAGCTTTTTCTGACCGATTAGTTTCTGAGAAGAAGATTTTTAAAGATTTACTGTATATATTCCTATGTAAAACTTCGATCTCCCATTGTGGCCCCACCCTACCCCCGGGGGTCATGATTTTCACAACTATGAATGTACATTACCTGATGATGCTTCCACACAAGTTTCAGCTTTCATGTCTGATTAGTTTCTGAGAAGAAGATTTTTAAAGATTTACTCTATATATTTATTTGTTAAACTTCGACCCCCCCCCCCCATTGTGGCCCCACCCTCAGGTGAGCTTTAAAGGTTAAGTTTACAATACAATAATTGTTAAAGTTGGTTTCTGGAAGAACAGACTTTGAGAATTTTCTTAATAAATATTGACAATTTCTTTACTTTTTTAATCTTTAGTTTTTAAGATCTGTGTACAAACATAGAATTGTGAGCAAATCTCTGTATCTTGCTTATAAATCGAAGCGTAACACTCAAATATGGTTAGTAAATAGAAATTGTAAACAATTAAACACAAGAAACATGCACTATAACAAATAAAGAACACAATTTATTTTTTCGAAATGAATCATATATATATATATATATATATATATATATATATATATATATATATATATATATATATATATACACCTACATATTTCCGTCAGCGATATCAAACTCTATTTAAACTGAATAAACTCGAGAAAATGCCGAGCGACTCAACAAAACCTATTGCATTGTAATCTACCATTACGCAAAAGATAATGCCGAATTACCGATAGAATGAATTGTATTTCAGTACTTTTTTGATACATCAGATTTTGCTTAATTTGCGCAGGTAAACAGTTAACTGTTTGATTTACCGAAGTATCTGTTTGATTTGATACGTAAAAATCACGAAATACAGACGATAGTCTCCAAGTTACAAAGCATAAATAATGAAAACGAAACGAAAATCAGAACAAGCTAACACCAACGTCATGTGTGAAAACTGTCAACGCATTCTGCTACAAAAAGTTTAACGTCACCAGAATTCTTCCTGAAAAAAAAGAGAACATTGCTAATTACGACTCCGCCCAAGTTCTTCTCTCCTTGAGCCGGGAAGAACCATTATGTGGAACATCCACACAAACAACAGTGCAATCTGTCTGCGAGATGGCCATACAAAGTGAAATCTCACTGCCAGTCATGACAGGTCTGATTGTGACAAACCAGTACCTAAAAAGTGTGTGCGACAAGACTGCTGAAACTTGTGCCGAGTTGAAACAAGAGCATATTCGCTAGCCAAGGGTTTCTGATCCGCATGGCTTCTCACGAACCCTTGGCCTATCGTGCTATCAAAAGTCGGGATTTTTTACGTCACGTGATCTCTAAGCCTATTTATAAATCAGCCAATGAAAATTGCCGTACTTTAACATCACTATTTACAGTAATGGCGGCCTCGATAGACATAGACATGGGAATTTTGAAAGAACGGTTTAATATTCAGGATTTAAAACGTATTCAGCAAGTTGGAATTAGAGCAATATTAAGTGGAACAGATTTATTCGTAGGTTGTAAAACTGGAAGCGGGAAATCTCTTATATATGAAAGCATACCTCTGTTAATACCAGACTCGAGTGTACTTGTCATTGCACCATTGCAATCTATAATGAAGGAACAAACAGAAAGACTACAAAAGTTAGGATTTTCAGCTATGTGTGTCGGAGACGAAGAATTTAATGACCCTAGACTAACGAAAATGGTATGTGACTTTTTATTTGGGAGTCCAGAAGCGCTCTTGGGAGAAAGAAAATGGCGCGAGAGGTTGCAGACACCCGAGTACCAGGGGAAAATTAAATTGATTGTGGTGGATGAAGCACATACAATTGTACAGTGGTAGGTCACTGTTTCTTTGAAAATTGGTATCAATTTAACCTCTACAAGTTACATATTTTAACCACTGTCAAGAAATTTAAAAGGGACAATGACATGGGGGGTGACTGGGTATATTACTTGTTTTTTTTTTTTAAGTGTTATCAGTGGGGTTCAATCGACATTCATAATTATTTTTTTTTTAAACACTTTTCAGGGGGATCGGCAGTAAAGATGAAGAACCCTTCCGGGAATGGTTTTCCAGAATAGGAGAATTACGATCCATTTGCCCTAAAGTACCCATTGCTGCATTGACTGCAACTTCATCGGCTTCTCAAAGGAGGACGATTTTGAACAAACTATGTTTCAGTAAGCATTCTGAAGTGATTGCAGAATCTCCTGACAGAGAAAACATAAAAATAACATCTGTTCAAGTTCCCAATAATGAAGATTTACACACAACATTTGGTTGGCTAATTGATGGACTAAAGGCAGAGAAAGAATCCTTCCCAAGACATGTGATATTTTCTGAGACAATTCTTACAGTCTCTAAGATATACTCTGCTTTTGTTGATGTGCTAGGAAGTGATTGTAAATACGTTAATATGTTTCATAGCAAAACAAAAGAAACCCTGAAGGAAGAAATCCGAAAAGATATGACGCAGGATGGCGTTATCCGAGTTCTTATTTGCACAAACTCTGCGGGGATGGGGGTCAACTATTCCTTTTTAAGAAATGTAGTTCATTATGGATTGCCACACGAAATGGACACATTTGTGCAACAAATGGGTAAAGCAGGACGAACTGGTGAACTATCCAATGAACTTATATTATTCAAACTGTATAAAGGGATGTTAAAAAAAGTGGATACTGATCTTGTTCAGCTGGCAAAAGATACTCAATGCCGACGCAAAGTACGGTGCAATTCCTACCTGTGCATCAAGGATGACATCAACCCTTTACATAACTGTTGTGACGTGTGTGAAAAGGAATGCCAATGTGGTGGTGAATCATGCTCAGCAACGCACCCAGCACGTATGGAAAGGAAGATCTATTGTCCTAGTATGGAACGTACTGTATCAGACCAAGAACGTGTTCTTTTAAGAGACAAATTGAGGGCATTAAAGTTTTCGTTATCCATTTCCAACACATTGCTCTCATCTGAACTGATGCATGGCCTAACAGACGATGTGATTGAAGATATTGTGGCAAAATCTGACAAGCTTTTTTCTCCCTATGACATTTTGGCTACTACGCCCATTTGGTCATATGAATTTTCAGAGAAGATATGCACTATATTAAGTGATGTGTTCGGAGACATTGAGATGTATGACTTTGATGACAGTAATGATTCCGATTGATAAAAAACAATTGTAAATGTTATATAATTTTGACACTTAACTTTGTTCATTTAAATCCTAAACCTATGTTTTACCAAATGTACTTTTTTCAATCATATAAAAGCACAAAATTGTGATATTGAAAGAGGAATTTCTAAGATATTTGAGGGATCAAAATATTAAAGGTAAAATTCTTCAATGTAAAAAAGCGTTGGACTTCTAAATCAATTTAAAATCTCTTTCTTTGGTGCCAAAGATATCCTCTTTCGAGAAATCGAAGTGCAGCTATATTTCATTAGCAATGTTAAAGGTATAATTGAAAACTAAAAAAATAAATTACTTCAGTTGTAAGATTAATTCAGGAAAGTGGATTTAAACTCTGCTTGTTATATAATCAGTGATTCATACAGTTTAAAATTAATCACTTGATATTGCTAAATGAAATATTACCAGAATCTAGTAAGGTGTCAGTAAAAATTAAGAGAATGAGTACAATTTCTGACTTAAGTCTTTATTAAAGTGGTTCATGATACTATGGCATGAGTTCTTCAAGAACACTTGAAAGTGCTCAACGTATATCCCGGTAATATAATCCATGATGCATGTAATTCACAATGACCTAGCTTTTATATAAAAGTGTACAAAAATAATTTGTCAATCTGGTAAATTAATATGTTATAAACGAACTAGAGTAGATATTGATTTGCACACCTTACAAAGTGTCCCAAGTTTCAAATAAGTTCGAATTTAGCTCTTTGTTTTTGTGCACTTATCCATTTGTGGAATGCTGTAGGAACAACTCTTTGAAATGGATCTACAAAGTTTGCAAAAACTCCTTCACGACCTAATATTGTTTTCATGAGCTGCCCCTTTTCTGCCTCTTGTATAATTAAAGCGATGTCCATCACTTTGCTGACGGGTGGTCTTGCAGATCCAAAATGGGATCCACATTGTCGGATGATGTTTTGTTTAATGTCATCTTGTACTTGGCTTGAAACTGCAATAACTCTAGCACTGTCATATGTCACATTAGCACCTTGAGACCGTAACTTCTGCTTTATGGCATTAACATTCATCTCCACTAGTAAATCATTTGGCACATTTCTACCAATTCCCCCATTTGTGTTAGAACAACAATTCCATTTGTACTCGAAGGCTTGACGGGGAGAAAGTAGTGCATTTTCGTAAGCAAGAAATCTCCAAAGCCACAATCTATATTTTGTGTGATGGAATGCATCTGCAAGTAGCATTTCAAACTTTGCGTTGCGGAATATTCGATTGCCGTCTGCCATTTGATAGGCATCATACGTGTCACGAAGAATTAATGAACATTTCATGAATGATGCTCTGGCTTCTGCAACACCGTCCTTGGTACAAGTGGTAGTTTCACCTTCTTGGGAAAAAGTCCAGTTGTGGATACTTTGTAAATGCCTCTTAAAATGGCCCAGAGTTTTGTAACTTTTGCTACATTCACACATGTACACTTTCTCTGCTGCATTGTAGCACGCCTGCATTTGGGAACTTTGGTTGTCCATTTCTTCCATTTCATTAGTTTCTAATAAACTAGTACCTATAATAGAATAAAATATATTCCCTTTAGATAACATATCCTGTAAGGCAAAAAAAACCCATTTCTATTATATATACTAGTTAAGTACCGTAGGACATTTTAATGACAGTTTTATTATTATTTCTAAATTGTCGCAATTTCTCAACCTCAATAGTCAATTCATTTATATTTTTAACTGCAGATTTGCTCATCTATAAATGTATTAATCAAAGTAAATTTACCAGGTACAAGGACAGAATAACAATAATGGTGAAACTTTATAAAGTATAATGGAAATTAATTTGCATGTTATAAGCATGATCCACCCATCATTAAGCGTGTAATTTTTCACTCGGTTCTATTTATTATGCCTTAATGTATGTGATTATTGAGCTCGTGGTTATAGTTTAGTACCTTTCTTGATGTAGACTTCTAGAATGTGTCTTCCAATGGATTGAAGCCACCTAAGTTTGTCTTCATTTGACCATGTTGATAAGAGAGGGGGAGGCTTATTCTGCCTGGGGTCGGACTCCAGTTTTTCCATTCCAAAGTAATCCATGAATGCACTGCATATATATCCATCTAAAACATCCTCAACAAATGCAAAGTGTGCCCTGTCAAAAAAAAGTCTTATTCAACATACAAGTTGATTAATGCTGCCACAAGTTGATATTCCACAGCTACAACTGATCATGATTGCAGGTGCTCAAAAAAGAAATCGTAAGCAAATGCAAACAAATAAGATGAATCATGAAAACACAAAGATTATATTAGTACATTAATTTGCTAACTGGTAACTTTCATATTCACAAAGATATCCATTTACACAGGCATGTCCATATGTATTAGCACAGCGAATAGGTAAGTATCATGTGATTTTTCATTGGAGGAAACAAAGAGAGAGATTGGTTTGACCTTGATTTTAGCTTTAACGATACCTGAATCTCTCTGTGACTGTGTCATGACCATGAACATCTCTTCTGTTGATAAGATTACGCAGCTGGAACAAAGATCCCTCATCTCTTGCTGACTGGCACTTGTAGAAGGTTTTTTATATTCCCTTCAAAGGAGATAAACTCTTTTGATAAAAACATGCACTTGTAAATGTTCATCAGTTATTTGAAAGTGTTTTTAAAGTTTTGTGAAAAATATGAGTAACGGTATCATTTTTTTCTAGATGATCATTAACTCATGTATAGTACTTAATCAATTTCATTACAAAGAAATATTTTTTTTTTTAAAAGAATAACATGAAAACAGAAGCAAGACTGAATTATTAACAATAAATTGAATAATTAGTAAAACAAGGAAATGAAATTATGTTAGTATTGACATAAATAAGGCCACATCAATTTAATTTCTTGCTCATCGGGCTCATATTTAAACTCTGCCAATAATATTATAAAATTCATGCATCCAGGAAATTCTGATCTATTTCTGCCCTATTTTTTTGTACTTTAAATCGTTAAAAAAAGAATATTATTGTCCAGTCAAATTTATTTATGTTCTGTCTAAAGAATTACCCTATAAAAATAATAATTTTATTATCACCCACCAATACTTTTTTTTCATCAGATTCTAAGTCTGACAAACAAGAAATTTAATTGGAGTGGCCCAACTTTAAATAAACACGATTGAAGTCTTTAACATTCAAGCCCACCTGATCACAATGAAAATTTAACAAAGTGATTCAACAAGATCTAAAACGCTAAAACAAACACTAAACACAATAAACAACAATATATAACAATAAACACTAAAATATTAATCACCTGAATTGAAATAGAAACTGAAATGAACAAGCCAACTCAAACTCTATTCTGCTCTACAAGTATACCACAAGTAGATTCATTATCCTGTGAAATCCCTCAGGCCTATGAATCACCCCTTTCAATCTATCAAAATCATTGGGAGAGTTCAACATAGCCAACTGGGCCGAGTAAGCACGCTCATTTGTAAGTACATCTCCTCCAAAAACCTTCTTTTTGATTACTTTTGGATCTTCACCTTGACTGTGGCTTATATAGTTGTCATGAATATGTTCGAGAATAGTAATCGTGTCTTCTGATTTATTTTCGCTCTTGTCGAGCAAGTCTAAGATTGAGAAGTTCGATTTCCTACTACATTCTTCAACATAGGGATGATCAATATTTGCAGTTACACATTTCTGAAGACCCTGTAGTGCTGGAATGTACTTTGTAGCTGCTTTTACAATATGGAAAACCATATCATTTTCTAAACTTTCACACTCTTCTCTGTCAGGGACAAATTGACTGTTGGGTACATTTAGTATATCAGCCTTGGGACAATCATCCGGAAGGTCACAATTCACAACCCGTCTTTGTACACCAAGCATTAAAAACCAATAACTCTGAACTTGCCTGGTTTTGGTCATTGAAGATGGTCTTTTGGTCCAATCAAAATTGTCTCCTATTATTTCTACTGGTGGAAGTGGTTTCCCAAGTTTAGATTCATATGAGTCAAGAGCCACCTGAATATGTCTTTTTGATCTTTCTATGTTTGCTAGGGAAGTTAACATTGTTTCTTTACCATATCCTGACGCATACTCTACTTCAGGTAATTCAATGTCCCTGATTACTTCAAGTCTTGGTAAAGTGAAGTTTTTTGATTTTTCAATACCATGAGAGGAATCAACTGAGGTACACTTTTCTGATTCAGTGAATGCATTACTATAAAGGGCAGAATGGTCACCAGATTTATCATGATAAGCACATATACTCATATGAGGCAAAGACTCACCACTATGATTATGCGTAAAGGCTAACTCATGCAGCAGATTTTAATATGTATCCCCCTCCAGGCTTGATACAATAGTTTGCTGAAGGCTTTGAGTAACTCCTCCACAGGTGAGGTGGCGATACTAGAGGAAATGCAGAACAGATGCTGTCAGGCAGATTCTTTTCATACTACATGTACTTGTAAATATTTATAAATATTACTTTAAACTATTTGGAAACTTAAAGTGTACTAATCAAATACTTAAAATTGATTTTAAGAAAATGTCAAAATGTGTTTATGCAAATCACACTGGTGGTGATAATTTCAATTGTTGACTATGACATTAATATAACCCTGACAATATAACATTCTTTGATATTATTTGCATGGAAAAAAGATTTATGAGAATATTCAGGTAAAATTAGCCATTCATACAATCATTTAAAATATATTCTCATATTAGTACCATTAAAGCAGGTTTACTGAGTTCATCTGCTTTAGCTTTTATCTCTTCCTGTTGTCTCTGCTGTAATACTGTGTCCTTGATCTTTTTTCTCTGCACATCCTGCAGCTCAACTTTCTTTTTATATACTGCTTTAGGTCCAACTGACAGTCCCATGTTGCTCAGCAACCTAATAGTCTATTAGTAAATCAGATACTTTCAACTTTAAAACACTTTAGTGTCAAATTCAGAACTTGGATGAAATTTACAAGAAAATAAATTGCTCAACAAGGAAACATGTAAGAATATCACTGATATTTTATATAATTTTATTAAACTTTTACAATTACCATTTAAAACTTCACAAAAGAAACACAATTTCTAATATTCTTAAAGTTAGTAATAACCTCATCTGTGGCCCCTCCTTGATCCAGAATCTGACCGATCACATGGTGGATTGCTGATAAGTGGTTGTTTCGGTTGAAATGAAGTACTGCTGCTGCAACTGATAACCTCAAAGAAGTAGATTTTCCCATGACACTTTTTAAAAGGCCATGTAACACTGGACACTTTGTCTTAAGCTCATGAATAAATGGAAGCATGTCCATCTCACATAAATCTTTACCGGTTGAATTGCGAAGGAAAGATGCATCACTTAATTTGCTTATTGTCTTTGATTCCTTGGCAGCTTGACCATTTATCAAAAGGTGTCTATCCTTTCTTAACGCTTCTATCCCAACAATTTTTTTAGCAAGGGTTTTGCTTTTGTCACCTCTTAAAATAGACTTCAAAACACTTTTCCATTGTCCTTTTACAATTCTAGACTTAACTACTCCCTGCAATTTGCCTCGATAAGAAATCTGTATAGAAAATGATAAAATATATATAAGTAAAATACTTCTTAACCTATGAAATTTTAGAACATATGTCTGACTAAATATTACATTGTATATGGCTGGAAAAAGTTGCTTATTTTGCTTCATTACTACTAAAATGTATTGACCTCACTACATGAACATGAAGTCAAAGTAAATAAAGTGATTTCCTTATTTCATCAAAACATTTGTAAGCAAGTAAAACTAAAATATCCTTCTATTTTTCTGCCAGCACATACTGAAATACTAATTCTCACTACTGTCATGTAAAAAACATTTATACAGCATGCAGAGTAAATACTTATACTTTAATAGTATATAATTTTCACATAAAGCAATATTCAATGATTATACATGTCCCTTCATATCTTGCCAAGTAAATTCATATTATGCAATTGATCCTTGTACGTAACCTACCCTAATACTATCTGCTGGTGGGTCTTTGAAGAAAAGTTTTCTGCGCTTAGAGGATCTTGGAGTTAAAACAGGCCTCGTCTGAATACTTTTATTTGGTGTCACCACTGTTTTGTGAAATCTGTTAGGGGTCCTCTTTTCCACCGACATTTGTTTTGAGGTTACTAATTTTTTCAGCTTCCGAGGCGTGGGACTATGAATTGTGTGTCTTTTCTCTTGCGAGGCTGCTTTAGCAGGAGAATTTGTCGACCCCATTTTCATCTTTGCACGAACTGCACCAAGAATTTCATTTTTTTCAGCTCTCAGTGAGGCAATTTTGTGTTCTAAATCAAAGTCGATTTTTGATAGGCGATTTAATTTAGTGAAACATGGTATACAAACATACTGGTCAGTATCTATTCTTATGGATCTCTTCCAGTTGATTTTTTACTTGAAATGCTGGGGAAGAAACTAACCGCCGCTGTTTAGGACCGATTTCGGTTGCACAAATACAGCACTTTGTATTAGCGGCCATGCTGTTATCATTCGGAACATTGTTTACGTACTTTTTTCTTTCCCTTGAGTAAACAGTATAGAAACATCACGAACGGAGACTGTACGTCATATGAGATTTGTTATGCACTTTTTGATTGGTCGACCACTTATAGTAAACCCCAATCAGAATTAAGGAAAAAAATCCCGACTTTTGATAGCACGATAGGCCAAGGGTTCGTGAGAGGCGGTGCGGATCAGAAACCCTTGGCTAGCGAAGATGAAACAAGAGCAGGAACTGTTACAGCGCAAGTGTGAAGAACACGTCAAGGACATTGAATTGTTAAAAGCCTCATTACTAAGACTGGAAGAAGAAAACAAATTTCTGAGAGATGATGTTGAGAAGAAGACACTTAGTATCCAGAACCTGAAAGGGGATGATCGACGCACCAAGTTCTACAGTGGATTCCCTAATTTTGAAACTTTAAGTGCAGTGTTGAGTGTCACATCTACAAAAGTGAAGAGGAGAAGGACAAAGTTACCAAAAGAAGATGAACGAACTGTTGCTGAGCCTAGTGAAACTTGGGAGGAATCTTGCAATGACGGACTTGGTCTACAGATTTAATATCAGCCAGTCTTCAGTGACAAACATTTTCCATGAATGGCTAAATGTCCTTTATACTTCATTAGGATGACTTGTGAAGTGGCCTGAAACTGACGAATGACAGTTACCAGAAGTGTTTCAAAACGAAGTTTTTAGAAAGGTAAAATGTGTAATTGACTGCACAGAGATTTTTATTGAACGATCATCCAACCTCAAAGCCAGAGCTCAAACCTATTCATACTACAAAAGACACACCACAATCAAGATCTTAGTAGGGATAAGTCCATGCATCTGGCTGTGTGACATTTCTGTCAACCTGTTGGGGAGGCCGAGTGAGTGACAGACAGATTACTCGTGATTCTGGACTTTTGGGCAAGTTAGTGCCTGGTGATGTTGTGTTAGCAGACAGAGGTTTCAATATGTCGGATGATTTTGCCATTAGAGGTGCCAAGTTGATTGTACCTACCTTCACAAAAGGCAAGAAGCAGTTATCAAGGGAAGAGGTGGAGAATTCCCGAATGATGTCTTGTGCTAGAATCCACATTGAAAGGATCATCGGAAGGTTAAAGGACTTTGAAATTATCAAAGGAACATTGCCCATCAATCTAGTGAAGAGGAAAGTGGACTCAGGTATTACCTCTGGTGACAAACTAGTGCGTGTTGTGACATCCAATATTAACAACAATGGACCTATTTTATGAGTTGCTTTGTGATTTGTGAGGTTCAGGACAAAATCTATGATGAGCTTATGGATGTATAAGATTTTTTATGCAGTGCACTTGATCAGTTTTGTGCCTTTAGAAATACATACATGGTTTATGTTATCCTTGACAAGGAATTGTGCAAAGCAGTTTAAAAGAAATTCATTGTTGTTTAACAAGCTATTAATAATAACTCCAGTTCTAAAATAAAATTACTTTTATGACTGAATATTGCTCATATATCTATGATACATGTATGTGAAAAGAACTATTTATTAAGGATATATTCTTTTGAATATTCACGGGCGTAACTGGGATTATTCAACGGGGGGTAACTCTTGAGAGTGTCGTAAATTATACAATTCGCAAATGTTTCGTATGTCAATAAGAATGTAAAAACATCATCATCTTGATAAAAGATAAACATTTAACAACTAACTAAGGCTTTGTTTTATCTTATCAACTTCAATTAAGAGACTATGGAGTTTTGCGACATATCAATGTAAACAGCAGACGTTATTCGGCAGATATGACACTTCATCTGTCTTTTCTGATTTCATGGGTAAAAAATTGAATAGGGGATTTAAAACAAAAGAACATGCATCTACATTGATTAGAATTTCAGCAAGCTTGGCAGCCCGGCAGCCCGGCAGAATTGCATCAAGGAAGACAACAAAAGGGAGGGGGGATTGAGTTTTGCCGTTGTAGCAAATGATCACACTTACAATACATCAACAAACAGCGAACGTGATACAGATGTCCTGATTGAAGAGGCTACACGACGATTTAGTGATAAAAACAATTGAGAGAAGGGCGAAGAATAGTGGAGCTAGATATATTAGCTCAGGGCTTATCGGGTTGTAAAAAATGTGGAGTCCCACTTCAACTTTCCCATGCCATTGGCATCAAGACATGTGGCCTTTCTGCACTTCTAAAAGTAAGTATGTTTACGATTGTTTATAATGTGAGGTCTTAATGAAGCAACAATTTGAAAAATAAAGTTGTGCCACAATTCACAAACTTTGAACAAAAATAAATACCATGTTATTTATGTCTCTGGCATAATGTAGAATTTCCTGGTGAAAAGTATTATGGAATTTTCTTTAAAAACATCAAGTAGAGATTTATCGCAAGTTTATCAAGTGTTGATTAGTGTTTATCACAAAACTAATATATAAGATCTACATGTACTTTATATTTGCATAATTATATAGTTCTGATCAGTAGAAATAGTTGAGTTGCTTATACCAATTAAACCCGTTTCTTCAGGTTCCCTGTTACAATACAAATTGTAATTACATCGCAACAGGTAAACAGTGACAATTATATAGACATAACAGTAACACATTTGATTTTGATTTTAAAATACATGCATGCATCTGTATTTAAATATCAGAAAGCGGTATATCTCACTTATAGTCTGTCCCAAGTTATTGCTTCCATCGTTTTTTGATGATTTTTAATGAAAATACACATATCTGTGAAACAAATACTGTTGAAATCAATAAAAGGGAAAATATCCAAAATATCTTCATTGACACATTATCATTTTTCAATCATAAAAGTTCACAGGAACGAAATCAAAGAACAAGGTACGTTATGAGCCGTATTTGGCCGCAAAATTTATCATATTTTCAACGTGTTAGTTTTGTTTTTTGATGTGGTACATTGTACTAAATTCGATACTGGCTAAATTCAACAGGCACCAAAATGAACACAACATGGAGTTTTTTTTATAAAATACATGGTTACTGTCTGGAAATATAAGCTATATTTGGGCGAGGGTAAGAAAACGTGAGGGCGAGGCGTGCGGAGTCCTAAGCCTTGTCCTCTTCGACCTGAGCCCAAATATCGCTTATATTTCAAGATATTTATTATGTATTTTGTTTAACGGGCAACATAATATCACATTTTGCACCCTAAATGAGCTTTATTTGACAAAATGTGTTGCATATCTGCAGTTGAAACCATGACGCGATGGTGTAGAGGCAAGAAAGATGACGTCATAATTAATGCATTTAAACGTCGGTTGAATACACGAGGCTATATTGAGGCATTGACTGAATATACCTCTATTTTATTGGGTTACTTTTATTAGGTCAATGCAGGGGGTAGTTGCAGGATAAATTGAATTCAGTTGTAACTAATTAAGTGTATTTACTCTCAATAATCTGAAAATTGAAGAAAGTTTCAAATGTATCTTGCATGAAATACATAAGAATAAGAAAACTGCTGTCTTTGTAATCTAAAGTATTTGTTGTTTGAAAAGTTAAACCTTTTTATTATTTCTAAAGCAATGGTTCACAGTGGAATTGGTGGAAGGCAAGTTAATAGCTTCCTGTCAGCCCTTAATATCCCACCAGTCAGCAATACCCTCCTTTCCCAAAGAGAGAAGGAGATGGGGAGTGCAATGAAATGTGTTGCCCAAGCCAGTGTTATGGAAAATTTATCAGAAGTGAAATTGTCAAAAATGTAATTTTGCATTTCTGCTACATGTACATGTATTTATACATACCATTGAAATTTAAAACATTTATATCTGAAAATACTTTTCAGTAAACCTCAAAAAATATGCTTGTTTTAACTGTTTTCAAAAAGTTAAATATGTCTCTAATAACTCATTAGGCCACACCAATACAACTTCTTGTTCGTCTGACATCCGGTGGAAAATAGGTACAAGCGGGCGAGCGATTAAATAATAAATTATTATTTCTTGTAGCCAAAATTTCTAGGCGGTACATGAATAAATTTGTGCTGATGGTTATATTTTTTCTACTTGTTTCTAAATTAAAACTATTTAAAATGTGAAAAATAGAGCAGAAATAGAAAAGAAAAAACGGCACAGAGTTTCAATGATGTGATTTATTAATAACAATAATTATTTAGATAGTTTTATTTAAATACGAGCATGCGGGTCTGACAAACAAGAAATTATATTGGTGTGGCCTTATTGAGTGAACAATTATGAAATGTACAAGTTTTATTTGGTACATAGATGTTACTTTCATTCCCTTATACACAATTTTCAATTGAAAAAATTATATTTTTGTAATATTTTTTAGAGGTGAAAATACTGATGGGCTAACTGTAAGTGTAGATGGTGCATGGCAGAAGAGGGGAAGTGGCGGATCATTTGACAGTCTTTCAGGTGCTTATAACTGAATTTAAAACTATACATATAAACTCATTTCAAAGTTCAAACTCAAACAATGCCAATTAAACTTTGCTAGTATATAACTGACGTAAATTAAAATCATGTCCTCTGACTACTATTTTATACATTTTACCCAGTAGATCTCATTTAAAAATTTGACTTTGTAGGTCACTGCTCAATGATTGGGGCCAAAACAGGAAAAGTTGTTGGATATAATGAGCGCAGCAAGTTCTGCAAGACCTGTGATAATTCGGCAAAGAAAGGAAAAACACCAAATAAGCATGACTGTCGGATGCCCTGGAGTGGAAGTGCTAAGGCCATGGAGCAGGATATGGTGGTTGAGATGATGAAAACATGTAAAGAAAAAGGAGCCGTGGTAGAGACAATCATTGCAGATGATGATACAACAACAATTGCCAGAATAAAACAAAATGTTAATCCATACATAAAGAAAAAGTCTGACAAAAACCACGTAAAGAAAACTATTGGCATTGCCTTGTACTCCTAGCGAAACAAACACAAGAAGTTGCAAAATCCAAAATTTTGCAAGTATTTGCAGAAGTGTTTGGACTACATGCTGGCTCAGAACCAAGGAAATTCAGATGGTATAGAGAATGGGTTAGAAGCAATCAGTAGACATCCTTTTGGGGACCACTCATTTCGACAGACTTCTCTTTGAGATATTCCCCTCCAGACAGCTCTTGGAGATCTGATGCATAGCTACAAATCCCAGAGTCAAAAGCTTTCTTCAATGGGTAGCACTCAACCCAATGAGAGCTTCAACAAAACAGTTGCATTAAAAGCTCCTAAAACACAGTTTTACAGTGGATCCACCAGCTTGAACTGGAGGATTGCATCTGCTGTTGCACAAAAGAATGATGGACAAAGTTACCTACTGAAGGTAAAGGGATTTTTGATTATACATAAGAAATATATTCAAATATGAACCAACAATTTAAAACAAGAAGCAACACCCTGCCTGGGTATCTTTCTATATCAGTATGTTCTTTGTATTTGAATAAATTACATTTCATATTGAATGCTATCATAATTACCAGTATTTGCAGTTATTGAAGATTGAAGAAAAAGAAACATAAGCCACTAGCTAGGACCATAATGTAGGTTATTTTGGCATTTTAGGTGTACAGAGAACTTGGACTCTCTCCTGGGTGCCATACACGAAGACTTGCCTTACTGCGTGACATGCAGGCCAGGAAGAGAAAGGCGATATGTTCAACATGGAAATATAAACTGAGGAGAATTCAGCTCAAGAACAGGAAGTAAACATTGATCACTGTTTGTAGATATTTAATAAACATAAGTGAAATGTTAAAATATAAATCAAGTAAACAGTATTTTTGTAAATCTGTAATAAAAATACACTTTGCTACTTAAAAGGAAATCAAAACTGGAATGTTCTTCAGTTTTATCATTTTTATTTAGAGTCAAGTCAAATGCAGTGAAAGAACTGAGAGAGGGAGACAGCTATGGCAGTTCTGTTGAACTCATGATTCATCAGGACATAAAGGAGATTGCTTACCCGAGAGTTCCACCAAAGGATGTTGGGATAAAGTCAGCTTCAATACCTGTATACTTTGATTTAGAAATCACTGGATTAGGTAAATAATATCCAAATGTTGACTAAGGTTGAGGGCAACATTGAGAATGTAAGTTAATAATGAACGAAGTTTCACAGTCAATGAATCTACAAATCAGAAGTGATTTATTGTTACTGTGAGAATATCCTCTCAATATTATTTTAGCTGGTCTCTCACATATTTTAAGAAAAGATAACTGATTAATATTTTTTGAACAAGCTAACATTTAAATTATTAATATTTGTGTAACATGTAGAGCTATATGTACCATGAGAACATATTTGAATGTTACAGCACTTATTCATGTACAGGGCACAATAAATCTTATTATTATGTATAATTATTTCAGTGTTAATGATTAATCTGTTACACAATGAGCGGAACATTTAACCATTTAAAAATGTATGTTCTACATTTCTAGCCCTTAGTGGAAATCTATGGGTAATAACTTTTCTTTCTTATGTTTAACAGGTCGTAATTCCCACATTACCCAGATGGCTGCTGTATGCGGAGAAAATCAGTGGCAGTGTTTTGTCAAGCCAAAAGTTCCCATTTCTTCCTCAACATCTGATGTGACAGGCATAACGACGAGAGGCAGTCAGATGTTCCACAGAGGCAAACCTGTCCATTCCAGCAATCTGTCCCTTGCTTTAGAGTCCTTTGTTGAATTTATTTCTAGACAATGAAAATGTGCCATCCTTTCTAGGCATAACATCAAGTCTTATGACTGCCATGTTTTATTTAATGGCTTAGGAGCAGTTGGGAAGATGGATACTTTTAAAGATCGTGTTGCTGGATTTGTTGATACCGAGCTTTTGTTAAGGTCACAATTCCCGGGGTTGCCATCTTATTCCCAACAGGCTCTAGTTTCATCGTTCCTTCACTGTGACTACGCCGCTCATGACGCTTTAAAAGACGTCGTGTTCCTTCAAAGACTTGTACGGTTAGTTAATTTTGATGAACATAATAGACTGAAGGTGTCTTTCTCTCTGCCATGTGCAACTCTTTTCACATGAGAGCTTAAGAGTAACAGCCCACAACCTACCATCTCTTCAAGGACTTGTCAATGAAAAAATAATTACTAAGTGCATAGGTAGAAAAATTGCCGCCAGTGACTTGAAATATGCAACTCTAAAGCTAGCATTTATTAGGGGAGAGGAGGAAGAGGGCATACGACAGGTTTTATCAGAAGAATGTGGAAGCAGACCAAGAGTGACTAAGTCATCAAAAATCATACACTCCATAGCTGAACATTTTAGAAGTACATTTATAAGTGAAAGTTAATTATGCTCATATTATGTCAGAAGTGTATATACTGCCTTTGATTTTCATTTTCCCTGAACTAGATATTAGCTCTAGTATGTACTGTATGATGTAACTCTCCCCAACCCTCCAAAAAATCATGTAGATATATCAATATCAACTTTTATCACCATTGTTTCTCTCTATGTTCTCTCTACAAGGGTGGAATAGGTTCATCATTCAGAGAATTTTTATACAACAAGTGTTAGTTTTTCAACTGATCAGATTTAGTAATGTTGCACATGTAACCTATTTATTTCAACAGATAAGGCAGCATTGTAATACCACCATGCATTGATGCAAGTTCATTTACCATAATACCATATAACTCACAATTTTGAAAAATATATTATACATGTATGTATAATAAACTATCAGTATTTGCTTTGACGTAGATCTTTCAAACTACCAATAAAATTGAAATTAGAATGTACGTACTATGTATACTGGTATATTTTGTGCCATTGTTGCATTTATTGTTTGCTAGTGAGAGTTTTTTGTCATGTGTATATACTGCCTTTGATTTTTATTTTCCGTGAACTAGATATTAGCTCTAGTATGTACTGTATGATGTAACTCTCCCCCCTCACCCCACCACCCTCAAAAATCATGTAGATATATCAATATCAAATATTATCAATATATATTTATCATCATTGTTTCTCTCTTTGTTCCCTCTACAAGGATGGAATAGTTTCATCATTCAGAGAATTTTTATACGACAAATGTTAATTTTTCAACTGATCAGATTTAGTAATGTTGCACATGTAACCTATTTATTTCAACAGATACATATAGGCATCATTGTAATACCACCATGCATTGATGCAAGTTCATTTACCATATAACTCACAATTTAGTAAAATACATGATACATGTATGTACCGGGTATATAAACTATCAGTATGTAGATCTTTCAAAGTACCAAAACAGTTGAATTTAGAAAGAATGTGTTATGTATACTGGTATATTGTGTGCCATTGTTGCATTTATTGTGTGCTAATGAGTTTGGTTTTTTTTATATTTCTTTTCTTCCAATCATTTGAAATGCATCTACTGGTCAAAACTTATCGATCAGACATCAGTTCTGAAGATGCTTGTTTTGTCGACATATCACTGTTTGCATTCCTTGATAATCACTGTCAAATCATAATTAATGCATCCAACTTCTTTGTTTTTAAACAAATATCAAATGAATTTTTAATTTTATATTAAATAATTACATTATTATAAAATACTTTAATAAACTAGAACATTTCATGGACTAGAAATACCCTATGCCATTCCATGTTATTCAAGGTCGCATCCAGAAGATTGTCTATAAGCACTAATACACCTCTTTGTCTTATTTTATTAAGTTTAATTAGTTGTATGTCTACTGTTTGTTCATTAAAATCTTTTCTTTCCATAATTACAATTGCTGTTAAAGATAATTACACCAATTTTTTGTGAATACAACTTCATGTTTTTCTCCAAATATGGCTTATTTTGTTTCCATAAAACGCTTCAACTGAAATAGGGGGTGAGGATATATCCAACAATATTTTTTTCTTATATGCACACTAACCCCTACTTTTATGCCTTTATTTGGATCAATAATATGTAGAGAAAGTGTTCTAATATTTTTATAAAAAGTTAAATTGTAGAAACCCGTCTATCTTTGGTTTATTTATCATATTTGCAACGAAAATGATGCTCCAAATTTTCTTGAGCAATATACATTTTGGGCATAACTTATCAAAAAAGTTATTTCATAGTCTAAATTTTGACTAAAAATGAACTCTTGAGATGTTTTTAACTAAACAAAACTTAAAGAGGTTGAAATCTCCCTTTATTTTTTTAATTCTAGGGAATTTCTGGTCAAATTGCACTTTCTATGAGAATTTCAATGCACCATTTTTGATCTATGTTAAGGGGGTCATATATCTCTTAAATGAATACTAACATTCACTTTTATTGTTTTCAATTTTGTCCTTAGGAATTGTACTTTTAAGAAATCATTAGCATTTAAAAAGTTTAATGTAGGTTTTTTTTCGTGAATGAGCAGAATCCACCCTTAAATGAATAAAGGGAGATCTTATCAATGTGACTTTTTTATCTTCAGAAAGAGAAATACATGGTTTGAAAGTTGCTATCGGATATCATCATATTGGTACTCCATGCCTTATAATAATGAAGCAGTCTTGAACTTATTTCAGTCAATCATAAACTGATTTATTTCTAATATTCCTTGATAAATGACTTTCCTTTGAAAGCATATATTTAACCACGAATTTGAAGGGGATACAATTTTTAATAGTTTCATTTTATTTTTTCTATCTTAAAACTTTAAGTACTACAACTTTCAAATTTAAGTGAAAGTTCAAAAACTGCTTCATGACATTTGGGCCATTGTTGAATTGAAAATTGATCCGTCATTCTGGATTGACAAGTAAATAAGCAAAGCTGGATATTTGTTCGATTACCAGACCTAAACGGAGTTGGGCCATTCCCATGTTAACAGTCTGATGAAGTTGTACTATGTAAAAAATTACCCCATTTCTCTACCTAAAATTCTAGCTAAAATTCTCCAAATGGCACGCTGAAGTTTTTATTACTTAAATCATAAATCTTGATTACCTCAATAATGTGAATGGAGGATAAGGTCATAACCTCGATGAGTACATAACACTTTACAGGGTTGAAGACCATAACCTGAGAAAACAATTAATTGTAATTATCGATGAAATAAACCATTACATTTTAGATAATTTTGAAGGTTTTTTTTTATTTTAATCTAGTATCTTTAGCTTCAAATTTGACTTTAGCCTGTTCTCAGTTTATTGTCTTCAGGCCAGCAACCTTTCTCAAATGGGTCAAATCAACACTCTCTAAAAAGAAAACCGATTTTAGAGTGTAACGGACTTTAATACAGAACAACAAAGAACAAAGATTTAAAATATTAATGTATGTTTTTTTATCACAAAAGGTCAAAATATATTCAGTCAATAATACTGATATTTCCAGATACAAACATCACACTCTGCACCAATGCAAATGTCTACTTTTGTAGTGATAGCACAACACTCGAAGAACATTGTAGTGAAAGCACAACACTCATAAAACACTTCTGGTTTTAAAAACAGTCACTCCTTTGATCGTTTTGCTGCTGGCATCTTTCTATATGTGAGACAGGACTCTGTGGAACTTGTGTTCAGTCCAACACACTTTAAGTGATACCACTCAACTCTGCTATGTCCAGGCTTGCACGCAATCATGTCATCATAGTTCTCTGCTTTACCACATACATATACAATGTCAACTGTGTTGTTATTTTGATCACGGTCTTTCAGACGTCTTGTCATAAGTTCAAGAAGAATGACATTCATGAAAAACATTTAATTTCTGCAACATTTCTTCTATAAATGGCTGGTCTCGGAGAACTTTTTCAATGTGAAGTCCTTTGTGTGTCCAGCACAAAAAGTCACAGTGCCCAGCCTCACAAATGGCAATTTGTCCCTGGACTTGGTAATACTATTTTGATGATCTTATCAAGGACTTTGTGCACACTTTGACATCTTTAAATGATACACTCCCACATGAGTGAGATTTGGAATAAAATCATTTGTCTAACACTTCACATGGACTCGTATTGACATGCTTGTAAGGACACTTAACTTCAACAAGTCCTTTATCACAACATGGGCACTCGGTAACACCGTTTAGGGTTACTCCTAGTGTTGGGTATGCAGGGTTGAACACAAGACAACTTTGTCGAACAAAAAATCCTGGATTGTGCTACTGCATCAAGTTCTGGTATTCCCGAATTGCAGTTTCCTCTTTTGGTTTTCCCCATTTTATGGTGGCTGTTTGAACATTTGGTAAACAAGAAATCTGTGAGCCAATGCTCACTAGTGATACCCCCGCTCTGATGTGAATATGCAAAATAAGCAAAGTCGACATTTAACAGAAAGCTGGCATCCGATTGGTACAGAAATATATCCCACAATATGGCATGCCTAAACAAATAGTGTGTTAAAATTTCAAGCATCTGCGATAAATAGCTGCTGAGAAATCTTTGACGAAAATTTGTTTGAAAATTTTGGCTAAAATAAACAAAGTACTCATTAAACAGGAAGATGACGTCCGATTGGTACAAAAATACATCCCACGATATAGCATGCCTATACAAATACTGTGTAAAAATTTCAAGCATCTGCGATAAACAGTTGCTGAGAAATCTTTGACGAAAATTTGTTTGAAAATTTTATCTAAAAAATAAGCAAAGTCGTCATTTAACAGGAAGTTGACGTCCGATTGGTACAAAAATATATCCCACGATATGGCATGCCTATACAAATACTGTGTAAAAATTTCAAGCATCTGCGATAAACAGTTGCTGAGAAATCTTTGACGAAAATTTGTTTGAAAATTTTGGTTAAAAAATAAGCAACTTCGTCATTTAACAGGAAGTTGACGTCCGATTGGTACAAAAATATATCCCACGATATGGCATGCCTTAACAAACGCTGTGTTAAAATTTCAAGCATCTGCGATAAGTAGTTGCTGAGATAAATGCGACAGAAATTTTTGTTACGGACGGACAGACGGACAGACAGACACACAAGGGTAAAACAGTATACCCCCTCTCCTTCGGAGCGGGGGTATAATAATCCATTGTCCGGCGTATTACTGTTGCACTAGGTGCCTGTGGACTGGTGTGGCATATATTATAAAAGTTGGAGGCTGTCAGTCATTCAGCTCTGCGAGTGTGCCATTGCGTACATAAGGATTGCTTACGAGTCAGCTTCTCCAGGTTGGGGGCTGGTGGCTTCCTCTAAGGTGACATGAATATCCTCTAAAACGTCAGGGCATCTTGAAGAGAGTTGTTTTAGATAGGCTGCAGAATTTGGATCTGTATAATGACGTTAACAATTTTGGTAGAGTAGGATTTGGTATGGGTGGGTTTGGAATGGGATCAGTCACGGTGAAAATCACTGCGGTTGGATTTGTTTGCTTCAACTTTTGAAGAAAGGAATCAGGACTTTCAAAGACTAGGTCGTAGTCTAATGGTGCTGGGTCAGCTGATAGGTGGAAGTCTATCTTCTTGGGCTTCTTGAAGATGATCTGATAAAGTGGAACTGCTTCTATCTGAAAATTCATAAACACTTATTAGTTAATTCAAACACTACACATGCTAAAACATCTCTTTAAAAAGATACATAGGTACAACTATGTGTATGGAGATGAAATATTACTTTACACCATATGTATATAATGTATATATGAATGTTTTCCCATTTAATTATATTTCAAATATGTAAACAATTTACAATGACAATTGTACATGTACCAGGCCACGGTTTATGGCTTATCAGAAACATATCTATGAATTTAACTATAATAACTAAATAAGATTCTAAATTTTAGATTTCAAAACAACATTTTCATTTATTGACTGGGTCAATTTAGTAGGTGCTCAGATAAAAAAAAATGTATTTACATATATGTGTGACAAACAAAACCTACAGTTCATACATGTAAAATGGCTGGAAGTAAGAGTTATTTTACCTTCTTGGTGAAAGTCTGGTTCCGCATGCATGGCGTTGATGTACATGCTACTTTGTTATAGCCCAGACGCACACTAGCTTCTACTTTAAACAGGATAGCTGCAACATGCGAGCAAACCTCACCTACCTGTAAGAAATAAAGAACATGAAATTGCAATTCAAAATTTGAAATTCGTTGTATAGCGTTTATGATAACTATCACGGTATTTCTTATAAAGCCCAACACCATGTGAATTTATACAGCATGTTTCTATATTATGCGGTGTGATACTTATTCATGATCGGTACAAACTTTCGTTCATAAATGTTACTTACCCTGCCATACACGTGCAATAGGCATTCAAGATGGTACCATCTTTCTTTTTTACACACCAAGGCTTCATGGGGTTTCTCCGACAGCGCCTGCGACCTGTTTACTTTGGCCTTTAGGAAACATTTGTCGTTGCAGTCAAGATTGGAATAATAAACGGTATGAACCCATCCACTAAGAAAAAAGTTGTATGCTTCCAAGGATCCATATGCTTTGAGAGTTTTTCTCGTAAATTGACCAGGACTGTCCACTAGATAACAATATATTTCACCGAATTCAACGTCCATCCAAGTTTCCCCTTGAACAATCGGATCGTTGCATGATTTATCGATTCCAAGTTTGGACAGTTTTTCCCTGTATCATAGTTGGCATGCCGGAGGCAATGTTTGATAATATAGGCTCATTATAACGGTCATAATTTTATCGTAAATACCATCTCACGCTGTGATCTCTATTGTGTTTCTACACATTCTGCGCATGCGCGGGGTCAACGGTCAAATTTTCAAAACAAAAGGCGCTTAATAAAATCTATACATACGTCTAATTAAACTGAATTGAATTTTTGTTAATTACCGTTTGACATGATGTTATTTCACCCACTCTCAAGATTCCTTAAAAAGCCAACAGAAACATTGCTCTAAACATGGCCATTACAAATGCGTTAGAAACTGTAAGTGGTAAAAAGTCACAAATTTGATGCAAAATATTTGTAGTAATTGGTATTCTAACGTCTTGTGAAGGTTTAAGTTTGCGTGTTGCTAAGAGCAATTTCTGTATGAAAAAGGACGAGCATGGATCCCAAAACTGTTTATAAGCTTATGAATGTAACTAATAGCAGAGAGATATGATGAAATAGTTGTTACAGCATAGTCCATTGAAAACTGTCCAAGCATGTGAGTACAAAGCTAATGAGGAATTAGTAAGGCTCGCATCAAATAGTCTTCGTATGTCACCTCTAAATTTGGAAATGGCGGTAGTGGAAGAATGTTTACTGGATTGCTGTCGGCACAGGGTGCCAGTTGTAAAAACTGATTTACCTTTGAACGAGAAAGACAGTCACATAGTAAGTTTTCTTGTGAAGTCAAATGCTGAGCTTTAAATAAATATTAAACTTTAAGCATATCAATACCAGTTTTCGTAAAAGAAAATGACGTGCTTGTCTTTAGCAGTTTGCTTATTAATGACATAAACCAGAGCTTGATTGTCTGTGTTAAACAAAATGCACTTATTAGCCATATATTTTGACCGTCAACCGCCAAAACTATTGGGTATAATTCCAAATCTATTATGTTTTGATTTCGCCTACTGCCATCCCATTCTCCTTTAAACCACTTACACCTTTAGTCTACTGTCTTTACATTTCTTTCCTAAAGTGCATACGCATATATGGTATCCACGGAAGTCTATGGTAAGGTTAAAAACTATTTCTACATCACTTGCAGTTAATAAATCTATGTTGATTTTAAAGAGTTTGATTGAGTATAATGCTTGCTACAATAATGTAACTCTCTCCGATTTGTATGAATTACTTCTAATAAACGCGTTTTCCTAAAAAATATTTCTATTTTTTAGTTTGTTTTTCCCCGAACTTCTTATTAACATTGATTTCTTTTTTTTCTATCTTTCTATCGATCGATTGGAAGAAAGATAGATAGATAGATAGATTAGATAGATAGATAGATAGATAGATAGATAGATAGATAGATGATATATAAATCTATAAGAATAATGTGTAATATAATCAAAGAAATTCGTTATAAATATTGACTCGTATAATTTGGTATTAATGCATGTACAATATGCAATATACTTTGTCTTTGTTATTCTGTTGTTTGCAAAAATGTGTGTAATTGTACAATATAAACTTACATATTTTAAATGGCCGAACGTTTTCTGATACATTTTTGTCTAATAAAGCTGTGTCACAAGGACCTACGAAAAGACATGTTTTTATACCTAATATAACAATTTATCTATTTTAGGTTACAGATATGCATTTTTGAAGCTTAAATTGTACAAGCAAAGATTATGTGGTCAACATAAGATTATACTTATACATCTCAGCAGCTCTTATAAAACTCTTATTCCGAAGTGTTTTGTCTAATAACGTAAAGAAAGTAGTTAAATATTTCATTTTTAGATTCTTAGCGCAAGGAAAAGTTATTCAACTAAATAATAAGCTCAAACCTATGATAATTTTACCAATATTAAAAATTTTCTCAGCTATCAAATTCCAAAAATACTTTTTTTGGTAAATTGACTACTCTTTGTGAACACTTTAAAAGGTACTTAATCGTATTATGTGAGTGAAGAATGTATTTTCATATCTTCTTATGGCCTATAAAGCTTGCTTTCTTTTTCTATAAAAAGTCATAGGTTTGAAATGTTTATCATAATTTTGAATTAAAAGCTTCCTCTTTTTACAGTCTTCCTAAACCGTCCTCGTCATGACCCGCACTCCATTCCCCACCCATCCTTTGTTTTGTCGTTTTCCTCCTTGCTGCATTGGAAAGTAGCGATACTCGATGGTTCAGTAAAACATAACGAGAAGAAATGTGTGTGCAAGTATTATATACAGATGACACAGATCTATGAATAGTCTACTAAATAGATTAATGGTCGCCTACTTCATATATTGTGCAACGCCAGTAAAAAATCTTTGATTTTTACATTTCAAATAAATTATACTTTAAAAACTTCAAAAGACAACAGTCATAATAGTGTATTGCCAATATTGATATTATACAAGCCATCATCTTGGCTAGACTTGTGTGACATTGTGTATACTCATAAAGAACATAACAGTTCAATTTTTAAACAACAGAGCTGGTATATCTTGCAGTTAATTAAAAAAAATGAAATATTCTACCAGACCACTAGCAAAACATTTAGAAATAATAATTTGGGTATCATTAGCGCTTTTGCAATTTTCATATACTTTTATAAATAGCATTGAATTTAACAAAATCATTCGGTAAATTAAGTAAATATCACAATAAATATTTCTGTCATCCAATCAATTGAAATATGAATAGCTAAAAGGTACTTGAAATATTATTAAATAGTATAGTTCTGCCATTTAGTCATCACCTTTCAAAACCTTTCAGTTAACAGTCAGTTGACTGAATGTACAAGGATTCATCCTGGGAAATATTTGTCTTCAACATCCTTTACTCCCAAGCACAATGTTTTAAGCTGTTTCGATTCAAATGATTAACAATGCTACATGTCAGCTTTGAAAATTAATAAAAAGCAGTTGTGCATAAAATCCATATTAACATGGTTTTGATAAATAAATCCAAGGCATATATATGTAAGCACACAAACTGTTTGAAATAGTATAATTAAAACTGTTGATAATGTTATCTCAACTTAGGTTTGATAGTATCCTTAAAGCATTTTTTTAAAATTCTTTTTGGTATCCACGTGACGCCATTTATAACAAAACTGTACTTATTCACATGGTATATCAATTTCTGTATGTTTACATGTATTTTGTTTATTCAGCACTATATATTTTTTTTGTTCTAATATTTCGTTATATCTTGGTATATAACATTTGTCATATGACTTTTTGACAGCGTGGACGAGAGGCTGCTAGCCAAGTAGAGTTTCAATCCCGCGTCGTTCTAATTAGTTGCAGTCCATGGAACAACAAATGTCTCTTTTAAAATGAAAGAAACCATTATATAGTTGTTGACGTTAATGCACTCTAGCGGCCCGTTTTTTAACCACATTTTGTTATGATACATTGCCCTATCCCCCTTTCTTTGGAGGGGGGGGGGGGGGTAGCGTTAATTAAAATAATATAAAAAATAACACAATTTTCATTTAACCAATGATAACACAATGGTTATTATCTATTGTAAGAACGCAGCAATGTTAATGCGTCCCGGTGCTAAAATACGACTGGAAAACGATATTGT
Source organism: Magallana gigas (assembly GCF_902806645.1). NCBI lineage: Eukaryota > Metazoa > Mollusca > Bivalvia > Ostreida > Ostreidae > Magallana > Magallana gigas. The sequence continues at coordinate 42,924,387 of NC_047560.1, read as the reverse complement.
TTGAATCATCGCAAAAATACTTTGACCGGGAGCATTTCTTAAGATATCTAATACATTTATTGACACCGAAGTTAAACATTATATTTGATGCATTTTTGTGACGTCAAATGTACTTTGTAATCACGTGACGAGCGAATCCTAATATTGCAAATTATTTATTTAAATCGCATCTGCGCAGGTGATTAATGGCATTAAATCATACATATTTTTTAAAGAAAAATCCTTTGTTAAGTCATATACTTTGAAGTTTTTCCCATCGACAGGAATGCAGATTGTGATGCTAAGTCAATTATGACGTCATATCGTATGAAGTACAGACAAGTGACTTTCTACATATGGCTGTAAAATCCATCGGGAAGCCTTAACATGCCCGCGAAATGTCTCGTTTACAAGTTACTAAATAAAATGTGAGACAATAATAAATCTGACTTGGCAATAAAGTCAGTTTAATTTGGAAATAGTTTCTTTCCCTTAAAAAAGATAGGTGGTGCACTGCTTGTTGACGTTCTCACTTATTTCAGGTGTCTGGAAAAAGAAACACAATTCAATGATTATCAGTGAGGCTGCAGACAGACCATAGTTCATTTTGTCTACTTACCAGGTTGAATACAACAAAAGGCACTATCTCCTTTGTGTTGATCACTTTTTAAGTGACTCGAGTTTGTTGAACTTGAAAACTTGTCATGTTTAATCACCGTGATCTATTTGAAAAGCTTATTTACAAAATATGGTATTCCTGATCTCATGATTTCGGACAACGGCCCCCATTGCTCAACTAGCAAAATCACCAACTTCTCAAGAAGCTATGGATTTGCTCAAAAGATCAGCAGCCCTCACTTTGAACAAAGCAATCGATAACCAGAACGCACCATACATACACTCGACCAAATTCAGAGAGCGGCTAATCAAAACGTAAATAATAAAAGCTATATCGGCTTTGATGCACTGATGCACAATATGATTTTATTGGCCACAGATAAACACGAAGAGATGAAAGCATGTTTCGACAGAAGAAGCAACGATTGTAACAAAACAAATTGATTCTATATGTGCATACACTATTCTACCCCTGTCTATCAGATCGAGCATAGTACAAGAAGTAATTAAATTTTAGAACAAGAATGCATATACCATCATCGCACTTGATTAATAAATAATATAGCTTATCATTAAAGTTTTTAAATCAAATATGACCATTGGGTTACTGGAATCCACTCTCTGTCTATCTTCGCTCTCCAAGGGTTTTCGGTCCACTTTGCTCCCCATAAACCCCTGGCGGATTTCATTACAAAAACTCGTTGATGTGATGACGCTATCTAGCGAGCAACTTGAGTTACGCCCCTTGCATATTTACATTTTAATCGATTTAAACAACGGGTTATATACACACTGCACTACGGCATTAATACAACTTGAAAACATGTTGACTACCGAATATCGGAACATAATTAACGATGCTATTAAATACGAATTAAGCTATAACCTAGGGAAAGCACGGAGTGTTTTTATTCATAGTTTTTTTGTAAGGACCTGTACCGGGAGTGAAAAAAACTCGCCAATTTATATGAAAGCTTTCATGCCATAAAACCAGGTATCGTTGTCGTGAATATTGCGGACCAAAGAAATTAAATAAAACAGAGCTCATTAAACCTTTAAAAGCAACAACCATAAGCTGGAACGTATAAACTAACGGAATAGGCAAATTCTACATTCGCCATGCTTACTTCCAATGCTATCACGCGAGCCTTGACAAGTTTGTATGTTCAATCCCAGTAAAATATATAGGTTTTTAAAGCGATCTGGTTAGACCATCGCTTGGGAGGCACTGTACTCGAGAATTTGTGTCTTAACTTGTTAGAAGCACCGATTGTTTTACCAAAGATCACACTTGTGTTTTCTTTAAAGTTTATATTTGCAAGCACTGTATTTTGATCAGCTACTTGCAGCTGCAGTCAATCATAAAACGGAGCTTGTCGCCGAGTTTTTGGTATGAAATTCGCCAAAGGTTTATAGGAAGCAAAATGGACCGATAACCTTTGCCTAGCGAAGATGCTCTTTGCCATTGCCTCCAGGGAACTCATATAACCAGATATTTAAAACCTATATATCGTTGGCTGTTCAAGGTAATTTTTTTCTTATTTCTAACATATGAAGGTTTTGGAAATTAGCGTAATTTAAAGAACGGTATCTTACATAAGAACAAAGAGTGAGAACCAAAAAAAAAAGGTGCAAAGATGCTTGTCAATCAATGTTCATTTGACTAAAAGACGGATGTATATTTTCTGTCCAGATAAGTTGGATTTGAGTACCAAGGTTTAAATCAACTTTATCTTTCAATTTATTATTACCTGTATTATATAAATACCGTTTTCATTCGTAAAAGCACAAGCTTGACCTTTCGTGTACTTTGCAATCTACACCTTTTTTCATTCGTATATATATACGTGTAGAAATTCGTCATTATAAAACCTGATGACGTAATGAACATTTTTCGTTCTACACGTACACCTGGGCAAACATGTTGGTTTGCCTAATCTCTTCATTATTCTATTGCAAGTTAATAATATCTATGCTATCTACCACTGACTTAGATCCTCAAAAGCGTTTCTACCACATTACTTTCATTTGTGCTATTTCGTGCTGGTTTATCGAAAATGTAAGTTTTTAATTAACTGTACAATAATTATTTATCAAGCAAAAGTGAAATTATAGTTTACGGTCATTTTCTAACACGCTTTGAAATACCAAATGGGTAAGCAGATACTTCCCTAGTTTATTGACAAAATGTCTTAATTTGATAGGATAGAAATGCATTATCACTTTCGTTATAGTAAACAATTGTTTGAATATAATCATTGTTTTGTTGCATTTATCGAAGATTTGAATAAAAAGATTGAAAAGAATATGTATTGTCTGATGCATTTTTCCGAATTGATTGTATGATATGCACAGGGGGATGCCAATACATAATTCAGCAACATGGCTGCAAAATAAAGAGGAAATGATTCCGAAACCTTCAGTAATACCATTGAACCTCTTCTAAATGTCACCATGATCATTAACGTTATAGAATTATGACATTTAGAATTTGATGCTAAATCGTACGTGCAATTTGTGAAAATTCACTCGTCCACTTCACTACAACTTAAAAAACAATAATTAGATAAAGGACGCTCTACATAGGGATGTGTGACTCTTCTACCAAGACATCTGAAGGAGGTAAATAAGCACGGGTTATGCGGCGCAAAATTCGTAGCATTCCTTTCCTTTTTAGTTTTGACAACGATGCAAAAATCTAACGAAAAATGTTAAAATAATTTAGCATAAAAACATTTTTAAAATGTTTAATTTGTGATTTTTATAGCCACATCAGTAAGAACTGTCTGACCGAAACTGCTTTTACTTTTTTAGTATTACAATTGAATATATTATGATCGTCGGAAAACTGATTATCATACACGTCAAAATAAATTTGTTATAAGTCAGCGTAATGAAAATAGAGCCCCTCAATGTTTGCAAAACGTCCTTAAAACACTGAAGTAATCAAAGCTTTCTATCTTTAAAATGCTTAGAATTGACATACCTCAGTTAATTATGCTACGGTCAAAAAATAATAATCAAACAGTAATCATGTTATAGCATATTTCGGTACCATTATTTAAAAAAAAACCCTGATTAATTAATGTTTATATGTATATTGTTTGTTAGAATTGTTTTTAAAAAAAATATTAAAAAGACAGAGCATAACATTTTAAACATGCAGTTAAACTGAACATCTAACTGTGGAAAATACATGGAAATACTTAAAGTGCAGGGGAGTTGTTTCAATTTCTTTTTCAATGTGTTTATTAAAAAATGCAAGTTAACTGAATGTCATAGCAAGATGCACAGCCAGAACGAAAGCAGCTTATCTTAGTTATGCAGTTTCCGCGCGATTTGTTATCTAAATAGGTCAGACTTTTTGAAAACCCACGCCATTATACGAAGAGTACGGATTTAGAAAGGAGGATATTTTCGGTTGATGTAAGTATCTTTCTATGCAGAATAATATCTTTGGTAGTGTGTATATGTACATATAAGTGTTTGGCGCTAAACTATATCATATCTGTATACTGCCTATGTAATTTACTTGGCAATACAGTACTAGCAAAATGCAAATTATATGTTGTAATTCTAATTCCATTACTTTTGTTAACTTTCTCAAACAATTTTTACATTTTACAATTAAAACGGCATGGTCACGATTTTGGTCAAAAATCATTTTGTGATTTTAATATAAACAATGCTTCAGAAAGGCATTTAAAAAGGCAACCGAAATATGATTGTCATTTTTTGAGTTATAAGTTAGTTACAGCGCATGAAATTCTATGTAAACAAAGCGTTTGTTAACATTTTTATCGTTGAAGTAACAATTTCAGTTTGAAACCTGACACGAATGTGTTAATCGTTAGGAACTGTTAATCTTTGTTCAAAATATTAAAAGAATGTAATATGTCGGCAATTTGGGAAAGAACATAATCGGCCTTAATGGTTCGTGAGTTTACTACGTTGAACATATAATATAACGTCACAAAATGAATAATGCCTGGCAAGTGACGTTTGAAATTGAGATGAAAGTCTAGTAAGCACATTGGTAGCAATAATTTATGCATAAACAAAAGATATATGACACATATATAAATAATACATACAATAGAAAAAAGTATCTCTTCAAACTTGTATTCATGTAGTCTAAAGATAATAATGTACCCTTTTGTTGCTACCAAAAGGCATTAAAGTATTAAAGTATGCTTTTCTTCAACCATCTTTTTATGAATCGTCTGTAAGTTTCATGATTGGACATTTTTTTATTACCTATCACAGATTTTTTATCAACAGTATGTTCATTTGTATAAAAATGCATTGCTTCAGGGTCGTTAGATTCTTCCTAATCAACGATATGATTTTCAAGAACAGATATGCTTCTCTCTGGGAAGATTGCACAAGAAGACACACCATGTCATACCCTACCCCCCCCCCCTCCACACTCACACACACTTAGACTTAGTTGAACAAAGGATCAGTCCAAAATGTTAGTAAAATTCTAGTCGTTATCTTTGAACCTGTCATTTCACATACATGTTATTTTCAAAGCGGATGAATACAAAATGGTTCATACTTGGTCCACTGTCATTATCCGCAACACCCTTTCCTTTCAAAAGTATAGATATAAACCTAATATTATTGCACTTCTCTTTTTAGATTCTTCTTGAGAGCTGTGTTCAGTGGTAAGATAAATGTGATGACATTAGTTCCTGGTCATGTTGATTTAAAGAAATTGTTCAGCATTAAATAACAGTAAGTAGGAGTATTCATTTCTTTCTTAACACTTTGTTTAAATTAAAAATTTATTCAAACGTTTGATTATTGAAATGTTTTTTCCTAACGTTATCAATCGTATTAACATCAAAATATATTATATGTTGATAAACTTAAATATTGACAGTCTCCCTGAAGTCAAACGTTACCCTACTCTTCTGTTAGGGAGAAATAAATCTCCGAAAATAAGATTTGTACCTGTATGAATTATAAGACTCTTTACGTTTTGAAAAATTTAAACAGTTCTCTTAACTTCGTCAAATTTCAAATCAACAGATACAAAAGAACAGGTTTTGGTTATGACTAAATGTATAATTTTAAAAATAAAATAACATAAAGGTAAACTTACAAAAATCGTTTGTATCTGATCTTTTCCCCCCTAGCATTATGCTTCAAATTTGGGTCAAAGAAGAACATTTCCTGCAAGTGTAGTGATTTTGTGTAACCTTAATGTTGTAGAATCATTAAATATGACTTCCCAAATATTTACATTTATTGCATTAACTTAGGTTATCAAATATTATTGTTTTAATATACATTTAGACATTCTATATACCAAATTTTGAAGAAAAAAATCGATACTTTGAAGTAGGTACATTACGATCACTAAAATGATATTTAAATATAGATTTACATGTACATCAACTTACACATGATAATGAATGTATTCATGTACATCAAGTCATTGAATCAAACATGTTAAAATTTAAGATAAACAATATCGATTTAAATTTGCTGTACATTCCATCAGCTCACGTTTAAAAATTGGTTTTACAACTGGTCATTTTTTTTTTTTAATAAATTAAAGAATATTTTTTTTTTCATTTTAAATTTATTATGCACTGACAGAAAAAAAAATATTTACCTACCTACCCATTTTTAAGGTCGGGTTAGGGGAAACATAGATTTTTTAATGATGGCCTTGTCCGGAGCATATCTTATCTCCACATGGTCTACTATGGCTTATGTTTTACTCAAAAATATGCATATGGTGAAAATGAGTTGCAATTATCTTAAATTAAGTTTGTAGGTCAACGGCCAAGGTCATATCGGACTTTTTCTTTCAGAGCATAAACACACTCTCCACTTAGCCCTGTTTGGCTCATACTTTACATAAACAGAGCTTTTGAGTAGAAATTGTGCAATGACATTGAACGTAATTTCAATGCAAGATGTGAAGGTCATAGCAGAAGTATATAGAAGATCCTTTTCTAGTGTATATCTTCTCTCTTGGATCAAATCTGGCTCCTACTTTACTCCCACAGTGCCTTCGATCAAAGGGTATGCCGAAAGCTGGAATGATGTTTGTAGGCTAAGTGTCTAGGTCATATTGAATGACGCATTTTTGTTTCAGAGCACAAATTTACTCTCCATTGGGTCCTGTTTGGCTTCTACTTCACGTTAAGTTTTTGGGTTAACGGTGGGCATTGACTCTATAACTTTAACAAAACCAATTTGAAGGTTATAACTAATCTATTTATAATTAATTTTGGACCGTACATTATTTCCCCTTTGCTAAACCCTTTTCACGTTGAAAATAAATTGCCAGTATGTAATGGGTTACTAGATTGATTGAAATCAAAGTTTTATGCCTGTTTGAAAATTTCTATTGTATCGATCAAGGTCAAAGCAAAATTCTCCGAAATGTTTTAAATCCTATTGTTCATTATTTAAGCGGGACCCTTTGAGATGAACACCATCTCAATGTTGTCTAGTTATTTTTTCTTTTCTAATTTACAGACGACATAGGCAACTTATATACCAATGCTAGCAGTATTGCAGAACAAAGTTTGATATTCGTTTTAGTAAAACTGTGTATCGGGAAAACACGCAGTACAATGGCTAATACGTATATTGTTATTGCTGCATCAGTTTTTGTCTGCATTGGATTAATTGGAAATTCTACCACAGTGTGTTTCGTTGCTGTATCCAAACGGCTGCACACTCCAACATACGTCCTGATTGGATGCCTAGCAGTGTCTGACCTACTCGCCTCCGTGACGCGATATGTTCAGATATTTGACAGATTTCTTTTTAAAGAATATTCACATAGATATATATATGCGATATTCACTTTTTTATTTCTCCACTCGGCATTTTTCCATATGGTGTTAGTATCATACGTACGTTTTGTTTTCATCACTAATCCCCTGAAAAGTTTGAAAATGACTTGTAAAAATATTCTGTTGATGTCTTTCGCCGTTTGGATAAGCTCTATTGTCGTTTCCATCGGATACGGAACAGTAACAGTGCTATTTTTATTGAACATGATATCTTTCGAAACAACAAGGTTTGCTGAGGTTGGGTTTATCTTGTATGTTTGTGGATTACCATTTATTACTGTAAGTGTTTTTAATGTTCGAAAGCTGTATTATCTGTACAACCAAACAGCTTCTGTTCGACGAACCAGAATAGCAAATTCAATGTCTGTGATGTTTTGGATTGTTATTGTGATTTATCTCCTTAGCACAATATATCCTTTTTTTTTTACATAATCGACTATGCAGTGTTGAAAAACAGGTCACTTTTAAACAGAAGATTATATTTTGTTCATGATATGTTTTCTTTTTCGTTGCTTGTCAATACCTGTTTGAATCCTTTGGTATATTTCATTTTTTCACCCCCTGTTTTAAGATTTCTCTCCCGATTAAGAAAATCTTGTAATCATGGCACAGATCCATGCATAAGCAATCCTAAGCGTGTTCACAAGAGGAATAGCATGGTAAACCATTTTTTCTTTACAATTTGATGTAATTTTTTGTTAAATAAAATCGTTTTTGTTCTACATTAAGGCTGGCGATTGATTAAGATTGTTTAATTTTGTGTCTTTCGATTTTATAGCTGTCGGTAAGTAGCTCTCCATCTGCAAAATTCTGATGAACGACCGGGGAACTAGTTTTGCAATGTACAACGCACTAAAGCCAAAACTTTTTGACTGATTAAGCTTATTTTCAACGTAAATTGCAAATTTTAACACGAACGGAATCGTAGCTCCAAGGTCGTCCATCTATTATTTAGACCTGAAGCTACAGTCTTGCATCTAGAAATTTTAAAGACCTAACGATATCGCACAATATATATAATATTGTGTAATTTGTAAATACAATTACATGTATTTAATTTTTCGTAAGTCAGTCACGTTTTAAATGTCATTTATAAATATAAAAAAGGTATGTTTTGTACATAAACCTCAAATGCTTATAATCTTTATTACTCTAATAAAGATACAGTTTATAAACGAAGATATGTTTTTCCTCTTTCGATAATGGTCAGCACACTGTAGTTATAACAGTATATATCAGTGTTTGATAAACCTCATTGTCATTCAGTTAACAGAAAGCACAGAAAGAGGAAGATTTTATAACCAAGGATAGAGGTAATTTGCACTAAAACTTGTTAAATCGGTTTTTGATCTAAGGTAAAAGAAAACAAAATACAACATCTGTAATGGGTTTCGAATCCGAGATCTTTAGATTTGCCTATCCATTATGCTCTCTGTTCGCTACTTTTAGCAGGTATGCGCTCGAAATTCTATAGACTGTCAATTGAATGAATGTGATGTGATACACTACACAGCCGCATGGTTTAGATCCACAATGTTTAACCGGAAAAAAAATGATTAGTGTATAGGTGTGTGTTTAATGACTGGTTGACATGACACAATATTTGATCATGGAAAATAATTGCTGCTTGTTAACAATGTGGCCGGATACCGTTGACTAAGAAATAAAGTCGCGAGGTCAAAGTCATCGCAACCAGCTAATTTTAAGATGTTATAAGGCGACCATTACGTTCATGTAACGACTTATTTGTTGGCACATTCTCCTTTTGTTTTAACAGTATGTGGTTAAAAATCGATTGATTGTTGTAAATTTGGAAAATATACATGAACGGAAGAAAAATTAAGGCCAATCATGTAGGAAGAAATAGTGACAAAAATATAATCAAAACTAGAGCTGAGCCAGCAACAAGGAGGACTTCCGTTACAGCTTCAAGTCAAGATCGGATTGTAAATCAATATCACTAAATCCACCCCTTCTTCATACCCTTGTCAGGATCTGACAGGTATTATAGGCGGTCATCTTCACTCGACTTTAACTTTTGACCAATCACGGCATTTGACAATCACTTTTTAAAAATTAACAGACAAATCAATTCATGCCTGTTTTATATGCAACGTCCAACTGCAGAGTATTGAAGAGTTACACCTCTCATAAAACAGATAAAGGCACGTATGTGATAATTTGGGGGTATAATTAGATTGTATGCAAATGTAGAGGTCATGTGAAGATGGGCTCTTATCGATATCTGTTTTCTATGTAACTTCCAACTGCAGAGAATTGAGAGTTACACCTCTCATAAAACATATAAAGGCACGTACGTGATAATTTTGGGGTATATTTAGATTTTGTGCAAATGTAGAGGTCATGTAAAGATAACCTTTTATGTATACCTATCAAACCCTGACAAGTGTAAGGAGAAAGGGAGAAAGGGGTGTTTGTCATCAGACGGAATTGTTGATAAGATAATAATTAGTTCAGAAAATCAAAAACTAGGATCACTGTCATCGTATTATTTTCATACCAAGCGAATTATCCGTTTAACTTGTATTACGATATATCAATTTTTATTCTGCAACAACAACCTGCATTGACCAAATAAAGGTAACCCTATAAACCAAAGCTATAATCGGTCATTTTCCAATATTGCCATGCGCTGATCTATGATCTCATGAAGACGGACTACTTTTGTTTACTTGACAACACAATTGACGTTGAAGCTGACTTTAATCTCAAGTTTGATGTAGAGGCGGATCTAAATATAACTATTAGCGAAATAAAACGCATAGTGAAGGTCCCCCCCCAGCACATTATGACATTTTGAATTAATTCTGTCGATAAAAAAATATATGAAGTCCGGCATGAATTTGAACAAAATTCGTATGCAGAAATTTCGGAATCTTTTCCAGCGCGAACGGGACCCTCTGTCAAATTTGACCCTCAGTTTATTGATGTAAACTTTGATGAGTTACGAATCAAGAAGAACCAAACACAATTAAGAAGACTCTTGGAGATGTAAACCTGGTTAGAACATTTCTAAAAATGACAATAAATGAGCACATCGACGTGCATAAAAGTCCTTGCGAATAATTAGATCAGCTGTTAGCCTTGTTGATTTTGTCAGTCAGAAAACTGATTGTAAGGAGTATGAAGTGTGTTTTTTGCGCTTCATCATCAGAAGTTTAGACAGAAAACTAGGTAGACAAGAATGTGGACACAAAATAGTTGACAATCAAAATGATTGTTTCCGTTCAACTCGCAATGCCCATTAAACAAAACAAGTAAAGTATAACAGACGCTATAACAGATGAAGAAATTAACATACTGTACGAAAAAAGATCATTGATAATTAAACTCTGGTTGAATAATATAATTCATTTAAGTTTAAGAGAGTGACATAACTTTACAATTTAGGATACACATCAAATTAAATTTTAAAAAAAATCAGCTGCACAGATATCCTCGAATATAACGAAAGACAACAAAAACAAAAACAGGGGATTATACTGTGGACACCCGCAAAATCAAACCCCAAATGTTTTAAATTGGGAATGCTAGAGATCCGATTGATCTTTACAAACTATATGCAGTAAAAATACCTCTAGGCTATTTGTCAGATAAAGACCCCTTTTAGCTATCAAAAAGAACCATCTCTTTAGATGACCCCCGTAGTGATATATGGTTTTTAAATTGGAAATTGGAGAAAAACGTTGCTTCTTATGTGAAAGTGATGGCTACAAAAGGTAACTTTACAGGTCAAACGCTTACAGACTCGGCGCAAGACAACACCTTGTTCAGAAATGTTCCACCAACTTACATTCTGCTAATTAGCGCACATAAAAATGTACAGTCGGTTTTAAATTATAGCCAAAATATGACTAAACTCAAAAGCTGATATTGTTAATTCATAAATTATCAAAAATCAAAATCCTAGCAATATGAACAGAGGAAGAGTTATTCGTACACTGAAGCTACCATATAGGCACCATTTTGCCAAAAAATAAATAAGTTCCACAGCTGGAATTAAAAAAAAAAATATCAAAAATCAAACTCCCAGCAATATGCACATCTCTTCAATTTCATGCAAAATTTTCTAAAGAAAAAAAATAGGCTTCAATGACGATTACCTAGTAAAGAATGGAAACTGTTTACACAAAAGAAAGCTCGGTTTGCTGTCATATTAATATTTGTATTTATCTAAAATGCATATTATTAATGTCTTAGAAATAAATCACAATAAAACAAGAAGACCGTTTTCAAAGGCATTAGACACTAGAATCGTATTTATGTACAGGCTTCTCGAACACGAGTAAACTCATTTCCATGAACAGAACTCCGACCCGCTTACAGATAACTAACATAAATAGTTGCTGTTTTACTTTGACACGTACTACATTGCCTATATCATTGATAGCAATCCAGTCATGAAAACATACATCGTATTGGCTTTACATTTTCTTAAAGTTTCTCAAAAAATAAACGATATATTTATATCAAATAAATGTATGCTTTCCATTAAAATGTTTAATGCTCTAACATCTGTCTTGAGTCTTCTCCTTGGCAGTTGACGACATGTTTTTCTCTTGATCATCGAGTTACAGAAGTGGTAACATATTTTGAATCTTTCGTTTCGAATAAATAGTGTTTTCAAAACCAAGGAGTCAATTTTTAATTCAACGATTTAAATTTAAAAATCTGCATGAAGGGTGTCCATTAAAAAATCTTTATTCAAAATGGCAATAAATTCTAAAGTTAAACATTAATTTTGATTTTCTTTGTTTAGAAATAAATTAAAGTTTTCCGCAAAAAACCCCAAAAAACTACGAAATGCGTGAGCATCTTAGTTAAATTAAGAAAACGTTCATTTTTCATCAATAACATGAACCTTCAACAAGCGATTTGTTTGCAAAATAGGAAAAACAAAAATAGTTTTACAGGTTAATGATGATTATCATAAGAAAGAAGATATTCAAAGTGAAAAATAATAACTAACAAATGTGTGTATTTACTTAAATCCGCTTTGATTGAATGTACTCTTATGATGTTAAGATACATGGTCGGACGGGCTATAAATTCCATCCATTGCATTCAATTAATCAAAATACTGAAAGTACTTGAAGAAAGATAGAAAGTTTGTGAGAAAAGTGTTGCAGTTGATTACACATGTATTACTTGGGTACAGTCAGTATGGAGAACTTTTAATAACTTTTGCAGCATGGCTCTAGATTAGTTCATGATTGGTTGTTCGGTATCAACATAAAAGTGAATATGATATGAAGGAAACACATCTGGGTCAGAAAAAGTTCATTTCTTTTGACATAGCGACTTTGACTAGGGATATTATAACACCGCTACTTGATTGTATTTTGGTTCACACTTAAGTTTTCGAAGCATTCAGTTGCTATAATTGCAAGATCGGTCTGGTCAACTTCCCAGAAGACTTTTCCTTAAAGAAAATGACATATGGTGATAACCAACATTGTTTATAATCAAACGTCTTAATAAAAAAAACAACAACAAAAACAGGAGCAGAGCAAACATGAACCTGTAAAAAATAAGAGGCACAATCAGGCGGTATAGAGTAGTGAGCATCCTCTGCTGACCGGTCATCCCCGCCGCGTGCTCTTTGTTGTAATCGGGACAAACTGAAAAGTCCGTAGACAATTAGGTGATTAATTGTAGTCTGACAATAAGTATGAAAAACGTCAGTCAGCACGCGAGTGTTTCATAATTCAGTCTTTATATAGGCCAGTGAGAAGGAGTTGATATGTCAACTAACTGAAATCAATCCATTTTATGTGTTCGATACATAAGAAATTACCAGGTACAGTGTAAAACGATATTAAATCGGTCCTAAATTGGTCCCTAGGTCCAAAAGTTATCAATCTCAGCAATAGTAGACATGGCTATAAATACCTAAGAGAACACGTCTACCTATAGAATATCAGCAGTCAGCATATACATACTATAATTGCATTTATTACCTAATCAAAGAGATTTTGTTGTGTTATTACATATTAAATATTTTCGTCTATTTTGTATGTGGATTCAGATTTGAAAGTGATATGTTGAACTGCCGGTCAATAGACTGCGATCTATTAGACTGCCGTCAATAGACTGTGATCCACTGAACCGTCGGTCAATAGACTGTGTTCTATTGGACTGCCGGTCAATAGATTGCAATCTCTTGCAACGTATCCGGCAACGTATTTTAGAAAAAGTAAAATTGTCACAAGATTAAAAGATAACTCTATTACGTTTTTTTACTATTGTTCTTAAAATTTATCTAAATGGTATGAAAACCTTCTGTAATTTATGAACACAAAATACTTAAAACGGAATTAAGTAATAAAACAAATATTTAATGCCTTAACAGTCAATAGACGGCCAACGGCCTCGGGCAATAGATCATACTGAGCTATTCCCTGCACCAAGGGAAAAATATTCGGGTCTATCGACTGCTCAAGCATTAAATAATTGTATATTATCTTCATCTTAGATTCTCACCTCTAAAGAAGATAGGGGTGAAACATGCTTGAAACCTAAACCTGTGGATAGACAATATTTGACTAACAACATAATAAACTAATAATTTAAGTTATATTTAAACTTATTTACCATTGACAAGCTTTCATGATTGATTTATCTCGGCTATCTTAAAAACAGGTTATCAACGACCACTGCCACCAAATGCAATTTGGTCAATCCAAGCTATTTTCAAAACAACACCTAGAGAATTTCAAATCAAAATTTAGTACAAAGAAAAAAAAGCATGATACAAAGTACTATCAGAATTATCTATAAAAAATAAAAAAAATGATGGTATATAAACGGTGACACTTCAGTGGCCATCGAGTAAGGTAAAAGCTGACTTAAGCTATACTTAGGATTAGGCCAGTCAATAAAAATAACAAATGCATAACAAAACAAATGCATCACATACCCAGGTCTGCTTTCCTTGATCATGTTATGAAATTAAATGCAGCTAAACAGCATCAAACATGATGCCGCAAGAATCCTGTCTTGCTACACGAACGTTCACCTTGGAAATCATTTTATTATTAAATACGTCTCTTAAATTCACGTAACTACATAGAATAATGACTAACCCCCCGATCACATTCAATTTCGAAGGGCTGTGCAGCTAATTTAATGCACTTGTGATTGTTACAATTGTAGCAGTATTGTCTACTTTAAATCAAATTTCCCATTTCTTTAATACCAGATTAGAAGTTACACGTAAATGCGATCCACATGATCAGTGAACTGAAAATCCATATTTGAATTATTAAAGCTTTAATCTCATTAATTTGAAATAAATAAATCCTCATTTTACAATCGGTTGTACAAAGTTTGATTTACAAAAAAGTTTTTTTTTACCATGCTAGTCATGGCAAATAAGCACACTTTCAAGGTATCTCGTTTAATAAAGATATAAAAAAAAATATAAGTTCTACTATGTTTTTAGCCAGGCTCTGTGGAAAACGGAGTACTGGCTGTAGGCAGGCAACCAATGTTACTATAAATAGCACAACTTCAAAAGTTAACCAAAAAAAACCCCAAAGAGCGTCAAAGTAAAAGCGTCCATTATACCATATTGTTACACAAAGAGCAACGTTTTGTCAAAAGTGTTGGAATTATGTTTCTTTTTTTTAATTTCTAGAATTGTCGATCTTTTTCATTTTTCTTATTAATAACGTGTTTTAAAAACAAGACTGTGCATTTTGAGCGATATAATTGCATTTATTACCTAATCAAAGAGATTGTGTTGTGTTAATACAGATTAAATATTTTCGTCTATTTTGTATGTGGATTCAGATTTTAAAGTGATATGTTGAACTGCCGGTCAATAGACTGCGATCTATTAGACTGCCGTCAATAGACTGTGATCTACTGGACCGTCGGTCAGTAGGCTGTGTTCTACTGGACTGCCGGTCAATAGATTGCAATCTCTTGCAACGTATCCGGCAACGTATTTTAGAAAAAGTAAAATTGTCACAAGATTAAAAGATAACTCTATTACGTTTTTTTTATTATTGTTCTTAAAATTTACCTTCATGGTATGAAAACCTTCTGTAATTTATGAACACAAAATACTTAAAACGGAATTAGGTAATAAAACAAAGATTTAATGCCTGAACAGTCAATAGACGGCCAACGGCCTCGGGCAATAGATCATACTGAGCTATTCCCTGCACCAAGCAAAAAATATTCTGGTCTATCGACTGCTCAATAAATAATTGTATATTATCCTCATCTTAGATTCTCACCTCTAAAGAATATAGGGGTGAACCATGCTTGAAACCTAAACCTGTGGATAGACATTATTTGACTAACAACATAATAATCTTATAATTGAAGTTATTTTTAAACTTATTTACCATTGACAAGCTTTCATGATTGATTTATATCGGCTATCTTGAAAACAGGTTATCAACGACCACTACCACCAAATGCAATTTGGTCAATCCAAGCTATTTTCAAAACAACACTTAGAGAATTTCAAATCAAAATTTAGTACAAAGAAAACCCCCCCAAAAAAGCATGATACAAAGTACTATCAGAATTTTCAATAAAAAAAAATAAAAATGATGGTATATAAACGGTGACACTTCAGTGGCCATCGAGTAAGGTAAAAGCTGACTTAAGTTATACTTAGGATTAGGCCAGTCAATAAAAATAACAAATGCATAACAAAACAAATGCCGCTTACAAAATTTGGTCGCTCTCTGACGCTATGTCGACATTAAAAGCATGAGAAAGAGAGACAGAGAGAGACAGAGAGATAGAGAGAGAGAGAGAGAGAGAGAGAGAGAGAGATTTTCAGTATTTACTACACAATATGCATAAAGACACGCCAAAAAAAAAAAGCCCGGCTTTCAGTACTTTGATTAAATTTAAACCGTTTAAACTTTATTCAACACATTTTCATATCATCAAATCGTTTGTTAATGTGACGTTTCCGATTGCGTCACGTTTGAATTTTGAAAGCAACAATGAGCTAAGACAATACCGGCCTCTTAACAACACAATTTTTAATTGGACAATTGCAAAGCTACACTTTATATTCTTAATGCTGAAAAACTTGAGGAATTTCAATGCATCGGTTTAGGATTACTTGAGCTTGCACATTTTTATTTAATGTACCCAATGTGGCTTAAAGTGTTGTTTTAATTTATCTTTTTTAAATATAAAACACATCAGAATAAAATACCTTAAACTCAACTCGATCGTTGATGTGAAGTTTCGATTCGCGTCACATTTTGAAAGGGATAGCGAGCCAAAGTTATACCTGCCTCAGAACAACACTTTTTTCCAATTTGTCGAATATGCGTTCCGATAATTGTTTTTAAATAGTTACCATAATGTGTTGCTACAGATATGCATTAACCATTTTATTCTGTTAAACAATGATATACGAGCACGAACCTAACAAATACATCATATCAAATCCTTATGCCAGAAAACACAGTTCTACTTTTGTTCCTTTAACAACAACTTAATTAAGACTTCCAAATAAAAAAGTGATTTAAGTTTCCTGGTGTAACATGCAGATGTACACTTTACATCCTAAATGCCTAAAACGTGTTCACGAACTTCATTGCATTGGTTAAGTATTACCTGAGCTTACAGTTTTTCTTTAATGTACCAAATTTAAGGTCAACACTTCTAGTTATTTCTTTTATTATTTAAACAATATTTTATTCAATATAATAAACTGAATTGGATATCACAGCAGGCAACGCCTATATTAGCCCTCTCCCTACATTGAGGTCAAGTTAAACAAATGAAATATTTAAATGTTCAATATTGATAATATAACAGAGAATAAGAAATGATTGATATAAAAAAATGAAAGAGAAAAAAAAACATCACATGGTACCGGTATGAAAAAAAATGGATAAGACTTAATGCTGTTTTTATAAAGAATTGCAAAAACACGTTTTGTTGATAAGTTTTATGTAAATTAAAACACGACAATAAGAGTATCTTTCTTTCGGTATACAAACAAATCACCCTCTAAAAACTAAATTCAATTAATATAGAGAGCTCCGTAACTTAATCAATACACAGTATTAGATTTTTGGCGACATTGTTTTCTTAATGTTTTAGTCTATTTTTTTTTTCATTTTTTTAAGCTATCCATTTTCAATTTAATTAAAAAAAGAAAAGAATGGTGATACATATAACACACACACACACCAACACCCACACCCACACACTTTTAAGTACTTGATGAATTTTTGCTTGCATGAAATTTATTTGATGTCAATTATCAACATTTTGAGAAATGGTGTCTTGAAATAGTTTAATCATATTTCAATGAATTGCGAACCATACAAACATGTAACATAATAAAAGAGATACAAAAACAAAAGAAATTATTTATAATTATACTGACTAACAGATAAATATTTTAATTATAAAGTTAAAACATTGAATGGCTTATGCAATATTTAAGGTTAATATGTATAACAAACCGCACTTACTTAAAAAAAAAAACCTCAACGTTATTCAGTATAAAAACTGCGTTGTTACACCATTTATATATAGAAATAAAGAAATCATTTTTTTTTTTGGCAAAAAAATAAACAATCCTTTATAAACTTTGTAACATATACATTTACCTTGTATGTAGTGTTAAGGGAATTGTCTGGTGATAGGATGTTACACAATGTAATCATTATATACATGTAAACGCACACAAGTTTTTCTCTGCGAATATTACAAAAGAAGGCAATGTTATGTTCTCTTCAATCATGTCACGTGCCACACATGTTTACATCAAACCGGACGAAGATACGGATGTTTCCTTAAGATGGATACTTAACCTATTGTCTTCGCCCCCTCCTTAGCAGTGCTTAGCCTTACGTCTGAGTATCAATCTCATGCTAATGCACTTCTCTTTCAAAATTCTTCTTGAAAACTGGATTGAGTGGCAAGACAATGTTAATGACGTTGGGTCCTGGTCATGTGAAATGAACAAAAACGTTTCAGCAAAATGTAACCGTAAGTAAAAATATTCATTTCTTTCCTAACATCTACATTTAAACAGATAATCAAGGTGTATTTTTTTTTTGTCAGACGTTAAATAAATAAAATGATATTTTCTTTCCGTTATCAAAACGTTTTTTTTTATTACGATGTATTACATGTATGTGCTGATGAATAAAATTCATATTTTACAATTTTAATTTACAGACGATATGGCCAACGTATTTACCAATATTAGCAGAAATGCGGAAAAATGTTGATACTCATTATAATATAACTATGCCTCGGGAAAACACGCAGTACAATGGCAAATACGTATATTGTTATTGCTGCATCAATTTTGTTTTGCATTGGATTAATTGGAAATTCTATAACCTTGTGTTTTGTTGCTGTGTCCAAACGATTGCACACTCCAACATACGTCCTGATTGGATGCCTAGCAGTGTCTGACCTACTCGTCTCCGTGACACGATATGTTCAGATATTTGAAAAATCTTTTTTTAAAGAATATACACAGATATATATTTATTGGACATTCAGCTTTTTATTTCTTCACTCGGCTTTTTTCCATATGGTGTTAGTGTCATATGTACGTTTTGTTTTTATTACAAATCCTCTCCGCAGTTTGATATTGACTTGTAAAAAAATTCTTTTGATGTCTTGTGCCATCTGGATTAGCTCTATTGTCGTTTCCATCGGGTACGGAGCATTTAAAGTGCTAAAATTAATGAACATTATATCTTTCGAAACAGCAGTTTTAGCTGAGATTGGGTTTGGTTTGTATGTTAGTGGATTACCATTTATTATTGTAATTATTTTTAATGTTCGAAAGCTGTATTATCTGTATAATCAAACAGCTAATGTTCGACGGACCAGAATAGCAAATTCGATGTCGTTGATGTTTTGGATTATTATCGTGATTTATCTTCTCAGCACAATATATCCTTTAATTTACGTAATTGACTATGCAATGTTAAAAGAAAGGTCACTTCTAAATAGAAAATTAGACTTTGTTCATCATATGTTTTCTTTTTCATTGCTTGTTAATAGTTGTTTGAATCCTTTGATATATTTCATGTTTTCACCTCCTGTCTTAAGACTTCTCTCCCGATTAAGAAAATGTTGTAATCATGGCAAAGATCCACACATAAGCAATCCTAGGTCGTGTGCACAAGTGGAATCGCATGGTAAACCATTCGTCCTTTACAATTTGATGTAACTTCTTGCTATTGTGATTTACGTAATCAAATAAAATCGTTTTTGTTCTACATTAAGACTGGTGATATTTTAAGATTGTTAAATTTTGGGTCTGCCGATTTTATAGCTAGTAAGGTATGTAGCTCCCTGTCTGCAAAATGTGTAATGAACGACATTTGAACTACTTTTGTTTCGTGTTTAAATTTTGCAATTAGACGTACTTTAAGCCACGCTAATTTTGACTATTTAAGCTTATTTTTACGCGTAAATTGCAACATCTAAACACGTATAGAATTGTAGTTCCGTCTTTTTTTAAGACCGGAGCTATTAACCTATAGCTAGCAATTTTATATCCTTTGCAATATCGAACAATATATTTATCTTTATATTTATAAATACAAATAATTTATATAACAATAATTTTAACTTTTAGTTTGAAAAAAGGAAATTAAGGAGTTAAATTGCGTATTTTTAAACTGCAATGTATCACTCTGTGTAAATTGTTAATTTAATTACATGTATTAATTATTTTTAGTCATTCACGTTTTGATTGTTATTTATAAATATAAAAGCAAGGTTTTTTTGTACATTTACCTCAAATGTTTATAATCTTGAGCATAAAAAAATTATACAGTTTATAAACGAACATTTTTTTTCTTATATCAATAACGGTCAACATATTGTAGTTATAAGACTATATATTAGTGTTTGATAAAGTCCATTGTCATTCAGTAAACAGAGAGCACAGAAAGATGGACAACCGAGGATTAAGTTAATTTGCACTAAAACTTGTAAATAGCAATCTGATCTAAGATAAAATAAATTTAAATAGAACATCCATAATGGATTTCGAATCCCAGATCTTTAAGTTTGCCTATTCAATAGCTATTCATTCGCTACTTTTAACAGGTATGCGCTCACAGTTATATAGACTGTCAATTGAATGAATGTGATGTGATGCAATGCAATGCACACCCGCATGATTTAGATCCACCGTGTTTATCAAATAAACGATATACTTGATTGGGGTGCACGGTGTATGGGTATACGTTTCATGACTGGTTGACACGACATAATTTTTGATGACGAGAAATAAGTGCTGTTTGTTAACAATGTGGCCGGATGCCATTGACTAAGAAATAAAGCCGCGACGTCAAAGTCTTGTCGCAACGAGCTAGTTTAAGATGTTAGAAGGCGACCTTGACTTTTATGTAAACAACGTACTATTGCATATTCTCCTTTTATTTTGAACAAAATGGGGTAAAATAATCGATTGATTGTTGTTAATTTAGGGAACACAGAAACGGAAAATAACTAAGGCCATCATATAGGAAGAAACAGAGTGACAAAAATATAAACAAAAACTAGAGCTGAGCTCGTTACAAGCAACAAGGAGGCCTCCGTTACAACTTCAAATCAAGAAAGGATTGTCAATCAGACTTAATAAAACCAGTCTCTTTCTCCTTGTCAAGATCAGACAGGTATTGATAAGTCATCTTTACACGACCTTAACTTCTGATCAATGAGGCCTATGGAAAAACATTTAAAACTCTTCAAAAATTGATAGACAAGTTAATCCATGATAGTTTTCTACGTAGAGCTTGAAAATGTTGCATATAGAGTATAGTTATAGTTTTTTTTTTCTTAGCTCTTTGTTTTGTTTTGCATTGGATCTAATGTATATCCTTGTAGATTTTTGGAATTGGGTAAATGTGCGAGTGTCTCATATTAGCTGATGCAAAAATGAATCCATGAAATGCATGATATGTTTTAATAAATAATACCTTGAATAATAACTAGTAGACTAATCGTTCGCGGAACAATTAGAGGCCTTTCCACCATGGTTAAAAAAAATCCTCAAAATGTTCAAAATTAAAGAGTAATTAGAGAAAAATCAATTTTTAACTCAATTAAAAGAGGAAATAAAAAAACAACCACTACGGGTTTCTAACCCGCGACCGATAGCTTTGTAATACAGTACACTAACCTCGAGTCCACGGTGACTCTTAACAAATCCGGGTTTTAATTATATAGGCTGTCAATTGAATGCAAGTTATTCGATGCGATGTAAACAATACACACCCATATAGTTTAGATCCGCCGTGTTTACATTTAAAAAAAAAAGTTATACAACATTTAGAAGCGTAATGAATAGGTAGGCGCTTTACAATTGAATCAATTGCTTATCGATTTGTTAAAACAAATCAGTGCTGCTTGTAAACAATGTGGCCGGAAAGCGTTGACTAAGAAATCTACAGGCCATGTCAAACTTTTGCGGGAGCGGCTATTTGAAGATGTTGGAAGGCTACGTGGGATTAACCGACACGCATCCTGCTGAAATACACGTGCTCAGAAATGTATTTACTGTCATACATTTGTGGATTACAAGTACGGAAAATCGGAACTGAATTAGGGCCAGTCATCTATTTCAGCTAAGTCGGAAAATAAACAAACTTAAAGTAAATGTAAATTAAATCCTTTATCTTTCGTAGAACATCAACAAAAATTGTGACAGGTTGCTGATAGAAATGGCAACACAAATTTTCAGTGAAATTTGAGCATGAATTTATTAGATACAGAAATTTCGTTTCTCGGGATGATGGTTCGATGCCGCTGGAGTGGATAACTTTCTTCAATATGGTTTATTTTGTTTGAAATTTGGCAGGCAATTAGATTCGGGCGTGTGAAATAATCCAATGAATTTTCGCTTAGTTCTACAGAGTGTTACTGGAGCTGGAATTTTTATTTGGAAGAGTAATCTAAGACGCGCTATGGAGTCAAATCGCAGGCAGAGTTTCAGACTTTCAAAAATAAAAATCTGACAAACGATTGAAACAATTTGCTAGGTGTTATTTTAAAATGAAATAATAAATTTCAAGCTGAAATATCGAAGGTCAAGTTCTCATAAGAATGCAATCCTTGTATAAAAGAAGAGAAGGGGGGGGGGGCTTATTTTACATATAACTAAATCTGATATATATGTTGCATATACTTATAACACATCAGTTCTAAGAGGTCAAATAAAAAATAAAATAAAAGGGGGGATGTTTGAAAGAGCTAATTGTACATATCATTGAAATTGATATACATATATAATACAGATACTAATAACACACCAGTTTCAAGAGTTCAAAGTCACAAGGTCAAAGGTCAAGGTCACACATAAAAAAAAATGGGGGGGGGGGGGGTATTCGTATGTGTTTGTGAAATCAATGAAATTCAAGGGGGAATAATGCTAAAAGGGGACGTTCGACTCGTTTGGGATCAATAGATTGAAGAAAATTCTAAGTGTACTGAAGACATTGTTAAACGTATCAAGTTATTTGGTATCATAACTTTTAATGGTCAATCACATAAGGAAAAAAAAATGTTACAATATCTCTAGAAACAAAAAAGCTGTATCTGGAAAAAAAAAAGAAAGAAAAAAAAATAAACATAAGAAATACAAAAGGTATTTCGCCTGAACGGTGGAAATACCTAACTAAACAATAATAAATCCATCTATAGTGAAGTGAACTTTTTTCCGCAATGAAATGGGCCAACAATTTAAACGCTGCCACCACACCATATTCTGTGGCTATGCAGCGTGTTGTACAGTA
Source organism: Magallana gigas (assembly GCF_902806645.1). Taxonomy (NCBI): domain Eukaryota; kingdom Metazoa; phylum Mollusca; class Bivalvia; order Ostreida; family Ostreidae; genus Magallana; species Magallana gigas. The sequence continues at coordinate 42,901,178 of NC_047560.1, read as the reverse complement.
CATGTGACTCGATTGTTAATCTAACTCTTTTTATATAAAACAATTCAAATATTTCTTATTTTATATTTCCTTATGTTACAGAGAGAATATCGAAATGTTTCATAACTTTTACTTTACAAATGCGTTGATAAAATCGTTTGCATTCGTCGTTGTACAATCCCGTTTGTCAGCGTGCGAAATTGTGTCACAATGGCAGACTTTACGGAAACTAAGTTGTGCCTTGCGGGTTAAAAAAATAAAGGCCGTTGTTTTCTCGATTAAATTCTAAATGAACGTATCAATAACATGAATTTAATGACAAATGTATTCAATATCATAGATAACAATATAGCTAATATGTAGTTTACTTGAAGACTCTTTTAAAGACGTAACGTCATGCTTGAAGCTATAAAATCCCCTCATTTTTCGCTATTGTAGTGTCTTGAAATAAACATCATAAATATAATTTTCGAATTCTTAAACACAAAAAAGTTACATGACGAATGAAAAAATGTTTTAGAATACTTTTGATACAATATTAATTGCTTTTGACGTAAGGTCAATTTAAGCTAAACATGGATTTAGTCCTTTGAAACGTCATCTCATCCGATACAGAAACCAAGAGTCAGCAAAGTCTTATCTCGATGCAACATAATGAAGTGCATTAGATATGTGACTTGTCCATGAAATTTCTCCCACGAAGGTATAAATTGTATCCTCTGGCCCGAGGGTGATTGAGGGATATTACTATCATAGAAACCAAAGGTCTAGACTTTATAAAAACGTCGATATAACTAAAGGTCTGCAGCATATATAAACAACGTATAAATAATGATAACTCTATTGTAAAAAGAAACATTCCCTTATTTTTATTCATACACATTTAAAAGTACATATTAAAATATCATGATACTTTCTAAAACATGATAATTTCTAAAGAATGATAATGCATGTGTTCACAAACGTTTTGGACACCCCTTGTACATGTACATATGTAAACACGATTATATGGAATTCATCCAAACTTGAAATAAAATAGCAAATAATACGATGAATGCATGTCTCGGGGTTTTAAAATACATTATCTCGAAATTTATGATAAATAATCTGAAAAAAAGATATGGTGTATTGATTAAAAAACAAGCACGACTCTTGAAGAATAACTCTTGTATGTTATCTGATATCAATATTTTAATTGCCGATTCGTACATATAGAATATTAAATCGATACGCCAAAACAGTGTTAATATTTACTGGAGTGGTTCTGGTATTTTAATTGGAACACTCTGCTATTGGTTTAAAGGTTGTTTTTTTTTTCTTTTTCTTTTTGTTAATTTAATGTATGCCTGATTAAGTAAATCACAGTATGCACAATAAAGTTAGCGTTGTTGTTGAATATTGAAAACGTCTTCATTAATATGATATTTTTACAGACTTAATAGACACATTAAGTGATAATTAAATATGAACTTAGTAGAGACGAATAACGGAAAGATCGGTTATTTGCGATTCAAAAAACTGTCGGTTCGATTTGGCACGTTCTTCCCGGATTTCGATTCGATTCAGGTTTGTTTTTTTTTTTACATTCTTATATTTAATTTAGTTATTATTAATCACTCTCTGATTGGCTAGTCCGTTAAAGTAAACATTATACACGAACATGTCAGGGTGTCTCCAAGGGGGAATAAGCTATATACAATTTAATGTGCAATGACACAAAGAGCAAGAATAAATTATATGGTTTAGGGATGAGGATCTCAGAAGTTAACAAAATATACAGTGTATCATCATTTCCTATTTCATAAAATTGGGGGGGGGGGGGGGGGGGGGGGTTAAAGACAACACCTGGGGGTTATGTTCTTTACACCTTTTGATGCAACATAATGACATTAGAAGATATTTTGTATTTTCCTCTTTCATGTGGTCAGAACAGTCCCATAAGCTCATACATGTAGCCTACATTGTATTTGATGCATTATAATACATTAAGAAATAAATACTCCTTCCTTCCTAATGTTATAACTCATATAGAAATGATAAGTGTCTACATTGTCTTACTTACATCTAATGCACAAATTTAACAAGAAATTGTTTATTCAGGGTAGTATGGCTTAGTCTTATTTTAAATTACATTAAAAAATTGTCAAATATGGATCTTGGAAACCCCACCTGCAAACAAACTAAAATACAAACTGTTCTCCTCCCTCCCCCCTTAATTGTCGAATGATCTATTAAAATCAAAATATAATTTGGGGTCTAAAAACTTTTATAAACTGGTAAAAAATGTTATTCTTAAAAAGAATTACATTACACCTTGCATATGATCTATTGAGATATGATCAGAGGTCATATTTCTACCTTGGGATCAATAACTAGTATTCATTGACAAGTTAAAATTAATAACAAAAAATCAATCAAATTATAAATGTTTATACTCAACGTTCACCCCCCCCCCCTCTAACCTGGTTCTAAAGATTCAGTCTTCTTAATACATTCTTTACACCATTTGATGCATCATAATGACATTAGAAGATATTTTGTAGTTTCCTCTTTCATGTGGTCAGAACAGTTGATGCATTATAATACATTAAGAAAGAAATACGCCTTTGTTCCTTCCTATTAAAACTCATATAAAATGATAACTTTTTACAATTACTCACATGTAATACACAAATTTAATACGAAATTGTTTATACAGGGTCAACTCAATAGTATAAGTCTGACAAATGAAAAATTAACTTTTGCAATTAAAATGACATAAACTTTAAAAATGCGATATGATAGGTAACGATGATAAGCTTATCTTAAGATTAAAAGAAGATGATACAGTATGCTGTCAAAGGGAGATCACTTATTTAGAAAGTGAAAGTAATACATATGTATGCTGGCGTCTCATTATATTGTCCTACTACATGTATTATGCTTACCAATATTTGTCAACATCATAATGATAATTCAATTAAAGCACAATAATGAATTCCTTTAGCTGATCATCACAAAAGAAATGTGTATTCATGTTAACTAATACTTTTCTGCATATGGAAAACGCATACATGTAAGTATACACCATGTGAAATCCATCTAATCAAAAAGCTGGGTAAAACTAGTATCCGCTAATGAGACCTGCAGACTTGCGTTGTGTACGTAACTTCAGACAAAGATTAGTTATTTGTAACGTGCATGTATTTTTGTGACCTATTCTTCAAAACCACTTGCACTATTTTATTAGGTAAATAACAGCTTTATGGTGGTGAAAGACACCTGCATGTTGTGATATATACTTCCTATTAAAATAAACAATAATGTATACGTATAATATCTACCCCCAAAATAATGTTACCTAACATTGAAGCGCAATGGGTTTGAGCGTTTACATGTACATGTCTGTAAGAGCATTGGAGTCCAAGGTGTATTTTTGGTAATTTTACTATTGATATAAATTAATTTTAATGAGGGGGGGGGGGGTGGGTGGGTTGAGCCCCTCACTCCCACCCTTCTCTAAATATGTGCACACGATAATGTACATGTAGGCACACAGAAGCAAATCTAATGACGGCAACCGCCACGGGGAGGAGGCATAATTTAAATTAATTTTGTTTGTTTTATTATATAGACCATCATACCTTCTAGGACATGCATTGTTAAGATTATTGATTAACTGAAAATTCAATGCAAACAGTTCAACCTCAAATTGCACATAAAGTGCTGCTCATGTGTATTATCATATGGGAAGGGATCTCATCCTTCAGTTATGAAAATTATAATTTTTAAATGTATTTCCGGAGTTTGCATGTGGCCTTCATTTTTAATTAAACTGGTACAAAACAGTGTTATTTAGGGGCAAACAAATGGTGCGGGTATTACTGTCTAATGACAGCATCTAGTTTTATTTTCGTTTTGATTGTTTAATATTTAGACAAAGTATAAACGATCGTTTATTTACTTTGTAGCATATAAGTTGACCTCATATTTGGTGTACTCGAAATTGCCTGATAACAGTGTGTTAGATACTGTAAGCTTTATATATATGCTCCTACATTTCTCTCTTTGAAGAGTATACAAAGAGACACTGTTAGGTTCTCTTCAACCATGTCACGTGACGTACATGTTAATTTTAAACCGGATGAAGATAGAGAAAAAGATACTAACCCCACTATCATGACCCACAAAACCCATATCCTCTTAGAAGTACGCAATCTAATGTGTGAATATTAACTTTATATTGATGTACTTCTCTTTAAAGATTCTCATTGAGAACTGGGTTGAGTGGCAAGACAATTTTGATGTCGTTGGGTCCTGGTCATACACATTTAAGAAAGTAGACTTATCCTAGTATACTAGTGAGTGAAATATTCATTTATTTTCTAACAGTTTGTTTAAATTTACAATAGATGTTCAATGTGTATTTTTTTTTTGGTCGGACGTTAAAGAGATGAGATATTACTTTCCTTCCGATATCAGTCGTATTTACATTAGAATATACTATGCGTTTATGATATAACTATATCGTAATTTACAGGCAACATAGGAAACATATACTGATACTAGCAGTATTGCAGAAAAAAAGTTTGATATTCGTTTTAGGTAAACTGTGCATCAGAAAAACACGCAGTACAATGGCCAATACGTATGTTGTTATTGCTGCATCAGTTCTTGTCTGCATTGGATTAATTGGAAATTCTATCACCGTCTGTTTTGTTGCTGTATCCAAACGGCTGCACACTCCGACATACGTCCTGATTGGATGCCTAGCAGTGTCTGACGTACTCGCCTCCGTGACGCGATATGTTCAGATATTTTACAGATATATTTTTAAAGAATATTCACATTTACGTATATATGGGATATTCACCTTTTTATTTCTTCACTCGGCATTTTTCCATATGGTGTTAGTATCATATGTACGTTTTGTTTTCATTACAAATCCTCTTCGCAGTTTGACTCTGACTTGTAAACGAATTTTGTGGATGTCTTTAGCCGTTTGGATAAGCTCTATTGTCGTTTCCATCGGATACGGAGCGGTTATAGTGCTAAAAATAATGAACATAATATCTTTGGAAACAGCAGATTTAGCTGAGGTTGGGTTTGTCATGTATGTTTGTGGATTACCATTTATTATTGTAGTAGTTTTCAATGTTCGAAAGCTGTATTATCTGTATAACCAAACAGCTTTGGTTCGACGAACCAGAATAGCAAATTCGATGTCTGTGATGTTTTGGATAATTATCGTGATTTATCTCCTTAGCACAATATATCCTTTATTTTACATAATCGACTTTGCAGTGTTAAAAGAAAGGTCACTTCTAAATAGAAGATTAGACTTTATTCATAATATGTTTTCTTTTTCATTGCTTGTTAATAGTTGTTTGAATCCTTTGATATATTTCACATTTTCACCTCCTGTCTTAAGACTTCTATCCCGATTAAGAAAATGTTGTAATCATGGCACAGATCCACGCATAAGCAATCCTAGGTCGTGTTCAGAAATGGAATAGCAGGGTTAACCATTTTTCCTTTACAATTTGATGTAATTACTTGTTATTGTGATTTCCGTAATCAAATAAAATAGTTTTTGTTCTACATTAAGGCTGGTGATATTTTAAGATTGTTTAATTTTGTGTCTGCCGATTTTATAGCTGGTAAGGTATGTAGCTCCCTCTCTGCAAAATGTGTAATGAATGACATTTGAACTACTGTTGTTTTGTGTTAGAATGTTGCAATTTACACGTACTTTAAATCACGCTGATTTTGACTGTTTACGTTTATTTTTACGCGTAAATTGCAACGTCTTAACACGTATAGAATTGTAGTTTCGTCCTGTTTTTAATACCGGAGCTATAAACCTATAGCTAGCAATTTTATATGCTTTGCATTATCGAACAATCTATTTATTTAATAACAAATATATTATAAAACAATAATTTTAACTTTTAGTTTGAAAAAAGAGTAATTACGGAGTTTAAGTGCGTATTTTAAAACCGCAATGTATCACTCTGTGTAACTTGTTAATGTAATTACATGTATTAATTATTTTAGTTATTCAGGTTTTAATTGTCATTAATAAATATAAAATCATATCTTTTTGTACGTTTACCTCAAATGTTTATAATTTTGAGTAGTAAAAAAAGATACAGTTTTTAAACGAAAATATTTTAGTCTTATATTAATAACGGTTAACATGTTGTAGTTATAACATTATATATCAGTGTTTGATAAACCCCATAGTCATTCAGTTAACAGAGAGCACAGAAAGATGTACAACCGAGGATTTATGTAATTTGAACTAAAACTTGTAAATAGCAATTTGATCTAAGATAAAATAAATTTAAATACAACATCTATAACATATTTCGAGTCCCATATCTTTAGATTTGCCTATCCAATACGCTATTCATTCGCTACTTTTAACAGGTATGCGCTTACAATTAAATCCATTGAATGAATGTGATGCGATGCAATACAATACACACCTGCCTGGTTTAGATCATCCGTTTTTACCCGATAAAAAGGTATACTTCATTGGGTGTACAGTGTATAGGTATGCGTTTAATGACTGGTCGACATGACACAATTTTTGATCACGAGAAATAAGTGCTGCTTGTTAACAATGTGGCCGGATACCGTTGACTAAGATGTAAAGCTGCGAGGTCAAAGTCTTCTCGCAACCAGCTAGTTTAACATGTTAGAAGGCGACCATGACTTTTATGTAAACAACGCACTATTGCATGTTCTCCTTTTATTTTGAACAAAATGGGGTAAATAATCGATTGGTTGTTGTTAATTTAGGCAACACAGTAACGGGAAATAACTAAGGCCAATCATGTAGGAAGAAACAGAGTGACAAAAATATAAACAAAACTAGAGCCGAGCTTCTTACAAGCAACGAGGAGGCCTCCGTTACAGTTTCAAGTCAAGAAAGGATTGTCAATCAGACTTAATTAAACCAGTCCTTTTCTCCTTGTCAAGATCAGACAGGTATTGATAAGTCATCTTTACACGACCTTAACTTCTGACCAATGGAGCTATGGAAAATCATTTGGAACTCTTCAAAAATTGATAGACAAATCAATCTATAATAGTTTTCTATGTAACCTACAGCTGCAAAGTATTGAAGAGTTACATATCTCATAAAACAGATATAAACATGTACGAGAAAAGTTAGGGGTACAGTGTATATTTAGATTGTTTGAAAATGTAGAGGTCATGAAAAAAGACCTCCTATCGATACCTATCAGACTGTTACTAGTGTCAATGGACGCTTTAACAGACGAAGACATTAACATTTTGTACGAAAAGAAAATGCTCTACACTCTCTGGTTGAATAATATCATTCATTTTTGGTTTTTGAGGAGTGAAGAACATTACAATTTAGGATGGGGGACATCAAATTAAAAATAAAGATCAGATACTCTTGCATAAAATCAAGAACAGAGGAAAACATTGTGGACATTTGCAAAATTAAACCCAAAATGTTTTAGACTCGGCATGCAAGAGATCCGATTGATCTCTAAAAACTATATGCAACAAAATTACCTCTAGGCTATTCGTCAGATGAGGACCATTTCTAGCTATCAAAAGAACCATCTCTCCCGTAGCGATATATGATTTATGAAATGAAAAGTTGGAGAAAAAAAAAACCTAGCTTCGTTTATGAAAGAGATGGCTACATCAGCTAAATTTAATAGCCAAACGCTTACAAACTACAGCGCAAACACGTATCTCGTTCAGAAAATCCGTAATGAAAATGTTACAAAAACAGGTGGTAATTTTTTCATAAATAATTAGAGACCACAGGCCAAGCAATATACACATCTCTAACATTTGTGCTATTGATCTTCAAAACATTTACTTGCTATCTTGAAAACTGTAGGAAGAGTTATCCGTACAATACGGGTACCCTATTTGCAATATTTAGCAAAAGATGACTACATTCAACAGCTGGTATTTTTTTAAAAAACATGAATTATCAAAAATCAAAATCGTAGCATTATGAACCACTCTAATGTATGTACGGTTGATTTGCAAGAACAACGTCATATCGTGAAAACTATAGGAGGATTTATTCGATGTGTGTGCGATTGTATCCTCCGCCCAGAGGGTGAATGAGGCGTATTACTATCATAAAAACTAAGGGTCTAGACGTTATATTAACAACGTATAAATAATGATAACTTTAATGTAAAAAAAAACATTGCCCTTATTTTTATACATACACATTTTATAGTATATATCAAAATATCAGAATACTTTCTAAAAAAATAAGTCGTCGTTATTTAGGATGACAATGCATGTGTTCACGAACCTTTTGGACAACCCTTGTACATCTTAAAAAACGATATCATGGATTTCATTCAAACTTGAAAATATTGCAAAGAGTGAATGCCTAGGAGTTTTAAAATACATTACCTCGAAATTTATAATAATTTGGAAAAAAGAAATTATGTATTTGATTAAAATACAAGCATGAGTCTTTAAGAATAACTCTTGCATGCTATCTGAAATCAATATATTAATTTCCGATCTGTAAATATAAAACATAAAACTGATACGGCATAACAGTGCAGATATTAACAGGAGCGGTTTCGGTACTTTAATTGGAACATGCTTCCGTTGGTTTCAAGGGTTTTTTTAGTTGTTTTTTTTTTCTAAATTCAATTAATGGTTGATTAAGTAAATGAAAGTATGCACAATATAGTTAGTTTGGGTTGTTGAAAACAACTTCATTGATATAATATTTTTACAGACTAAATAAAAACATTGAGTAATTGAACATGAACTAAATGTATACGCAATAAAGAATGTATTTTGCCTATCGGAAACTTTAAAGCACGAACTCGTGTTATTTGAATTTAGAACGTATTGTCAATAAACAATTGTTACTTCCATAGTAATGTCTACTCGATACATATACCAGTGAACTTGAAGTACTTGAACTTGAAGTAAAAGAAACAACATAGTCTGCGTCATCTGTTTTGTATATTTGGATATATTACATGTAAGGGACATTAACCTTAAAGTTTCTGTTCATTTAAATATTGGTTTGATCAATGTTTTGATTTAAACTACGTGATTTTTTTGGGTGACAGAGACGTCCAAATTGGCAGGTCAAGAGCCAGAAAGAGGATCGACCATGTGTTCCTCTTTGTCATTAATGTAAACGAAACAACTAATGCTTCTTAAAAAACAATTAAATAGAATTTGATTTAATGTGTTTATTTGTATTTAAGTTTTTAAAAAGGTCATTATGAGTATTTACTAATGAGTGGTCAAAAAATAAAGGTAAAATAGGCTGCGTGAATGAATCTCGAACGCTGCGAGATTAAAAAAAAAATACATCACTTCCGGGAACCATACACATGGCGATATCCCTGCGTTATTGGGCCTCATATACTGAAGGGCGCGTCAAACTTCAGCGACGATCAGAAACTCCGTAAACAGCGATCACCTTCTAAAGTTTGTATATGATCAGAAAATCAAGAAAAATATACATATTGGATCAAACTATGACAATCTTCTCAATTGTTTTGACTTGTAAATAATAAAACGGAAAGACCATAGAAGTGATAGGAAATTCGGAAAGTTAAATTGTTTACTATTTACATTGTGTATTTTTACCGGTACGTGTAATTGGTCTTAACTAGAGCAGAGCTCGTGGCAAAGCCCCGAGTAGGTCTTCCGTTGTTGCTGCGAGTTGAAAATATATGTTACGATTATAATGACTATACTTTCAGTTCTGCTTTTGTTATAAAAATGTGTTGTAATTGAAAGTCTGTATATAAAACGTGTTTTGAAAAAAGAAAGGAAGAAAATTTTTTAGGAAAACTATTTGTCGAGCAGAGTTTATGTAATCGTTTAAAACATTGTTTAAAAAATGAGATCATGTTTAATGGCGAGTTAAATTTTCAAAGGGTAGCAAGCATTGTTATAAACAGTATGTACTCATGATTCATGTCAGGAATTGTATTTCTTTTTTAAACTGAACTCGCCTACAAAACACGTAAACTTTTCTCAAAGATAACTTCTATATTAAAATATTTCTAAATTTTAGAAGACTATGTGCAAGTTTAGAATTGCGTGCTGACAAAATTTACAGACCCTAAAACGTACTACTACACCAAAAAAGCGTGCGGCCAACGTGCGAGAAACGTTTCGTGTAAACCTTTTAGAGTTTCATGTAAACCGTTTAGCGTTTCTGGCAAAGCGTGTAAATCGTTTCGAGCAAAGCGTGCGAGAACCGTTTGAAACGTTCATCAGATTTCATTCGGAACTCTCTGACAAGTTAATTGTTTCAAAATGGCGCGCGTGTTTTACATTACTTTAACAAAATTGAACGAATTTTTAACAAACAAAAGAAAGGTATATGTATTAAAAGACGACTAGTTACAGAGTACATGTTTATTTAACGTTTTCATGCGATGTTTCAGTACTGAAACAATATTAAAATTCGCTATACATAAAAAATATTAAATACAGTTAGCGAAACATGATTTCTATTGGAACAAACCTAAATCAACTTTAACTTGCACGATCATGTTTTGATAAGCATGTATTTTTATTATCTATTTATATCGATAACTCTTACTGAGACCATTCGGCTGTGTACAACACCCCTGCGAATGTTATTATCATTTAAATTTTAGATCACGTGTTTTAATTTGACCCTTTCAGTTTCGCAGTAAAAATCGTCCCTCGTGTTCATAGTCTATTTCATAGAATCTAGGTACTTGTAGTCAAACATAAAAAATTAGAGGTTTACTGATTTTAAACTTTATCTTCATTAACTGGTGGATAAAATGTGTTCTAGAAATAAATGTGACAATACAAAAAGAATAGTTTTTTTTTCTGCTGTTGCAACAATTAAAATGTCTATTAGAGACCCCCCCCCCCCTAAGGGTTTATTTTCGATCCGCACCTGACCTAGTAATATTAATAGCATCAATAGTGAAACAGACTATACTATTTTATGCAGAATGTTCCTTGAAAATGGCTCGATATACTATTAAAGTTTTGATACAAAACAGACACCCATTATTTTTTATAAAAACATGGTATTGCACACAACAAGCATCGAACATGGCTATGATTTTATTAAGCAACCCAATGTTTACATTTTCAACCACTCTACACGTGGCTGAACACGAACGATAACTCTGTTCTGAATATCATCGTTTAATTTAAATAACCGCTAGATGGTGAAATAAAACATACATCCAACACGGTTTTCATGTTCTAACATAAATCAAAGTAGGATATTATATGAAAAACGACTATTACTTACGTATTTTTAGAATATTATCCGAACACACATACTTCCGCTCGAAAATTCACAGGAACTGAACAATCTTCGTGAAGTCTCGTGAACTTTCATTCGAGCACCTCTCGATTCATTATATACTTAGCAACGATAAAGAAAACATTCCGAACACATTCGCAGGGGTGTACAAGCAGCACACATAACCTCGGACATCGGGCGAGACCTGCACCTGGCTGAACCTGTCAATCAAACTCTGTGTATTTGTTTTCATTGGATGGTCAGGCGTCTCTCTTTCGTCAAAAGCCAATGGAAAATTAATGAATTCAAGGTAATCGGAATCAGAATTTGATAAAGCACACAATTTAAATGATAGAAAATTTATTAATTATTTGAACAAAATTAAATGTAAACATTAAAAGGAAATAAAAAAATTAATTATTATGGGAATCTATACGCATGGTACTCAATTAAAATAGATTATATTATGATTTTATTATTTTATGTAGTAAAATCACCCTTCCAACTGTTACTCAATTACATAACAATTGATGACCTGGGGCTATAAATGTTCTGAGCTGTGTGCGCTGAAGCGGCACAAGATACTCGATCGCATGTGGCAATTGAATTAACACAGACTGGCCGAATAAACAAAGGGGTGGGAAAGTGAAACAAAATGTTACACATAAGAAGAAACCACCAAAAATGTTTTTCGACAGATCTTGATATCTTTTCTCCAATTAAAAAAAAAACCCAGCGCGAGCACCTGTCAGCGGGGCGGGAGGAGTGGGGGGGGGGGGGGGGCAGCAATGAGTTCGCTTCCAAAATGAAACTACAGAAGTGATTAATATGTGACCGATAGAATCTAATCTAAAGTTGTTTAAACTCATGTGAATATTTACTAAAATAATCATCGAATGTCTCAATTCAGGGCATTCCTTTATCGTGCTAGCACCTACCGCAAACATGTAACATGGAACTTTGATTATGATTTGATTTGATTTTTAAACTACCTTGTACGCTATCGTATAAATCAATGCTTAATCAACTGTAAAAGTAAAATAACTTTATCTTAAACCAATATAATAGTTGAAAACATAATAAAATAAAGTTGTGTCCGTGCAAAATATGAAACATAAACGCGTCATAAGGTACATGTAGAAGAACACGAACCGACCGCGGATCACTTAAAACCACTCGCGCCGGATCTCCTCAGCCATGTGCGAGGGATGATCATTATTTAAAGGTTTAATATTTGAGGGTGGTGGGGTGGGGGTGTTGATTTAAAACATTAATTATACAGTTTTTAAAGTAGTTTACATAAACCAACCAACCATTAGTTTATGTCTAACGATTTTTCCGATATGGAGTAATATCGTTCATTAATATTCATTTACACTCAAATATTTAATTAAATATATACAAGTAGGACAAACCTTTATAACATAAAATTAAAACAGTTCTTGTATATACGGCTATATTAACTCAAACACGTTCATATGCATGCAAGTGTAAGTCGCGGTGTGCGAATCTTGTGTATTAAATAACCGCTTACCGCTAGGTAATGCAGCCGTGGCTGATCTCCTCGGCCGTGGGCGAAGGATAGATTACGTAAAGGTACAACGCACAGAAACGCACAGCTCAGAACCAAGGAAGATTTGAAAAGTTTGCAGTATAATGACCTTACTCTATCAAATACAAGTTCTTTATTTTAAACTAAAAACCCACAATTGATCTATGTCAATTATTGCTTTAGAGAATGACATTGCTTTTATTAATTAAATGAACTACATGTATTTCTTACTTGACATCCAATCGTTTAATCCACAAAAAATTTTGTGTAATCAAAACTAAAACAATTCTTGAGTTCGCGGCTAAATAAATTCATATATGAGAGATGCAACTCTCGTGTATTAGATAACCACTGACCGCTAGGTAGTCCAGCCGCGACCACGGTGACCGACTTTCTCGGACGCGGGCGAGGGAGAGCTTACGTAATGGTACACACACAGCTCTGATTCAAGATAGATTTTGAATGCATGATGTTTATATTAAAAAGGTAATGCATATATTTTTTCATTCCATATTTTGTGTTTTACTAGAAAAGAAAAAGAATGTTTTGTTTTCCAATTCCCGTTTTTAAGGATTGTGCACTATAAGAACTTAACAACGACTTAAACTCCTAAAAAAAAGCATGTATTCTAAAAAAAAAAATTCTTATCAATTAATGCCTCCTGTATAAACCAGCATACTTTCTGCGGTAACTTCATGCCAGTTGTACGCACAAAGTCTTTTGTTAACTTGTCAAATAAAAACAGGTACATGCTAACATGAAAAGCTTTTTACACTCATACTACACAAACCACTTACAAAATAACATTGTAACGACCTTTATGAGATCCCAACAAACAACTTTTCCAGCGACAGCCATATCAAAATCCTAACCGTTTTTGAGTTATTAAGCAAAATTTTTTAGGGGCCATTGGCCCTTAATTTAAGGGGCCAGCCCCTTTTTATTGGTGTCAAATGAAAGCCCTTGTTATTTTGCACAACTTTTATTCTACATGTCTTTACCAATTTTTTTTTCGTTCAAAAGATATAAAGGAAAACATGTCTAAATTTTTGCACTTTTTTGAATCCTGTTTTTTGACCCCCTACCTTTTCCTAAATAAAAAACGTAATCTAAAAACATAAACAGATGTGCACAACTACAATGTCTCTGTTATTCAAATTCGTTAGATTCCCATTCCCTGCTATCATAGTCTCGGAGCCTTTGTCTGGAAACAAAAGGCCCTAAAAAAATTAAAAGGGGAATAACTCTTTAACGGAAAGGGAATTCTACATTTTATGAATTGCTTAAGATAGTGTTTTGTAAAGTACATTAGCCCTGAAAATTTGAGCAAAAACCGTTTAGAAATGAGCAAGATATGAAGGCTCAAAGTTCGCGTCTAGGAAACAAAAAAAAAAAAAAGAAAAATAAGAATAATCTTAATTTTTTTCCCGCACAATAATAGAAAGGTCTTCCGTTGGAAACGGAAGACCTTAATTATACACATTCATTACATGTATTATGTATATGTCGTTCGCTTTAGATTGAATTAGATGATGACACAGTCAAACGATCGGCGTGTGAATGTGTTATGAGAGACTACTACTGCCATCATGTTGCTGCTGCTCTTCATTTTAGATAAGAACATGGAATTCTTTATGCAGCAATAGTTTCTTAAACTGTAAAGTTTTATTGATTTAAAACTTTTTTTTAAAAATACATCATTTCTTTTTTTTCCCCTTTTAATTGCTTCAAAAATGTCAGCAAGACTGACATCAAATGTAGTTGGCTTAAACGCTCAGTCTCAACCCAAGAAAATTGAGACAATTGATGAAATGTTTCCATCTCAAAATCCAACATACAGGTATTTCTTAAATACTAATAAAAGATTATTAGTATAGATATTCAAATATATTAGCGTATACAAGTACTAAAGTGAATATAAAAATAGTTTGCCAATTTTTCAATGTATTTATATAAAAATCATTGACAGTGCTCTTTCATGGCCGTTTTACGACACCGCCCATGAGGCATTATATAAAATGCTAGGACATTTAGGGCGATTAACTGGTATAACTATGGTTAACGTTTGATTAAAATGTTTTTGTAAACAGTTGTGTTGAAGAAGGGGTTTTCACGTTTGTGTTAAAAATTACTTCAGAAATAGATCTGGCATTAGACCAGTTCCCGTCAAATACAAGTAATGACCATCACATATTTTGTGTAAATTTGAGATGTAACAATGCAGTTGCAAGAACTGGTCCCATGACAATAGTTTGTTTTTCTTATTTTTAAGTGGAGGCATAAGCAGTCTTTATAAAATTTGATTAAATGGTACAATGTACTTTTTTTTATCGTACTAGCCCCTGTCCCCTAATAATATTCATAGGTCATGTGTTAGGTTTGTTAAACAATTTTTGAAAATAAAGGGGGAACTGACCATTTTTGAAACGATTTCAATTCTGTAAAATAATTATTTTTATATCACTGTGTTGTTCATGCTTGCTTGCCAAATGTTTCCTATTTAAACTGTAATCTACTCATTAGTAAACATACTTTAACTGAGTAATATTGACTCCAATAGCTAACATTATATTATTTTTTTGTTAAAACTTGATTGTTAAACACAAATATTTCCTTGTTTCCTGAGTCAAAAGAAACTTCATGTAATCTTAATTGCTGAAATGACTACTATTTGAAAACAACATTAGGTACTAAATAACATAAAATTGTCACATGTGTTGTCTCTGGATTCATACTTGTAAACTGTACAATAAAGTTACTGAAATCCTTGGCTTGCAAACTGTGTATTTTTTAGTAACACATTACCGTGCAATATTTATAATTAGTGGTTTTTGTGGGTATCCTGGACCCACGAATTTACATGCCAACGAATGCCTTTAAAAAAAAAATATATTTTTACTATAAAGAGTTACCCATGAAATTACATCCCAACGAACAAGGAAAATGTAAGATATCCACGAAAATTGACCCCCCCCCCCCCCCCCCATCGTTCACCTTCCAACAGTATATTCCTGCATTCAAAGTATTTTATTTATTTATCATGTAATATATTGACTGTATGTCTGAATTTAATACATGACTGTAAAACTGTTTATATACTGTTATATAATATTTATTCAATGAAATGAAAATATTTATTTTTTTAAGCGCTCCAATGGATCCTTTCTCCAGAAGCTCCAGTAGAGAAACCACCAGCGCCATTGCTTGAAGACCTTTTGCGTTCGAAAAGCTTTCTGCATGCTGAAGACCAGGACAATTGGCTCCGTACACAACACAAAGTCACGGAGGACATTATAAATACGACAGCGGAGAAAACTAAGGGGCAGAGAAATAATGCTGTTTTGGCCATTGTCCGAAAACAGAGAATAACAGCCTCTAATTTTGGACAAGTCTTAAAGGCTGTAAGACGGAAGATGTATTATTTTAATTAATTGTTTTGTATGTCCACTCTTTAATGACTGTGTTTACTATCTCCCTTTGTTTTTAGATTGGACTTTGAGTTTGAACACTGTTATTGATATTGTCATTTGTAAAATGTAATTTGAAAAACATTAGGTTCTTTGGAAATCATCTCAATGTTGCTAGTTTTGATGTGCATTCTTTTAGGAAGAGCAAGTCTTTGTTGAAAAGACTGTTCTCTGCATACAACCTAGAGATATGTCCTGTCAATTTCATGTGGGATAACCAACGAAAGACCGATAATTGACAGCTACATACTCTTACGGGCTTCTCTTGAGGAGACGGGTAGATTCAGATTAATAAATTAATATACATTGTATTACTAGTTCTTCCAGTCAAATGTACTTGCAGTAATTGTTTTGGAATACTATATATACTATATTTAATGATGAATTGATGTAGACCTGAAGTCAAATTGTCCATTTTTAGTTCAAAATTTTAAAAAAATATACTTTGTCTTTAATTTTTTTTTTAGAATTTTATACTAATTTTAGACTAATTTACGCTCTGGACCATAAGTCATTTGATCTGCTACAGAGAAAAAATATGAACTTCTTTGAAAAATATGGTATGTGCTTAGAATACATGTAATAGTTATTATTCGAAATTTTGCAGGAGTTTGGCTACACGAGTCTGGAGCCATAAGGGCTTTTCCTGATGGTATAGCCACCCATTAACACAATTGTTCAGAACATACCGGTATACTTCATTTTCAGACAGAGGTGGCATAATATCTAGAAGTAATGTGCCCTTACTCGGCTAAAGACATGAAGATAAAAGAGGCAGTTTAAACATTCACTGGTTTTTTTTTTCTTGGTATGATTAAATATCGGATTATACATTTTGTACAGTATTACCCATCTCTCTGTTCTTGAAAATGTTCTCCCCCTATACGTTTGATAACTACGAGTATGAACAATGTTTTTTTTTAGAAAAAGCAGACGGGTATTTGCACCTAAAAGATGACGGTGATTATTTCCATCAAATTCAAGGGCAGCTGTACATCAACAAGACGAAATGCTGCGATTTAACAGTATGGATACCAACAGATCTGGCTATCATTCGCATTGTAAAGGGCATACATTGGTCGGCAAACATGAGAAACGAACCGTCACTTATAGCAAGCATAACAACGTAGACGACATATAAACAGATCAAAACTTCAATTATTCGCCTGTTATATCATCCATGTGTACATGTAGTTATCAAAGTAGGTCATTTATGCTGTCACTACCGGATATTCTTTGTTACACTACAATGTCTTTAGTGCGTGCTTCCGTCTTATGGTGGTTAACCAAGTTTTCGGTGATAATGCCATTGCACTTAAAGCGTTGGGAGTTCAAGGTCTTCATGTATGTAATAGGAACCCCCAAACACCCAACCTTCACGAAGATTTGAGAATTTGTTTTTACCGATGCTTCGATTCGTACGTGTGATAACATTAAAAGCAAAATCCAAAACCTTTCAAAGTAAACCTCGTATAGAAAACAGAACAATTGCTAGCTGTTTATAAGTTTTTTTTTAAAAGAATACGTTTAATTAATTGGCAAAGTATATGTTCTATTTTGGGATTTAACCATTTTTTAACACGTATTTGGCATCATATACCGGTATATCTTTTAAATGATTTATTTCATTATTCATTGATTTCCATTCATATAAAACGTTATTGCCTTTTAAATCAAAGTACAGAAGAACTGACGGGAGTTGATTTAATAGATGTTTATTTATTTAAAATTCAATTATATGTTATTTTGCATAACAAGTGCAGGCAGTTTCTAATCTGTATTTGAAATACGCACATTTTTTAATATAAATTATCGGACATTTTTTGACACAATAATGATGATAAAACCCCATATAAATCATGTTAAGTAATATTTATAAATATATAATTAATTTAATTCAATCAAACTATGTATCAGTGATTGATATATTTCTGGAAATTTTAGGGATCAAAGCAAAATTGAACTCTCGTCTCGTTCAACCAAACGCTCGGCACTCGCCGTTAATCTCCGACAAGCAAGAGAAACTTTCTGCTTCACAGGATGAAGCTCTACCATTCAGTCAACTGAATGTTAAAGCTAATAAATATGCATTATTTCCCTTTTATCTCCGACTACCGCCATATTAGTTATTTATAAGATTTCTATTGTTCTGCTCATCGCTAAACACCCCCTATTTAAGGCTGAGAGCACTATTCATGCTTCACCGCAATCAGGTATTTCATACACCCGAACACGTTACCTTGGCCGAAAAGACCCGTAGAAACGCATTTTGAGGAGTAATAAAATGACAACCACTGCGCTGGCAAGATATATCTAATAAACTATGAAACAAGACAGACGCAGACACTTATAAAAATCCTCTATAATTGTGGACCATTTTCCAGTTTATGTTATAACATCGCACATGCGCAAACAACACACTGTGGCAGATCGAGCAATGTCAATGATCGCATTGATTTTAGAAACGGAGCGTTTTCGTAGGAACGGAGGAAAACGATGTTACGTTGCTATTTTCTTGGATTTACTATCATTTATTGACTGTGTTGGTTGTAGTGCCGCTAGGGTTTTCAAAAAGACGCAGACGTTATCACTGTCGTGTATCCGCGCCGGTAGTGACATGTTTGGAATACGTGAAAATGGCGTATCCACTTCAAAAACAATGAGTGTTGTGTCCTCTTTTCTATCGACAACGGGGTAAATATCTATTAAAATATTGTAATAATCATTCATATTTTTCTGAAAGTTTGCAGTTGAAAAAAGTGTGCGTTATTTTTGTTCATCGTAAATAATAACGACTTCTTTATATGAATATCAATCGTTAACGTGTCATTTAAACGCAAAAACCAAGATCTATTTCAAGATAACGCAGATAATATAACACCTACTAAAAATCTGAAGCAGCCAAAATTAATTTAAAATACTACACTAATAAAATGAAATCTTTTCAATATCTTTTTAATACATTAATATGTATAGAAATAGCAATAACTTCATGCACCTGGCAAAGAAGTAGTACGGTTTGGATGATTAAATTATTCCGGTTTGGATGCTAAAATATAAATTGTGCAAATGGTACGGTTTGAATAATTTAAAGATATAGCATTTTTTATATTTTAGACATCAATAGAGCTGTTGCATTTTATCGGTGTGAAATCGAAGATACATCTTTTTAAAAGATAGTTGACCATTCAATTACACAGCATGCAAAAGATCAAAAGAACTAAATATACAGACGGTGAATTTTTCTTTCCTGTCCGACAGTTTCATAAACGTCATGAAAACAAAATACTTCCACATGTTCGAAGGGGACTAAAACTGGATGACTAAGTTCATTTCTGTAGACAAGCATGTTTTTTTTCTTCTTGTAAAATGGTATATTTAGTAAATAATTGATAATTTTGGTCGGGGCGTGGTCAAATCCAATAAAGCCCGAAGTGAAATTATCACCTCACAGTATCCAAAGAATGATTTCATATTACTTATATTAATTTAATTCACAGCAATTGTACGATTAAATATTTGAATACAAATAAGCATACCCCACTTGCACCTCAATTACACGTCATTTGAATTTATTGGACTGAATACAATATACAAAATTGGTACGTTTGTGTTATCACATAAAAAAAAGTGAAAATGTATATTTAGTTACATCAATTTTTTTTACTAACATCTCAAAAGAATACTTTCTTTAATTTTAAATTATAAAGAACATATGTGTTAAAACTTGAGGAACACAATGAAACTATATAAAACAATGTAAAAAAAAGTTTTTCACTTTTAACCTAAAAAGCAATACATTATATAAACACCTTAACAGACAACTATCTACTACTTTTATGGCAAGCGACTATATGATGTGTTTTTTTAGTTATTCTGAAATAATATTTATAATCGTGTATGTTTATTTTTTAAACAATGTGACTTCATATGTCTATAACATGACGATCTCCATAATATTGATAGCATGATTTGCAGTGAGGGCTTGTATATCGCACAGTAGCGATGTTATATCCCCTTTGCGAGGGGATAACTAAAAGAACTGTTTGCACTTTCATTGTAGTACTGTAAGGCCGTTTGCAGGTACCCCATTATATTTTTTTAATGTTTCATGGGAGATAACTCTACTTCCCGGAATTATGAAATCCAGAGCATTCTGAATAATATGTGTGCCTGCTAATAAATAAACGTGCCGAGCCTTAGACTCTTCTCTGTTCTTTTTTTGGGATAACAACATATTAACCACATCCAAACCGAGTCAGACGTCAGGAAATCTCCCTTTGTTGCATCTTCCTTGCCTTTGCTCACGTTGATTTCACTTGTATTCCATTTATTGCAATGTGCATTTACTGCATGGTAGGTAAAATGCTCCATCCTTTCAATGATTTTTTTCTACAAACCCAGATTGTCTTGGTGACAATACTTCTTGGTGGCAATTCCTCAGGCTTCACATATAGCCCCTTCGGTGGCAGAAGAGTTGTACCTCTGTACTGTACAAAAATAATATGACAAATAGCAATATAATTATGACGTGTCGTTTAAAACATTTGGAACATCAACTAATCATTCAATCATCTTATTTAATTTGTATTTCAAATATTTTTATCAAATGATTATGCTGAAATTGCACTATTCTCTGTCCCAAGATATTTTGGATTCACATTTGGCTTAATTGCTTGATATTTATAAATACCTCAGGATTCAAACGATGTTCATTCAAAAGTATGAAACATTTCCAAGATTTCTCAGTCAAAACGCCCCTGTTAGCTTATCAGGTTTCAATACAATGCTAAAAAATGTGATGTATACGGAGATTTTGTATTGCAGCAAGCCTGGATGATAACGTTAAAATATTGCGCGATGTATTCCGAGTGTATTCCGAATGGAGAAAAGATGTAAACAATCCCCATTATAAATCTCCGTAAGGAATCTGTTTTCGTTCCTGTGAATTTTTCCGAGTGAAAGATGATAATGTGTCAATGAAATTATCTTGGAAAATATCCCTTTCAACTATATATTTCAATTGCACTTCTTTCACAGGTAAGTGTATTTGTATTAAAAATCGTCCAAATGTGCTGCATAAATATCTTGGAACAGACTATAGAGCTTAAGAACGAGAGTGCTTACCCTAGAAAAAGTGATATCGCAGAAAAATAAAACAAGATGAAACAAAATGAAGAATTCAGGAGAAAACATAAATAGGCATTATGCCTGCTGTTCAATCCATTTCAAAGTACATGTATCTATATACTTGAATAAAATACTTCTTAAATTAATTACGATGAAACTTTAACTGTTTTCAAATTTGTAAATGATACTGGCCATTCTATTAGAAATTTTCAATTACTTGCAATAGCATTTAATTACCGGTATTACTTACTGAAATTTATGTTCAATGATCACTATTTTTCGGGCTGTCCAATATTCTGGTTTCACTGCATAATTCTAGAGTAAAAAAAATTGTATTAACTCAAATGACATCTGCATATAACTTTACCTTGTAATTGCACCGATTAAGGTATATCAAATGTGTAATTTATAATCAATTATGTAGTTAAAACTTATAAGTTAGTCAAAAAAGAATTTCACTACAAATTAAAAACCGCCATTTTGAAATGTTTGAAAAAAGGAACAAAACTTAATCTTACGTTTTGACTCCCTTATTACGTAAAAGTTGTTTCAATATACATGTATACATACTATATTACCTATAATACCATTACTTTGAACTACATCTGCTGCATTATCTTCTTGCATGTTCCATGCTTAATCAATCCATCGCTCATGTTGAAGATCCGTCTGCTTTCATTCAAAATGCGTAATCACTGGGCGGAAGTGACGTAATAGAATCAAAACAACTCGCTGACTGTGTATTCTGAGACTCTTTCATTTGGTTAAATAATTTTTTTACACATAATTATGTTAATAATAATCAAACAATATCTTTAAATGAAACTAATTATAAAATGCTTAAGTTTTCATTATTATATATTTTCAGAGATTGAAGAAACGTACGATTTAATATCGTTCGGTTTGCACAAGTTGTGTCTGTTAAATTTTAGCCCACTCCGTTTTTGAACCCTCAAGGTTTTAGAACTTAAGAAACAATTTACACTCAATTAAATATTCTTTCATTTTTTTTTTTTAACCTTTTATTGTCCCATCACTTAATATAAAGCAATATATTTGGTGCCAGGGTTGGGGCCCTGGGATCACCAAGTACTAACTTAAGTTACATACAGTTATATATAAATATATAAACTTGTACACTTTCGTGAGAGGTTTTTCTCTTTAACATTTATACATCATTCATCCAAACACATGCATATGAAAATATGTAGACAACTATAATTTTACGTTAATCTTGCTTTTGCAATAGATAATTGTATTACATCATCTGTAACTGCATAAAAAATAATGATCCTTTTTCTTAAAACATTATCAGGTTCCATCGCTTGTTAAAACTTTCCATGTCACCATTTTTTTTATAAATATGTTTCTCACAGTGAAAGTAATAAACAATTTCCTCTTTAACCCTTTCAAATGAGGGTTTACAATTCTTGCTCCTACTTCTATAAATATGTTTTTTAATTATGCATATTATTAAATTAAATATATACATCAACTTTGTTTAGAGATATATCTATTCCAAACTGTTCTTTGAACCAAATCAATGCATTTTCCCAAATATTTTCAACAAATTCACATTCCCAGAAAAGATGACACAGTGTTTCTGGATATTTCTTACAAAAACTACATAAATTTGTATTGGTAATGCCAATTTTACATAAGAATGTATTCGTTGCTAAGATTCTATGTATAATTCTATAATTGAACCATCTTAATTGTATATCATTGGTTATCTTAAAAAACAAAATATTTTGTTTTTTCCACCAAGAGTTGTCAACATTTAAGTTTAAAATATTTTCCCATTTGATTTCACTTTTTGGCTTTCTGTACTTCTGATTAATAAAAACATCATAGAAATCTCTACCACCTTGTTTGCTTTTTGTAATCAATTGTAAGAATTTTGGGAAAAAAGGTTGACTTCTTTGAATATTATCATAGTCATAATTCAAATGTAATTTTCTAATACAATCAATTACTCCAAAAAATAATGTAAATGGTGTTTTTAAATCAAATTTTGTACAAAATTCATGATATCCTAGCAAGGTTCCGTCCGTATTGTAAAAATCAAAAACAAACTGAATACCCTTTTTTAACCATGATCTATAACAGACACTTTTGCTGTTTATACATATATCTTGATTATACCATACTGGACTTAAAACAGATGTCAGATTATCAATGCATAGCCTTAAGTCTGATAAAGCTGAGAAAACATCAATCCAAAAAGCATTCTTGACATCTTTCTTAAACTTTCTATAAAAATCTACACCATATATAGCTAGATAACTTATATCTGGAATTAAATCCTTTATTAAATGCTTCCATTGTGAACTACAGGAATTATCAAAATATCTGCGAATCCATGTGATTTTTAAACTTTTACAAAAGGAGTCAAGACATGTCATTCTCATGCCGCTGTATTCATAACTTTGGCATATAATATTTTTAGCTACCCTTGCTGTTTTGTTATTCCATATATAATTAAACAATACGTTCTCAATTTCTTTGAGTTTTTCTTTAGGTGGGCTTGGTAGCGTCATCAATAAATGACTGAATTTGGGTATAAGCAAAGTCTTTACTACTGTTATGCGGCCTGCAGTAGTTAAAATCCTTCTTGACCATGATGATATTAATTTCTTAACTAATTCAATTTTTGGCAAAAAATTTAAATCAAACATAGTATTTGTATCTAAGTCTATGCAATATGTAACACCTAAGACTGTAAATGGTTCCTGTGACCACATTAGGTTTTTGTATTTTTCATATAAATTATTGCCAGTATAAGCAGTAGATCCAATCTTTATACATTGTGTTTTATCATAGTTTGGTTTCAATCCAGAAAATTTGGAATACTGGTTGACTAAAGATAAAGTTGACCTGATGGAGTCCTCTGACCCATCCATGAATAAGACAGTATCATCAGCATATTGTAATAATTTGTATTCCTTATCTTCAATAACAATTCCCTTAATTAGATTATTATTTCTAATCATTATACCCATTATTTCTGCGCAAAGTAAGAACAAGTATGGTGAAATTGGGTCCCCTTGTCTACAACCTCGTCCCATATTAAAAAAATCAGGAAAAATACCATTTTGAATAACACATAATTTAGGCTCTTTAAACAAAATCTTTATCCACTTTATAAAATTTTCACCAAAATTAAAAAAATGCAATACTTTGTAAATAAATTTCCAAGAGATAGAATCAAATGCTTTTTCAAAATCGACCAGAAGAATAAGACCAGGATTATTATATTCCTTACAATAGTGCATAATGTCATACAATAATCTAGAGTTTTCTCCTATGTATCTACCAGCAAGAAAGCCCTTTTGATTTTCGTGAATTATTTTCGTTAAAGTTGGTTTCATTCGATTCGCCAAGACACTAGAAAGCAGTTTATATGTAATATTCAATAAGGTGATTGGTCGCCAGTTTTTTAGAGATTCCCTTGGCTTATTGCCTTTTGGGAGAATAGATATAATTCCTAGCTTTTGATTATAAGATAACTGTCCCATTTCAAAACTATAATTAAAAGATTTGAGAATATAAGAATCAATATCTCTCCAAAAGAATTTAAAAAATTCTGCAGTAAAGCCATCTGTTCCAGGTGTTTTGTCATTCTTAAAATTTTTGAGGGCTTGAAGCACCTCTTGTTTTGTAATTTCTGCATCTAAAATTTCTTTTATTTTATTATTTATTTTAGGGACCTCTACTTTTTGTAGTAAATCTTTTAGGTTTACATCATCAAGATCTTGATCTTTATTTGCATACAGTTGTTTATAAAACTTTTTTACTTCTTGTAATATTTCTTCTTGTTTATTTATATGTTTACCCCCGATATCCAATTTGCTAATATTTTTGTTAACATAATTTCGTTTTTCTAAAGCACAAAAATATTTTGTAGGTTTTTCTCCATCTTCTATCCACGTACAATGACTTCTTAGCAAAAGCCCCTTTAGTTCATATTTTCTTATTTCTTCCAGATCTCTCTCAAGGTCGTTTATCATATCTAAATATAGTGGCAAATGGTTATCAGAATACATATCATGTAAAATTTTTAAATTATTACTAATATTTACTTTATGTTCTCTCCTTTCTCGTGTTAATTTTGACGACATTTGTATTGCCATATCCCTTATTTTCATCAATAAAACATCTAAAAATAAGTTGTCTGGAATTTCCAGTGTTGATTCATTAATACGGTATTCATTATCAGTTTCTTTAATAATTTTTTTAACATTTGTTACAAAGTCTTTATTCTTGAGTAGTGAATTATTAAAACGCCAGAATCCCTTTCCCTTTTTAAAGTCATTTATAGTGATGTCTAATTCAATAATAGAATGGTCAGTCCTATAACCGGGTAGTATGTGTACATTATCAATAATTGATAGGAGTTCCTCTGACACAAGGAAAAAGTCAAGTCGAGCTTGCTTTACAGGATTTTTTCTACTCCATGTATATTTTCTAACATTTGGGTTTTTGATTCTCCAGGGATCTACTAGATTGAACTTTGATTTTAGTTTTTCTATTTCAATTTTATTTTTTGGATTATTTTCTCTTAGATAATTAAAACAATCTAATTGGTAATCTTGCACAACATTCCAATCCCCACACATAATTATAAAGTCAGTATCAAAAAAGTCATTTATTTTATCACTCAACTCAGAATAAAAATTAGGATTATCCCTATTGGGCCCGTATAAATTGACTAGCGTAATTGAGTACTTGTTATCTATCATTATATTTGATATAATGAAATTTCCTTCATTATTGCTAAAAACTTTTAAAATATTTATTTCATTTGTGTTATTAAATAAGGTTAATGTTCCTCTTGCATCCGATTTACCCGGGCTTATCAGCATCTCATTACCCCATTGAGCATAAACTGAGTTTTTATCTAATTCCGTACAGTGAGTGTCTTGTAAACAATAGATGGATGATTTATGACTTCTTAAATAGTTAAGAACATCTTTTCTTTTCATGGGATCATGTAACCCTCTGCAGTTTACAGAAGCTATTTTACACTTAGTCATTGATAAATTGTAAACTGTATTGCAAGTAAGCACCTATGCATGATACATTCACTCAACCCTTTCACACATGCGTCAAAAAAGACAAATACTTCCTGTATGGTAATGTAACAAAACATGTCATGAAAAACTATATAATGTACAGATTTGGGTCTCGCTAGTTTAAAGTATGTTATGAAATTCTAATTAAGATAGTAAACCTTATCTTAAATACATTGAAATGAGAAAACCATGTAATTACTTATATAAACTCATACACAGGAGGACAGAAAAAAAAAACAAGAAAAAAAAACAAATGTAAGTCCCCATGCGTCGTTACTACATATCAAAGGGTATGTCACCTTTATTTTAAACATACTTCAGGGCACAGAAAAAAATAATAACAAGTGTAAGTCCCTATGTTTAGTTACATTATACTACATATCAAAGAGAATACCTGTAAATCTTAGTATTAGTATTAGTTTAATAACCAATACCTTGGGACTTGTAAACTGTGTAATTGCTTATATAAACTCATACACGGGGGACAGAAAAAAAACACAAGTGTAAGTCCCTATGCGTCATTACTACATATCAAAATGTATACCTGTAACCATTATTTTAAACAATCATACTTCGGGGCACAGGAAAAAAACAAATGTAAGTCCCTATGTCTTGTTTCATACTACATATCACATCCATGAACACCGGAATATTACATCTGTAAATTCATACTTTGAGGCACAGGACAAAGAGTATACATCGTTATAATGAATAACGCACTTGCAAAAGATTTCTTCTCTTAAATTATTTGGTATTCTCTACTCACATCCATGAACACCGGAGTATTACATCACAAAATTATCACGTTTTGCGTAACTAAACAGAAGCCTTGTATGTGAGCCATTCTTTTCCATCTCTTGGACGATATTCCAGAATAACATCATCTTTTGTTTCACGGATTCTGGTCTTCCTTCCCGATTTCCTGAGTTCATATGCCTTTCGAGCCAATTCCCCCCTCTTCTTCTTCAAATGCATCGGTAGATCTGTTCGAACAGCGTAGCCCTTTGGTAAGGTTTTGAATCTTGCTAGGTTTAAGATCATATTTCGGTCCTCCATGCGGACAAATTTCACTATAACAGCCTCTGGTGCATCTGGTTTGTAGGTGCTTTTAGGATTCTTTTGTACTCTGTGCGAGTTTTCAATCAGGATCGACTCTGCTGATTCTAATGAAATGCTTAGTTTCTCATGAAGAAATTTTACAATAATATCATGGGTTACTTCACCTGTTTGTTTTGGAATGCCGTAAAATAATAAGTTGTATTTACATGATCTTGCCTCTTGTTGTATTATTCGATCCTGGAGTTCTTTCAATGCATCCTCCAGCGTGTCCATCTTGTCAACCTGTGGATTAATAACTTCATTCTGTTGTTTTCCAGCTCAGCCAGCCTGTCCTCATGATTTTGAAGGGACTCGTTTACTTGTTTCAATTCGCCGGTCAACGCATCGTCCACCTTGCCTTCTAAAGCAGTTAACCGCGCAGATAGTGATTCGTCTAGTTTTTTAATTAAACGTGAGAAAAGGTCTTTTAAGTCTTTGTTTGATACCTCATCATCCTGTAGACCTTCTTTCTCTTTCTGAGTTTCCTTCTGGGTTTCCTTCTGCTGGCATTCTTTTTTCTTTCTGTGTGTCTTTTCGCGGCATCTTTCTCGTGCGTCCCGAATTTCCTCGCTGGTAGTGTAAATTATTCCACTAAGCCTTTACAAAAACGCAAAACCACGTAATACTCTATGTAAGACTCGAGAATCTTGGTTCACATATTATTCTTGACCTATTGATGTTCTAACGCCTACTATCTTTTTAAATAGTCAAATAACGGCCCTCTGCACTTTTTCACCTCACGCCATGTGCGTAGCCACACCGGAATATTCTTTCATACTTTATTTCTATAATTTGCATTAATGTTTTAAAGTAATATTTTCATTATTGCTTAACATTAAGTTAATTGACAAATTGAAGTTCAGTGTGTTTTTGTAACGGAGGCGAATCGACATGACACCTCATAAACAATGGCGGACTCCTCGAAACTCAGAGTGTAGTAACGGTAGTTGTCTGAGTTTAAACAGCTAATCATAAAAGCAATGTTGGAAGTTCTCAACGGAATATTTACGTAACGGATTTGTAACTTCTTAGAATGTATCGCTTTCAAATGTGTGAAACAGTAATGCCTTTAACAAAGAAACCGCAAAGGTTCTAAACTCGACGGGGTCCAAATTTCAAACGAATGTGCTCGAAACATTTTCTCTGTCGTTCTCCCAGGAACAGAGGCACTTCGTCTTGTGTGTATTTATGTTTCTATGATAGACTGACAACCGACCACGTCTTTAATAAACTTGATATGCAATGTACTTCAAACAGGTTGGAATTCAACGTATACTAAATCTTTTTTCCAAAGAAATATGCAAATTTTTAAATAATTTCACTTTTTCAGTTTAGTTTACAAAATTTTTAACAACATAAAACAGCCATAATGTATCATCTGCAAAGACTGATTATTCACTGATAAATTATGTCATTTTTTTTTAAAAATATAAATTGAACAATGAAAAAACTAAGCGTCAAATTTAGGATCTAGTAATGACCATTTGATCATGATGTCTGAGACCTTCGTTGTTGTCAATGAATTTACATGTTTCTGAGAATTGAATAAATAATGAAACTATAATATATCACATCTTTCTTTTTCAAAATTAAAGATGCCACATTTATATACGTGTTTGCATGAATATTCATGAATGTTCATGAAGACTGTTTTAATATTAATATTTAAAGATGTATATTTTTTTTTAAAAAAAGATAATGTTCTGAATACTAGAGTAAACTATGTTATTTATAAAGGTATTTGAAATTAATATTATATTTCGTAAATTAGAACTTCATGAAAATTCATGAATGTTCAATACCTATAATTTTTGAATACCAGGTATTTCCTGTATTCTTGTATATTCATAATTTGTTCATGAATTACATCTTAAGAATATATTCATGAATAAAATTCATGAACCACCTTTAAGAACCAGTAATGAACCAGTCATGAATACATCATGAAACTTCATGAACGGTTCATTAAAGTTCATAAAAACATTAATTTTATCTCGCAGTGCAAAGATCAGGATATTTAACACCAATGTCAAGTCGGTTCTTCTGTACGGATGTGAAACCTGGAGACTAACAACAGGACTACAACAAGAAATCCAGGTTTTTACCAACAAACGCCTTCGACACATATGTAAAGTGGCGCGGCCAAGAAAAATATCCAATGAACAACTACTGGAGCGTACCAGCCAGGAACCAACCTCACTTCAGATCAAGAAGAGAGCATGGCAATGGATTGGCCACACATGGAGAAAGCCTCAAAACAACATCGACAGAGAGAGGCACTAGACTTGAATTCACATGGCCACAGAAAACAAGGGAGACCACGACACAGCTTGAAAAGAACAAGACTAGAAAACATTGGGAAGACCTGAAATGAGGCAAAGGATATCCCATAACAGGGTGAAATAGAGAGGGACTGTAGTAGCCCTATGGTCCACAAGTAGCGAAGAGAAATAATGTATCCCTAATCTGGATAAAAATTATGGTGGTTAGGCATTCCTTTTAACATAAAGCTTCATTCAATATCGAAAGAATATTTTTTTTACTTTTTAAAAAATTAATCCACACTTGTTTTCAGACATACTTTTAAAACTTGAAGGCTCTTTTTTTTATCCTGAATTTGTGCAACACTAACGCATTTAAATCATTTTAAACTCACATAATCGATCGTGATGGAAAGGATGTTCAGATAGAAGACTGTTCCAAAGTGCAATCCCCACTCCCCTTCTAAAAAATCCTTTTAATGAGATTCACTTTAAAGCCGCAATAATGTACAACTCAGTTCAAGGCCAAAGGATCGGACTAGATCTTTAATTTTTATTCTGCATAATTTCAGTTTTCATTGAAAAAGTATGCAAGTCGATTAATTTAACAATTTACGACAAATTGATTGCCGTTTTTTTTCTGGAAGAGTGATATTGATTTAAGACAAGTGTTTTCCAATACATTTCATTTAGCGCACCTGACAAACCAATTGAATTTTTAGATGGCAATAAAAAGGATTAGATTTTTTACCGCTTCTATGATATAATTATCAAACGGATGTATAAACCAATGCAAAAAAATGACCTCTAGATATGTACAAGTTTCAATAAACGTCACTCCCCCCAACTCGGTATAAAAAACAACTGCAGAGAGAAATAAATGAAACACCGTTCGGTCAGCGTAAACTACAAAATGGAGGAAACTGCGAAATTCTTGAGATGGCGATAGCAATTTACTTTCATTAATGTCTTAGATAATTTCATATCATCTTCATGCTTTTAATTTTCTGGCATACACAAGTACCACCTACATTGGCATTTAGAATATTTGAATGTTCATAATTATGGAAAATAATCTTTCTGTCTGAATAATAATACAACTCCATATTTAAACTATTTGAGTTCATGGACCAATGGATTGTCCAAGTACATTTAATCACAGTTTTAAATGTATGCCTTCTATTAATTGAATCAAAAATTAACCAGATCTTGTACGAAGTTGAATGATGTGTCTGTGTGTAAGATGTATAAACTGGTTTTAAGATTGTGTAACAATAACACCAGTGCTCGTTTTGTTATTTTGTCTGAAAACACATTTCACAGTTCGCAACTTTAAATGAAGTATTAACTCAGTATCAACAAAGACTGTTTGATTTATGAATATAAATGTTCTCTCGACCACATGAAGTCGCGAAACTTATCATAAATACTGCATGCTTTCACATTTCATGTTTAAAATAGTTTACATTAAATGCACTGCGCCAAAACGCTGCATTGTAGTTAAAGTACTTAAAGATACAACCCCTTTATTGTATACATCAACACACATTGATCGGACACACACTCCCTGCTTTTAAATTGTTACCGCATTGGTGCACTGCAGCATCCTGCATTAGCAACACTATTTATTATTTCCGCAGAAACTATACAAATTTAACAGTTTTAGCTGTGAAACATTTAACTGGCTTCATTATTTTATCAAAATTGTTTTTTCTTTCTCTGTTTTCATAAAAAAAATAAAAGAAACACTGTTATGCTTGTTAGTTTTTTTTTTTAATTTTTTACTTTGTTTTGGTGTTTTTTAAGTGAATGAAAATTGTGTGAATCAAAGATTTACATATTTTAAACTAAATTTATTTTTATTCTTCTATATTTACTTTTCACCTACAATTTTTATTAAAACTCTTTAAATGAAAGCGATTACTCTCTTTTAGCTCTTGTTTCTAAAGTAAATCAGCTTTATATAAAAGTCATTATTAAAAAATAACGTTTACAAAAAGAGAAATCAGCTCTGAATTGTTTTTTTCTAATTATTCATAAGATAAATAAATTGATAAGCGAAGAATCAGTGTCTTTGTAAATCAGTATTAATGCTTAAATAATTTGGTGGGTTTTTTTTTTTTAGATCAATGTGTGTTGTTTTTATTTAGATTTAAAAGGGTTTGATGGCCGTGGCCATTTTTAGAACAAATTGATCTTCTTTCAAAGAAGAGCTATGAAAAAACCCAAACTTGAACGGTAAAGAACACATGTATCATGTATGGAATTTTTCTTCCGACATTATGGTTTATAGCTTAACAAATCATGTCTTCAGATTACAGAAAGTTCTGATAAAACCAGCGAAATATATCGAATTACTCTTATATAATAGAACAAAACAGACGTATAATGATGCGTATTTACTTTATAAAACTTTTACGCGTTATGCAGCATTAAAGATTCGTTGTAAAGTTATTTAAAAATAGAAATTGAGAAGACAATTGTTTTGTTGTTTTTTTTTTTTTTTTTTTTTGTACAGAATATAACCGATCCTTTATGTACTGCTTAGCATTTGCGTTGACCTTTAAGAGAGTTTATAGGGAATTGCAAGGTTAAAAGATGATATATAAGATAAGCTATATATATAAATATACATGAAAAATATCTCCAAACATGGTACGCGACAAATAAGTTAGCTGGAAAGCGGATATAGATGAAAATGTTTCATTAAAAAGATACTAGCCCCACTGTTACATGTATCATCCCCTGTCAAAATTCAGCGAACGTCTGAAAATGTTTCATAAAAAAGATACTAACTCCATTGTCATCACCCTCATACAAAAGTACTTTTCTTTAAAGGGTTTCGGTTGAATTAACTGGCAAGACAATTTTGATGACGTTGGGTCCTTGTGTAAATTGAAAAAAAGTGGGTAGGAATATTCATTTTTTTTACTTTTTTTTTAAATTTACGATTATTGTTCATGGCGTAATTTTTTTTTTGGTCACGCTTTAAGAAGATAAAATGATAATTTCCTTCCGTTTTTAATAGAATTTATATTAGAATATGTTATGTGTTGATAAACATATTTTTTGTTCAATTTTATTTACAGACGACAATAGGCAACTTATTTACCAATACTAGCAGCATTGCACATAAAGTTAAAACCGAACAGGTTTTATATTCATTTGGTAAGACTGTGCATTGGGACATAATACAGTACAATGGTAAATACGTATGTTTTTATTGCTGCATCGGTTTTGTTTTGCATTGGATTTATTGGAAATTCTATCACCGTGTGTTTTGTTGCTGTGTCCAAACAACTGCACACTCCGACATACGTCACCATTGGATGCCTAGCCGTGTCTGATGTACTCGTCTCCGTGACGCAATATATTCGTATTATACCAGGTCTTTTTGAATATTTTTTAACAGATTACTCTCGAGATGCTATGTATGCGATATTTACTTTTTTATGCTTTCATTCTGCATGTTTCCATATTGTATTAGTATCATATGTACGTTTTGTTTTCATTACAAATCCTCTCCACAGTTTGAATCTGACTTGTAAACGAATTTTGTGGATGTCTTTTGCCGTTTGGATAAGCTCTGTTGTCGTTTTCATCGGATACGGAGCATTTAAAGTGCTAGTTTTAATAGACATAGTATCAATTAAAATGGTATTAAAAATTCATCACACAATTTTCTTATTAGCCAGTCACCTTTATAAATATGAATTGGGGTACCTTGTTGATACGCACCAATGTTTAGAACATGAATTTTCCTCCAGGGGTCTATGAGATGCCAAGAAAATGGAATTAAGGTTTTGCTGCAAATATTGTTTATTTTTGGTACTATAAAATGCTTCAACTGATAATAGGGGTTAGGATGTAATTAACAATATTTTTTTTCTTATATGCACACTAACCCGTACTCTTAATGCCTTCATTTGGAACCATAATATGAAATATAATTGTCCAAATATTTTAATACAAAAATTTAATTCAAGAAACCTGTTTATGTTTGGTTTATTTACCAAATTTTAACAACAAATATGCTCCATTTTCCTTGGGTAACATACATTTTTGGGAATAACTTATCAAAAAGTTATTTCATAGTTTTAGTTTTGTCTGATAATAAAATCTTAAACATTTTCAAGTAAACAAAACTGAAAATGTCTGAAATCTGCTTTTATTTTCCTAATTATAGGGAATTTCTTGTCAAATTGCATTTTGAAAATTTCCATGTTCCATTTTTGGCCCATGTTAAGAGGGTCGGGTCTCTTTAAAGAAAAAAAAACTTAAATACGATTTTCGTATATTTATAATATATTCTTAAGAAATTGCAATTTCAAAAAAACAATCACATGTATCAAGATATTTTAATGTAAATATTTTTCTTGAATAAGTGGAACATACCCTTGAATCTAAATTTTACTGTCCTGGATTGCAAAAAAAGACGCAAAAAGTACATTGCTAGTTGTAAACACAACAACAACTACATGTAATAAAAACGCACCAATGCAAGTTGTATAAATATACAGATATATAGGGTGAATATATATATATATATATATATATATATATATATATATATATATATATATATATATATATATTTATATATATATGGAGGCAGCAAACGTTAATGATTAAATTGCGGAAGAAGTTATCACAAGACATGGAACACCATTTAAACTGTATTTTAAAACTATCTAATGAGCTTTAAAGAGACGTTAGCACAATTCTATCTATCTATCTATCTATCTATCTATCTATCTATCTAACTATCTATGATCAGATTAATACATGTAGGAAAAAAATACATTTTAAATATTTCAATTATTTTCGTCATTTATATACCACATTTTTATACCCAAAACAAAAAAAATCAGAAAATGAATATTCAAAAAGGAATGGCTTAAAGAGAAACTCATTGCCATGTCGCATGTTTGCACTTTGTCGCAGTTAGCTGAATATGTGAACTAGTTACCAACCAGGAAGTGAATTGAATTAAATATATGACACAGTTGATAATTATTTTTTTTGGAAGGACTTCGCCGAATACAAAGAGTTAAATAAAAAAGAAAAGAAAAACTGCCAATTCTCACTTAATTAAGATAAATTATATGTAAATTATAACCAGGAAGTAAAAACATTTCTTTCCGTAATATTGTTCACCCACAAAACACAATTGATATAAAACATTGGTTTGTCATTCCCTACGTTACGTTTGTGCGTTAACGTTCCACATTGCCGGTATATTGTCACAAACAACGGTGTTGATCTTGTGACATAAAAGAGCGTTTATTCATTGGGTTAAAAAAAGTTTTTTGTGTAAAGACTTGCGTCTGCCAGTTTACAGTGTTTGTAATTTTTTTCACGCTGTACTTGTTAAAAGTTCAGTGTATTTTTTTTTTTTCATGATAACTTTTTTTAAGCTTGAATTTTAAATGAACATACATGTATCATCTTTGAAACCTCGCATTGGCCTCCTTTGAAAATATGTCAGTGTGTATCGCTTTGTAAACATTTTATTGTCGCCGAGTGGCTTTGCGATTCCAAAATAATAACTCTAAGTAATTTTACAAGGCTTTTATCCAGGTAATATTTCTCAAATATATTTCCAAATTTTCCATAGATTTAAATAAAAGGTACAAAAAGGATCTGAAATAGAAATGAAATGATAAATACACAGATAACATTATTTTACTCATACTGGCAGTTTACTGCACATTTCTTTATTCAATGCATTTTCCTGTATTTACACTTATATTTGCACATTTTTGCTGTACATAACTTTACTACTTCATACTACATAAAAAAATTTATTTTACGGCAACGACTACGCGCCTTACTCTAAAATACATACATGTTCACATTACAACAATACATATACTTTTACTTTATACCTAATAGTTTTTATATGAGCAAATACTCATTATCACACTTTACTCAAAATACTTCTAAATTACTCACGGAAATTATAAAACAAGGTTATCTGGCCATTTTAGGAATAAATACGGCATTAAATCCGTTTCATTAAAATAAAAAACTTACCTAGAATAGTTGGACTCTGATCAGTAATACATATATGTTACATGAAGAATGAAATGAGGGAGCTGGTTGAAAAACGTCCGCTCTCCCAATTGCTACGCCCAGACTGAATTCTTAGATGCACAGGATTAGAACCCGCCCAGTAAAACCAGTTGAAGGAACTTTAAACTATGGAAAGCAACTCTGACAATAAATTAGTAACATTATAAGCGTAGCACAAAATGAATGGAAATGGAAAGTCAGCATGGACGTAAATTGTGACATTTATGAACAGCGATTATTGGTGTAATTTTACCCTACGCATTTTGAAATATGATCATAAAACCACTTTAATTAAAATTTTCATTGTTTCATAGCAAAAACAGATTAATAAAGCGTTTCGTGTACAATATAAAAACTCTATCAATACTGTTGTCAATCAGTAAACAGAATAGTATCATTTATAGAATAGTTTCGTATGTTTGATTTTCGCCTTCTTCTCTGAGTTCTTCGTATCCACTGGATTGAATTTCGTAGATAGAGGCATCATGTGGATTGCCACGTCTTGATTCTGGAACATTGTATTCGATGGGAAACCCTCCTCTTTTCACTATTCTGAAAGAAAACAATCAAAAACAAGAAATAACAAAAGAATTTACTATAAAAACAATTCTGTAGTGACCCTAAAACTGAGAGATATATCGTTTTGTTTTTCGGGTATATGTGCATTAAATGAAACTATGCTGTCAATTCGTCATTCGCAGTTTTATATTCTCGCGATTCAAAACAAACCAGTTGAATAGCGGAATTAAGAACTCGCGAAAAATAAGGAATCTAATATGAAATAAATGTTGAACGAACATAGAAAATAAACGATGTAAAAAATGCAATATATTATGTGCTAGCTTGGAAGTGTATGGTTTAATAATTACTGTAGTCGATGCTTACCATTTCTTTATGAGATATACAAGTATTGATACTATGTAGACAAGTGAGAGGCAACAGGCAGTGATAACGAAGTAAAACGTCCCTCTTACATCACTGCTTAGTAATATGAATTCTGAAAAAGAAATCTGCATTGCCAATGTTGAACATATGTCTTAACTAAACTGAAACCATGTCGACTTACAAGGATTTTAAGTGTTTTAAGTAAAAAAAAAAACTTAATTAATAAAAACATGCGTATAATAGATATGACCAAATGTAACATAAAATGGAACTGTTAATATTTAAAATTTTAAATCTGAAAGTTCAAAAGTTGTCATCCACAGAAGTTGATTATAAATAACCACAAAATTACCAAGGTGAGTCACCATGTTTTTGTTTTATATGAACGGGATCGAGATTCCATGGTGAATACACAAAATTTTTGTGATACGATCTTTTGGTTAATTTTTTTGCCTAAACCTACCCACATAAACTTAAACATCACTAGTAATCAAGAAGAGTTAGCAGGCCATTATATGGATTCTTGATTCAAACGGATTTGCTGGCGTATCCATCTACACAGCACTTTATGGCGACTTTCAATCTGGACAGAGGAAATTCGAACGGCATGAGGAGTATTTACGTCTCCTAACTATGAACCTTCAAAAATCTTCGCTGATATTTTTTTTTCCATATGTTTCATACCTGCCTTATTTCGTTCAACGATTCATGATCCTATGAGGAAGACAGAAAATACCAACATAAAACCTCACATCAGTATATACGTGTGACTCTCATGAGCCTTCCCTCTTACCTCTCAATGTAATACTCACCTATACGTAAAACCAAAGTGCCTTATTTAATTATAACTCCTCATCAGTGGACAGGTGGAACTCAACACTGGCCCTGTAAAATATCCTTGTGGTAAATGTACCAAGGCAGTTAAAACCGGTCAGCGTGGTGTTGCTTGTGACAATGTGCGATATATGTTATCACACTTCATGCATGTTCATGATCACCCCTAAGTATTTCCATCTTGCAAATACATCTACAGTGTGGATCTGCAGTGCTTGTAACACCCCTAACAGAAGCAAGATCTACAACTCCATCTCAGTAGAAGACAGCTGACACAGTAGCCTCTCTACTACCAACCCAGAGGCCCCATGCAGCCCGTGCTTCTCTATAGGAAACCCGTGCGCCACATTGTCTCCAATTAAGGATCCAGCGCCTCCAAAGGCACAAAAGCGGAAGACTTTGAGATTGATATCCCTTAATTTCCAGAGCATCAAGTCCGGGAGACCGAGGTACTTGTCGAGAACTCAGAACCAGACATCATAGTTGGTACAGAGACTTGGCTGAACAACAACATCTTCTCTGCTGAGCTGTTCCCTCAACATACAACACATTCCGACGGGATAGAGCGGACTCTTATAGCAGTCAAGAACGACTTGGTGTGCACGCCAATATTCACCAGCAAAGACCATGAGCTCCTATGTGTTAGACTCCAGCCAACCAGACAGAAGTCCATTATCATTGGATCATACTACCGACCGCCAAACACCACTTGCGAAGACAACGCACGCATAGCTGTAGCAGAGATGAGCAAGGTCGATCAGATAATCCAAAATCTGACTTTTGGTTGACTGGCGACTTCAACCTCCAAGATATAGACTGGCCCACCATGTCAATCAACTCTCATCTCTACTCAAGCAAAATGTCAGCACAGTACACCAACACACCTGGTGACTGTGGAGTACAACAGCTTGTGAACACCAACACGCGGAGACAAGATACTAGATATGTTCTTCACAAACAACCATTCTCTTGTACAACGCTGCAAAGTAATCCCCGGAGTAGGCGACCACGAAGACGTGCTAAAAGAATCATTAATACAACCACTTAGAAGCAAACCAGTCCGTAGGAAAAAAATACTCATGAGACAAGGTAGACATGACATTGTTGCTCCAAGAAGTGTCCAACTATGTTCAAGATTTCATCGCCAGGCCTGTCAACATCCACTGGGAGCTCTTCAGAGACACTGTACTAGACATCATCAACAAGCGTGTCCCCCACAAGAGTACAAGATCCAGAACAACAAACCT
The DNA here is from genome assembly GCF_902806645.1 of Magallana gigas. Lineage (NCBI taxonomy): Eukaryota > Metazoa > Mollusca > Bivalvia > Ostreida > Ostreidae > Magallana > Magallana gigas. The sequence continues at coordinate 42,862,303 of NC_047560.1, read as the reverse complement.
TTGAATTGACACAAACAGCAGGCGGCTGACGCGCAGAAAACACCGTGCATTCCAGAAAGCCAAGGCAATAATGGACACGCAAAACCAACGTAGATACTTGTCTCTTAAGTCAGAATGCCAGGGAACCATCCGTCGTGCCTAGCAACAATACATCGATTACATCATAACTCCTAGTGCCTCAGAGAACCCGAAGAAGTTCTGGGCATTTATAAAGAGTAAGAAGCAAGAAGCCTCTGGCGTTGCACTATTACGGAACTCAGATGGACTTATAACAAGCAAACCACAATTCGATGCTAACATTCTAAACAAACAGTTTAAACCCGTATTTACTGCAGAGGACATTAGCCAAACCCTAGACAAGGGTCCCAGTCTATTCCCAGCAATGGACAACATAGTCATCAGTCCACGTGGCGTCCACAAGCTTTTGAGCAACCTCAATGCACACAAGACAACATGACCGGATGTCATATCGGCACGCTTCCTGAAGGAACTAGCAGAAGAGATCACACCAGCTTTAACCTCCTTTTTTCAGATGTCATTAGAAGGTGGCCAAGTACCAGATGACTGGAGGATAGCCCACGTCGTTCCAATTTTCAAGAAAGGCGACAAGAGTACGGCAGTCAACTATCGCCCCGTATCTCTTACGTCGATCTGTTCCAAAATGCTTGAACTTATCCTCCATTCCAACATCATGGACCACTTTGAAAGAACTCCATCCTCACACCAGCCCAGCATGGATTCCGCGATGATGTGAAACCCAGCTTATAGCCACACCATTAGACAGCTCGCTTTTAACGTTTACCTTTTACCTGTGTAAATAAGTTGTTCCAATCCGTTCACCATAGAATCTCGAGCACTGAAGTCATGACACCCAAAGCTGAGCTTACTCCATAATGGGAATAAGGAAACGAACTTATTGTATATTTGAAACTAGTTTCATTAGATGTGTTTGGCATATGAACTCAATCATCCCAAAGCTCAAAATATGAAATGGATTTAGGATAATCAATTAAAACCAGGAAAGTTTTAAAAAGGATCACGACTGCCAACGCTTGATTACTCAAAAAACACTTTCCTTAGATATATCGACTAGCTGCTAGTCTGTAGCTCTACGGGGAAATTCGGGTTGAAATGTTCAACTTTAATGCCTCATAGTTTCTCCCAGCAACAACGAAATAAAGAATGAAAGACACAAAACAAATCATCACAACACGAACAAAACAAAACAAACAAAACTCATATTTCACCAAAAGTGAAATTTTGACTTATCAAACCATATGCTTAAATCATTAAGGATTTAGACGGATTTATTTTTTTTTTCTTGAATTGTAAAAAAAAATAGTTTAAAAATAATGCAACATGTCAGAACTTCACTAAGAATACATTTTGAAAATTTTGTAACCTGATATTTAAAAAAAATATGGATGGGAAACCAAAACACAGTGAAAACAACCCGTCCCTACTAATAAATGACAAATGCAAAGCTCTTTTGTTGATAAAACCCTGAATATGTATCTAATTCGAGTTTTCAAAGACTCTTCTTTTCTTTGATGAGTTTGCATTTTAACGATGAACTCGCAAAGTAATGCCTTTATTCGCATGCATCTATTATTTATAATTAAAAAAAATTATGTTACAAACATTTTTTTTTAAATGACCAACACACTAAAATCATATTACCGATTCAAAATATCATCAATCAATAAATAAAATTTCTAATAAAATCTAAATGATATTTGTAAAAACAGACGGAACATTTGCAATGTTTAATGATGTTTATGAACGTATCATGAATATTTGCAAGATTCTTAAGAAACTTCAAAGTGTTCTTGAATGTGCATTTAACATTAACTCACTTGATTTGCAAAGGTGCCCTTCATAACCAGGTTGACATCCGGAAACACATGTTCCATTAATATGAAAACATTGGTTTTCGTCAAGACAATGTCCACACTTCTCGGTGCAGTCCCTACCATACCATCCCTGTGTACAACCTTTCAAATAATGACATTTCATTTTTTTTTTTAAATTTTAAATACATTTTACAATTGATTTAGAGTACCAATTTCCGTTTTGACTTAAAAGACTCATGTGGTTTTTTTTTTGTTTCACATGATACCTACATCATTTTAACCTTGAACTCACTTGTTTTACACCTACTCCTCTGATATCCATCACCGCATCCATTCAAACATGTACCGTTGATATGAAAACACTGGCTCTCGTTCCGACAATGTCCACACGTTTCCGTGCATTGGAATCCATAGGAATTGTTATCACAAGCTGCGTGCAAATGTTAAATGATGAAACGGAACGCTCTATTCATAATTATTTGTCCTTGTAAATTATATCTCTTGCATTAAATTTATGACAACAAAACTTATTGATTATATTACAAATACATGACATTTGGTAATTTGTTTTGCTCCTTTTGAATTAAAATTTACGTTATTAGTAGTTCTTATCGAAATACTAAGACACTAATTTGTCTTACTGCAATTTTTTTATTTCCAGAAAAATACACTTATTCGAATGTGGGATCTATTAGGAAGAAAATCGAGGGAATGCATGATATTCTTAAATTTTTATATCAACATTAGAGAAATTCCTAAGAATTTTCATCTTGAATAGCATTCACACACATTTATGAAACGCACTGCTGGAAATAAGCTACAATCTCATCGCGATAATAGTTTATGTTATCACCGACTGCTTTCATTGAAAGTTTTTTTTTTTAATTTCTCGTTAGCGGCACACCAGTTGTATTTAACGAGGCCGATTACAGAACGAGTACGCACGCTTTCGCGCAGCGTTTCATTTGTATTGTGACGTCATCTTTTTTGCTTGGTTGACGCTATGGCGTGATAGTTTTAACTGCAGATTTTCAACGAAAATTGTTAAAAATATCTCGTTTGATGCGTAAAAATAATGTTATATTGTGGAATAAAATAAATGTCTCGAAGTATAAGCTATATTTGGGCTCGGGTCGAAAACGTGAGGAGGGTTCAGCAAGCCTAGCTCTCTCTCACGTTTTCTTAACCCGCCTAAATATAGCTTAATTCATATATTTCAAGAAAATAACCATGTATTTTATATAAACGACCCTTAATATGTGATGTTATATATTTTTATTACTTAATTATGTCTGAATGTTTTAATAATACTATATAGATCATCTTTTCGGCCTTTGTCAAATAAAAAATAGCCATTATCTGACTAATCTTGGAAATTGGGCATACAAAAATCAACTTTGATAAGACCCCTGGAACAAACCAGGAGGTAAAAGGTTTTTTTTATTTGACCTTTTGATGCCTTTTAGCAATAACTTTAATATGTAGAACAGAAAAAGAAATCCCTAGGGCAGAAGTTTTGAAAAAATGTAAAAAATATTTCAAGCAAAATCCCATAGGGTCCTATGTTAAAGATTAACAAACTTTGAGATGACCCCCTAAACAAACGGTGTGGTAAATATCTTATTTTTTAATCGTAAAATAATAATTATATCAGTAGAAATTCATGTAAAGAGTTTCATCCAAAAATCTAGGGCAGAACAAATAAGACCCGGCCTCGTTAAATATAAAATGTAACAGACAAAAATGAAAAGAAAATACCTCAAAAACATAGTCAAATGATTGACATATACACTGCATAAATAAGCATACTCGATAAAGTAAATGGAAACGCATGTCAAGGCACATACGAGAATTGTCCAAAAAATTCGTGGATGATTGCGTTTTTGTCATTTTATAGGTGTTTATTTATACATATTGTATACTTAAATCTTTGTCATAAACTTTCAAATCAAACTAAAGTGGTTTTGACAGTTTTTCATTGAAATAAAGTAAAAGTTTAATGTATAAAAAGGTCGCCGACAGTACAGTACATAAGGCCCAGCGTAAAAATTGTCCACATTTTGTAATTTAGTTTTTAGATATGAATACTTACAGTTTTTATAAAATATTTCAGAAATTCATAATCCTCTATTGTGATGTAGTTTGTATTGTGTACGTCATTTTCATAAATCGTTTTTAAATATTTTCAAACCAGCAGTAGACTTTTAAAATATATTACGGCAAGTATATGTCTTTAACAACGCATGAAAAAGCACGCCATCATAAAATTGTGTCAACTGTGGTGAAACACCGATAGAAACAAAATTAAACAAACGATTGAGGAAGCAGGAAAAACATCAAAATAGTTCGGTTTACTTATGTACAATGCGGCATATTACTTTCAGGTAGACCCAGGGCTACGACGTTAAAGAAACGTCGTTATAACTCAACGTCAGACTGGGCCATGCGGACTGTATAGGCAATGTATACACATTGATTACTTCATTACAACAATGTTCATTGCTATGATTGTTATACATATACATTATTGCTATGATTGTTATACATATACATTAGTATACTCTATATTACAATATTATAATACTTCCTGATAAGTCTGAATAAAATTACATGTGTCCACGAACTTTTTGCACAACCCTCGTACTTGTGTATTTTAAGAAATATTTTGATGTGTGTTTGAATTTGCATGTTACAATAACTCACTTGACTTGCATAAAGGCCGTTTGTAGCCAATATGACATCCAGAAATGCATGCTCCGTCGACGTGATAACATCGGCTTTCGTGAGGACAATGTCCACACTTCTCTTTACAGTCCTTACCATACCATCCCCGTGTACAGCCTTAAAATTAATGACATAGTCTCAGGGGAAGGATTGTTTTTGTTTTCATTTTTCAATTTCAAAGCCGTTTTACAATTGATTTGGCATACCGATTTGTGTTTTAATCCGACTCATGTTATATTTCGTTTTACACGATGACCCTGAGGAATGAACCATGAACTCACTTGTTTAAACAAGCTTCCCTGATAACCAGCATCGCACCCATTTATACATGTACCGTTGACGTGGAAACACTGGCTCTCGTTCCGACAGTGTCCACATGTTTCAGTGCATTGGACTCCATACGAATTTTTATCACAAGCTGCGGGTAAATATTAAATGATGAAAAGGAACACTCTCAACACATACCGTTTATAAAATAACTCTTGAAAAAAATTAATATTAATAAATGATAAAAAGCAGCTCAGGATGTTGATAATTTGTTTGCGTTCTTTTGAATAAGATTTACATAATTATTAAGTAAACCTATAATTAAACAACTTAAAGAAATTAAGCAATTTTTTTTTCATGCCAATACCTATGTTGCAATTGTGTCCCTTCCATCCAGGCGAACAACCATAATCGCACAAACCATTGACATTGTTACACCCCATACATCTATTGTTGCATTTGGAAGCACAGTTCTGACCATAGTATCCCCAAGGACAAGCTACATAAATTATATTAACATGTTTTTTTTTATAACAAAAGCCTTAAAAAGAGAAACACAAAATTTGTAAAGTCTTGTTGGCTCATTTTTCCACTTTAAAGCAACAAAATGAAATATACTGCATTGGCAGTAGAAAGAAGACAAACAGTTATTTCCTGCATATGGTATTTCGTATTTTATGCATGTAATATATTTACAGCATCATCATATGTTACATAAATTGATGACTTTGCTTGGATTATTCTTTTTTTCCAAATTGCTAACGCGCATTTTCTAAGTAAACAAAAAAATTCACAATAAAGTTATTATTAGTTTGATAACTTCATTCATTAAGGTTGCGCGTCATACTATTAAAGTAATTTTTACTTGCAATAACTTACAAAAACGCCTATCACTTACCAGTATACGAATATCACTGCCCAAGTCAAATATGATAAAATTTCATTGTTAAATGAAATTATTTCCTTTATTTATTCTTTTGCACTATTTTGTTTATTCAAATAGCAACAACCCTGCTTTGACAGACATTCGGTTGCGTACAATACATTTCAAAACAATGTAGAAGTCATAAAAAAAATTGATTTCTAAATTTGCACATTGATTCTTATCTGTCCATGAATTGGATTTTGGAATGAAGTATAAAAGGAGACGTATAAAGCATACTGTCTTATGCATTTACAAACTGCTCTTTGATTAAAAGTACAAGAGCTCCATTAGCTACATCGCTCACCTTCACAACAAAGTCCATAATAAAATCTGACTGATGGAATTTAGAAAGATCCTGTTTAAAAAGTTTAAATTTTTGCCAGGATAGTCTTGTGTTGAATAATAAGCCCATTTGAACCGGATGATATCGTATCACATATTAAACTTTCAGCTCCCAAGAAGTTTCCTCTTAAGTGAATTCAAAATCTAGATAATAAATATATTCTACTATTCTAGTAGATTAAGAAATTTCTGCTACTTTGTATGGAGTTCATCTTATATTAGAATAAAAAGATATGAGCTCCGATGGAAATTAGTATACATTCGCTCTATTTTTTAGTTATATATTATTCACTCTGTAGATTTTATCCAAGCAGCAGTATATTTCTTTTATAAGTGTATCTTTGATATATACTTAGAGGATGATAATGATCTTTTAAGTATGTGCCCTTGTAAAAAGCAGATTAAGTAAGCTTTCCGATGTCAAATAAATAGAATTTGTATAGCCTATTAAATACCCGAGAAAAAATAAAACTAGCTCTAAAATTTACAAGATGGAATAGAACAGACATAAGGAATAGAAATTATAGGTAAACAATTGTTTAAAGATTATGCTCTATTAATTTATTAAATGCATTTTCCCATGTAAAAAAAATAATTATTAATCTGCTGCTTTTTTCACGTCCCCTACTGCAAAAACAACAGAATGACTTAACATCGACAAGTGCATCGCGATCAAACAGTTTATATTTAAAGTAATTTTTTCCTAATTTGACTTTAAAGTTTCACACTGAGGTAACCTTAAATGTACATTAATGTATTCGTACAAATAACAGTCGTGCACTATATTATTCTTTTGCATTTGTGATGGCCTGTTGTTTTGTGTGTTGTAAAAGTAATCATTCTCCCTTATTTTTTTATCTGCGCGACAGCAAAGTAGACCTTCCCAGTACTTCTTAAGAATTTCTCATTGATAAACAAACAGTTTGCATTGTTAGTTGATGTATATTTATAAAATATATTTAGTAGTGAAAAAAGGAGAAAAACATCCATATTGACGTTTTTATATGAAATATATCAAAAAATTTATTATGTTTATTATCAATTTCAGAAAAATAAAATTTGTAAGGTTTACCTCCAGTACTTTTCAACATCAGTATGTGCAATACACTATATAGAATTATGGAAACTTAAACTGTTATCAAATCATTAAATCTTGTCTGACCTTAAAAAAATCCTGTCGCAGATCTTCCGATTGTGTTCAACATATGTGTATGTACGAATTTTCACACTATTTCGTGCACTTATAAAAAAGTTTCGAAAAAAAAATAGCGACTATCGATGTGTTCGTAAATTTTAAATATCGTTTTGCGAACGTGTTTTAGAGGAATTGTGAGGCAAAAACGCTGATGACACGTATAGAGAATTGTCTGCTTATTATCTGGTATCCACAATTTAAACAAGCATTTTTTTTAAATTGATTATTAAGTCTACAAACAAGTTTGTGTGCACCGTGAATTGATTTCGGAACAAACGAAACTGTTGTTCTATGAATATTGTCAAAATTATTAAGCAACTTCCTCTTAAGTAGTAATCGCACGCTTATATAAAACATATTGCTGGGGAAAAGTTACAATCTCATCGCGATAATAGATCGTGTTATCACTGACTGCTTTTAGTGAAACATTTTTTAAATAAATATCTTACAAGAAGATATCCTTTTGCATTTACTGTAAATGCGTATAATACAACATAACAAAGGTAAGAAAATACGGACATGTGCTTGACATATACACTGCTTAAAAACATTCATGATTAAGTGAAATGAAACGCATGTCAAGGTAAAAGGAACTTGTATACAAGTAGAAATAATATTAGATTCATTTTGGTAAATACACATGTTCCGGATATGAACAATAAACTTTCAATCAGTTTTCACTTTTAATCGAACATGTGTCAAAACGAATACACAACGTTTTTCTAACCAAGAAATAATTGGCATTCCGAACCCGATGTATTTATCTTCGGAACATTCTCCCCTCCTTGATTGCTTGCACATCAACAAAATTACCTGATTTTGTAATTAAAATACAAAATATTAAGACTTTTTCATTTTAAACATTAAAAAGTGATGCATATATTTAAACGTCATTTGTGACAGCAATGTTTGAGACAATTAAGTTTAGTCACTGAACTCCAATGGACACAGCTTAGTTATTGGACGGGCCATCGATTTCTGGCCGACTTTCACTCTGGCAACGCGCACATGTCCATCTTTGCCTGTATGAATTTCTAGAATGCGACCTAGCTGCCAATGTCCTCTAGGTAAATTAGGTTCAATTATGAGAACAATGTCACCTTCACTAATGTCTTTGCGAGTTCGATTCCACTTCTTGCGTACATTCAGTCCTAGCAACCATTCGCGCATCCATCGATGCCAGAAGTGTCTCACAAGCTCCTGGATTCTTCTCCAACGTTTCCGTGGGTTGAATTCAGTTGTGTCCACAGTTTCCGGTGCGAATAATCCCCCCACCTGCCCGTGCAGGAAGTGGTTAGGAGTCAACGGAACATCATCGTTTGGGTTTGCCGATTGGTAAGTCAGGGGTCTTGAGTTGATCAAAGCTTCTGCTCCTGCAAATGCTGTCATCAGCTCTTCATCTGTAACATCTGCTGACCCGATCACTGCATAGATAGCTCTCTTCGCTGCTTTAATCATGATTTCATGGACACCTCCAAAATGAGGTGCAAGAGGCGGATTAAAGTGCCACTTGACTCCAAGGTTTGCTGTAGATTGTTGAATCTTTGTGTGGTCCAATAATCCAACTAGTTCCGTTAGCTCGTTGTTGCCACCAACAAAATTTGTTCCATTGTCCGAGATAACTTCTGTAGGTAGACCTCTTCGGCTAACCATCCGGTAAAATGCGTTGAGGAACGAATCTGTATCAAGTCCGAAGGCAACTTCTAGATGCACTGCTCTTGACATCACGCACGTGAAGAGACATATATATCTCTTATCTCGCCGTTTTCCGCGTCCCTGCTTCGTAATGAAAGGTCCTCCATAATCAACCGCTGTTCGAGAAAATGCGTGTAATGGCTGCTTTGTACGAATTGATGGAAGGGGACCCATCAGTTGTTCTGCTGGTCTGGCTTTGTTGCGGCAACATTTATTGCATTGTCGTTCCCGTTTCCGTATTTCCTCTCGTGCGGATATTATCCAAAACCGTGATGAGATCATAGATAGTGTGTGATTTGTTCCTGTCACATGTTTTCCTTTTTCGTGGTGATACTTGATAATAAGTGTAGTGACACGATTGTTTCTAGGGAGAATGACAGGGTATCGAACATCATATGGTAAATATTCTGCATATTTCAAACGTCCATCACACCGCAGGAGTCCGTCTTCATCAATTACAGGGTTCAGACTCAATAACTTGCTGCTCTGGTGAAGAGGTTTGTTCTGTTTCAACAATCTGTATTCACAATGAAACTCACATTTCTGGGCTGTTCTAATGATTTGAGTTTCCGCCCCTTCAACTTCTTCAGCATTCAATTCACCTTTACATCTATCCTTGATGCTCATTCTGCAGTTATTTACAAAACGATTTATCCAAGCCTGAATTCTTACAAGCCGTATCCAGCTGGAATAGGATTCTGGGTTCAAACAACACTCTGTGTCTCTATAGCCCACTGATCTTGCCAAGAATGAATATGAATCATTGACAATTTCTCTGCTTAACTTCTTTCTTTCCTTGTCAGAGTCCTGTTTTTCAACTTTCTGATTCGGCCACTGTGATTCATCCAAGGTAAGAAAGTGAGGCCCACTCCACCAGACACTGTCTTTCTGTAACTGTGAAACCGTCACTCCTCTGGATATCATATCAGCGGGGTTGATTTCTGTTGGCACATGATGCCACTGCTTTGGATTTGAGGCCGACTGTATCTCCCCAATACGATTTGCTACAAAGGGCTTAAAACTTCTACTTTGTGCCTTGATCCAGCACAGCACATTCATGCTGTCCGTCCAAAACGTGCACTGGTCACCATCCATCTCCAGAGCACTTGTCACTGAAAGCGTTAGCCTTAATCCCAATATTGCACCCATCAATTCCAGTCTAGGTATGCTGACTGTGGTAAGTGGAGCTACTTTGGATTTTGCAGTCACGAATCTGACTGATACACTTCCATCGTCATAGATACACCTCTGGTAAACTACAGCTCCATACGCGTCCTGGGAAGCATCAACAAAGGTATGAAGGTAAGTCGATATAATCTCACCATTAGATAGACGTAGACATCTCGGTACTTCAATAAGCGATAGCTCAGTCAATTCTCTAAACCACTTCTCAGCTTTTGATATGAGGTCTTCGCTCAACACATCATCCCAGTCAAGACCTGCAGTCCACATTTCTTGCAACAAAACTTTAGCTCTTATTGTGTACGGTCCTAGGAATCCCAAAGGATCAAACAGCATTGCGATTTTCCGTAGAAAGTTCCGCTTTGTGTAAGTAAAATCATCCTCTGGTGGACTTGCTTTGAATGTAAAGATGTCATCTTTGGCCTTCCATAGCACACCAAGGGTTTTTACAGATGGTAAGCTGTTGTCATGCAGGTCAACTTCGGGAACAACATCTTCTGGTGGGATATGCTGCAGTACACCCACTGAGTTTGATAGCCACTTCCTGGCATACATGCCGGCCTTTTCCCACAATGCGGATAGCTGCCTGTAGAGTTTGACTCCATCTTCCTCGGTAGATACTGAATCCATACTATCATCCATGTAGGTGGATTTCAAAACAGTCTCTGCTGCCATAGGGTAAGTTTCTCTGTTAGTCTCAGCATGGGTCTGTGCTACAAACTGTGCTTGAAATGGCGACGAATTTATTCCAAATACAACACTGCTAAATTCATACACATCTGGTTTCTCTTCTGTATTAACGTCACGCCAGAGAAATTGTTGATAAGGTCTATCATCCTGTGGAACCTTAATCCTTAAGTACATTTCTGCAATGTCACATACTATTGCCACACTATTTCTTCTAAATCTTAGTAACACATCAAAGAGTTCATTTTGAAGTTTTGGTCCGCAGTGAATCATGTCATTTAATGAGACACCACAATGCTTTGCTGATGCGTCGAACACAATACGTGTCTTTGTTGTGCTCTTATCTGGCCGGATGACAGGAAAATGTGGAAGAAACCATTTTCCGGACTTTTCCTCATCCTGATTAATCTTGCGTATGTATCCTTTCTCCAGATACTGTTCAATAGTCTTTGAGTAAGAATCTCTCACTTCCGGGTTCTTCATCAATCGCTTTTCAGTGTTCTCTAAACGTTGTAGTGCCATGTCGTAATTACATGGTAAATCAGGCTTTTCTTCCTTCCAAGGAATAGCTACTTCATAATGATCATCAACAAACTTCAATGAATCTTTCACTTTTTCATACACACTTCTCTCCTCTAGACTAAATGACTGTTTCTTCTGTGGCTCACTGAAATTTTCCATCTCCCAGAATTTACACAAAATCTTGTCCGATTCATTATCACTTTTCTGATTCTGGATAAAGTAAGTTCTGTTGAAATGAGTTTGAACACATATCTCATTGCTACCAGGAATTTTCCCGACACAAGTCCATCCTAATGGAGTAAGTCTGGCCACTGGTTCATCTGGTCGACCTCTGATCTCTTGATAAGCATAATGAAGTTCACTCTGGTCCATTCCAATCAGAATATCCACCATAGAATGTTTACCCACTCCTGGGAATTCAAGTCCTCTCAAATGGTCCCATTTGTGTTGATATTTTCTCCAGTTGATTACACACATATCACCGGTTACTTTGTCAGCTGTTAGGGCTTCCACTTTAGTCTTTGTCCTCCCATCATCACTCTCTATTTGGAATTCTACTGGCATAGTTTCAAATGACTCAGTTTTGTCATTAAGAACTTCTACTGTAATTCTCTGTAGTTTGCCATGTAAACCCAATTCTGCTGCAACATCTGCATTAATGTAGGTCCGTGTACTGGCATCATCCAGCAGTGCGTTTACTCTCATTGTCTTTGATCCATTTCTTACTATTACTGGAATGGTTCGTAGGGCGATAAATTGTGGCTCCCCTCCATGACATGTCAAAGTTCTGTCTTGATTCACTGATATCTGGGTATCAACATTACTGTTTTCAGCAGTTCTTACAGAAGAAGTTGGTCTCTGTGGATTTCTATAGGGTCGAAATTCTGGAGCATTCTGGTTCAACACTGATGCAGATAGATCACGTTGATATCCATCTGTGTTTTGGTTCACAGCTCGATTTTCAATGTGCAATAGTCTGTGATGTGTCTCGGTACAATGGTCAATGCCGCAAGGTCTGCTCCTTCTACATGTCTTTCCCAAGTGTCCTGACCCCAAGCAACGAAAACACAGCTTCGACTGACGGACAAAGTTCCATTTCTGGGACACTTCAAGTTTCTTGAACTGCTCACATGACCATATCCCATGTTGTCCTTGACACATCTGACATAGTTTGTTGAAGGTCTTAGTGTTTGTGAAAAATGATCTTTGATGAACATTAACATGATTTCGGTCACGGCTGCACTTTTTACTATCAAAGTTATTGTTTGAATCAACCTGTAGACCATACACAGTCTCGTTTGCCACTGTTCGGAATTCGGATTCCTGCAAGATCCATTCCCTCAAAGATTCCACTGACTCAGTCTTTTTCTTCTCATACACCCATCGGTGGTATGAAGACAGCAGGGACTCTGGGATTTTCTTTTGAAGTTTGACGTACAGTGATCCGTTCTTGAGTTCATCCGTTCTACCTGCATCCTTTAGGTTAATGACTGCTATGTCCAGAATGTCTGCGAATTTTTCCAAATCCTTTGAATTTCCTGCACGTATAGGTCTAAAGGAATCCAACTGTTCAAGATGTCGCATGACTTGCCGTCGTTGTCCTCCGAACTTCCGCTCAAGACGATCTTTGGCTGCTTCATAGGCGATAGCGGAATGTCCAAGGTTTTCTACAGCTTTCAAGGCTTCACCGGAAAGATACTGTCTTAACTGTAAAAGTTTGTATTCTGGAGTCGCTGGAGCTTTATCAATACATGCTGAGAAGGCAGCTTTCCAACTCTCGTATGTCCTTTTGTCACCATAAAAGACAGGAATCGATACACGCTTCATCTGTTTCCACAAATCACTTCCAACAGTAGGGCCATTCACAGAATCATTGGTCACTTTAACCTGTTTCTCAGATGATGAGGGAATGTGTGAGTCTTGATTAACATCATTATTTTCACAGTCCTCTCTTTCACAATTGTCTACATCTTCAAAACCATCATTCATTCCACTAAAATTCCTTTGTGCTTCATTTTCAACTTGTTCCAGTTCTCTGTATCCAGCGTTGATAGATTCATTCAACTGTTCATGTTTTGTCTTAAGGGAGTATGGGACTGACACCAAAGTAATTAAAATTTTTTAAAAATTGGTTCAACAAATAGCATTGCATTTTTTCTAACAAAATATAACAATTTTTTGATAGGTTAATATGTTTGTTTCCATGGTAACGGTATCCAAACATACCCTTGTTGGAAATACTTCCGTTCATCAAAATACACCACTTACAACAGAAATGAAGCAATGCTACATCGTTTATAGTAATTTTATTTCATTTTTCTTATATGCTATTTATAATACATTGACAGAAGAACAATTTATTAAAAAAAAAATTCTGAAAGCCTCCTCAGTATCATACAATGTGCGACCGAATTTCCTCTGCATGGTTCAAATTTGTTACTTTTTGTGTTGACCTTCAATGCAAAATGGTCAAAAAATCTGTTTTGATATAATTGGAAGTTTTATTTTTGAACTTAAACGAAATATACAAATGTTATGCTTTCACTGGAAAAGGAGAAACTCATATGTCAATGACTTAGATAAAAAGATATTGCAATCTGAATTTACTCTGGTCTGTTTTTACAATTTCGCGCCATTTTCACTTGATCACTATTCTAGTGTAGATAAAATAATCAATACCAACTTTTTGTTCAATAAACATTGAGTCAATTAATAATATCTTTACTACAATGCTGGTACTTTATAAAATTCAACAAAAAAGTAAAATATTATTCATTTAAATCTCAAATTTCCTCTGCTTAACTTGAAATTCCTCTGCTAAAATACAAATTTTTAAACCATTTGCACCTTATAACACTATACCAGGTAGGAACAAAATAATTCTAGTAGGTATAAACAAATAAATATTTAATTTATGATTTGCTACATGTATTATAATTATTTTTTTCAACTCTGAAACATAAAAAAAGATTGAAATCAGCATTACATCATGTACAAAATGCACAGTACAAATGCCGAATATAATTTTAAGCTATTTTGGCAGAACAACATCCATTACTGTTACAACCATATATTATGGTATGAATTTTTTTTTAAACTAATCAAGTTTATACTGGACATTTAACTCCTCACATGTATATGTACAATGTAATAGATCAACAAACTTATACAAATAATGCACCCAAATCAAAAGCCCTTTCAACATTGTTACATGTATTACCAATCTAGCATAACTAATGAAGGTGACAATTACCGCTCCAGAACGAACGCTATCAACAATTTTATTATATATCTAACATAAATATTGAAGCAGACAAGAGCACATCCTTGGCTTATCCTTGCAACATCTGCTTTTTATTTGGGCAAAGATGTAGTATAAACATCTTTTGAGATACTGTATGACTTTGAAAGTTAAAGTTGTGTGTTATTTTTTCACAATATAGATGGTTCCTTAAGATTTCCTTCAAATGATAAGCATCCAATGTTTTACCAATATTTGTGTCAATGTTTGTCCGAAGTTTTGAAATCATTGTGCTATCTTCATCACCAACTATTGTCTTTATACAAATAGACCCATCATTCACATCCTTGACCATCTCTTCTATCATGTCACTCTCCATGGCCTTCATAGAACTTTCCGTTCCAGTTGATAATGCAATCATGTGGAGGAGGTGTTGATTTGGAATTGAGAGACAAAGTACATGTGCGACAGGATTTCGATCTTATTGAAAAGTTTTCTATTTTTCCAGAAAATGTCCCGATCATAGATGAATGACCTGAAAGATGGGGTATAGCATCAACTTAAATACTTATACATAAAGAAATATCTAAAAACTGTTGTGACATTCAAACACAAGGATTTCTTGGATGTACAATTTATGGTTCACAAAGACTAGGCCTCGGACAATTCAGGGTTTATTCAACTACATGTGGTTCGATTTCCATGGCATTCAAAAATTATATAATTTAGAATTTACTGATATAATAAACAAACGTTTTTAAATGAATGAAAGACTTTCAATTGGCACACTCATGCTAGGAGTATTAAAAAGAATAAAATAAATGACAAAAAATATATTGCACAGTGATAATCTCTGGGACTAAGGATTCAGTCAAAATATATATGGAATAATACATTAACTTTTACCTTACTGTATGGGGGCTTTAATTTGTTGATATGAAAGAGTATACCCTTGAAATCCATGAAAATTTAAACCAATCACAGTGATACACTGTACCAAACGAAATTACCCAGTAGTTTATGTACTAGTAATTTATCAAATACCTGATAAACCGTCATGACTTCACTCTCTCTATCTATTCTGCCAACCAGCATATTTCTATGTATAGCTCTTCTTCATTAGAAGATCAATACAGTCTAAAAATGGCCTCGACCATCGGGCTCTCTTAAATGCGTATCTGCTTACATCCCTAATTCCACCAAACTCCTCCACTGTCTCCAACCACAATCAGACATTTGGACAACTTCTTCATGGTCAACATCTGTAATATTAAGTTACATAATCAGGAATTTTTGCACCATGAGAGAATTTTAAATGGAACACCAGTTGGTTGCAAAGTTGATCAGTAAAAAAAATATATGCATGTGTACTTGATATTATAAAGGCATAAACAGACTCTAAGGTTAACTCAGATTTAACAAACATAATAATATTTACTAAGAGAGGAATAGTTAATATAAGACAATGACTTCTGAAATCTTTACTTTTAAATTACATGTTCTCCAATCAGATAAATGCAAATATTTCAACATGGAGAAGGGCATGGGGCTGTGAAAAGTAATTTTTGAGGGAGCATTATTGTGAAAGACTGAGAGTCACATAAAAGCTCCAGACACTGTACAGGTGTTTTAACGGGAAAAAAAGATACCATCTGAGGTTGACATTGTACTTGACATCTATTTCACACCTATTTGAAATTTATTTTGCTGTCAATATGTAAATTATGAGTTAATGTGTATACCATAGTGTATATCATTACAGAAAGTGTTCAATCTGTCTTTCTATTTTAAAATACATCTCCAGACGTCATGGGTTTCCAATAGTCTAACTCTTAACCCCACACATAATGGCTGTCAGTTTACAATTTCTATCAAAACTAAATCATTTTTAACCTCACTCATATATAGCATCAGAAATTACTGATACAAAATCAAAGTCATCATCATTTGCAGTCTCAACTTGTAGCTTATAGTCTGTCCCGAGTTACTGCTTCCATCACTTTTTGATTATTTTTAATAAAAATACACATACCTGTGAAAGAAATGCTGTTGAAGTCGATAAAAGGGAAAATATACAGGATATCTTAATTGACAAATTATCATTTTTCACTCATAAAAGTTCACTGGAACAAAAACAAATTTCTTACAGAGATTTATAATGGGAAATGTTTACATCTTTTCTCCATTCGGAAGTACTCCGAACACCTCGCACAATTTTTCAAAGTTATCCTCCGGGCTTATTTATGGCTGATGCAATGCAAATGCAAAATCTCAGCAGACTTTTTATTTTGGGATGTGTATTGAAACCCGAAGAGGTAGAGGGGGCGTTTCAAAACATATAATCTGGACATTTTTTATAATAGTGGATGAACGTAGTTTGAACTCAAAGGTATTTATGATTATCGAAGTATCAAGCGAAAAGAAGTGGAAGCAAAAACTCGGGATAGAGTATAAATATAAATTGAATGCCAGATAATTTGACTAATGAATATGCATAGAGACGACAGGAGATTTCGTATGTGCGGTATGACATCATTTTGAACCATGCATTGAAAATCGACTACTGGAAACATCTGATTATCTGAAACATGTGACGACATGATACACATTCTGATATATGTTAGAATTAAGTTTAACTATTTAAATGAGAGACATAAAGAATTCTACTGTGTTCTGATATGTGTATTGAACCATAGTGGCATACTGTCAAAGACTTGTATAAATAATTATAATTATTTTTTTTATTATGAAATTACATCTCAGGTGCTTGGGGCTTTACTAACGAATATGTACGATGCTTACTTTGATAGGCATAGGTATCTTACATATCAATGCTTGCGCTTGTGCATTACAACGCCATAGCATTTATACAAGAAAAAATTAATGATGTCCATACCAATTTTACTTTTACTCTAGTCTCAGCAAGATTCACCGAAACTGAAAATCTGAAAAAACGTCTATCAAAAACTTTCAGTCTCGACGAACTTAATCCTGCTGAGATTACAAATACTTTTACTCTATCAATGAATGTAAGTCAAACCTGGACATATCGCTTTTGCTGGCGTCGAGTCATCTTCCTCCATCTCCGATGAGAATTTTTCAGCTGTAATATCAAAATATGTGATTGATCTGCCCAATAGAGAGTCCACGTTCGCACTACACTATCCCTTTTCTGAGCTTTAGCAACCTTTATGTGGCGATTGGTCTTCTCAGCGTTCAAAATCAAATCCACGTTTCCTCCGCATTGCCGAAAACTGAACCGATATTTATGTCGTAAAAAAAGAATTTTGGGTTAAATTAACTCTTATTATCATTTATATTCACGATTTATTATTTACAAAACCTATAAAACCCTTTCCACTATAAATTTTATTGTTTAATACCTTAGAATTGAACAAACAGATTTAACGACCGCGAATTGGTTTACGTCATTCAGAGTTGCGCGGTAGATTCAAAATCGTGAGTCCCATACTTCCTTAAATTCTTCCTCCAATTCTCTTTTCGTTTCTTCAAATTTGCGCACCTCCTCACGAATAGAGTCTGCTTTTTTCTTGGCCCGAATTTCCTCTTCATTCACAAAGTATTCACTTCCATGTAATGAATCTGTCGCAACACTCGGCGGATCACTCCTTCGTGCATCTAGATAATCCTGAACTCTGTCTTGACAATTTTCAAAATTATCTTCAATCATTTCAATTTCTTGTTCTGTCTTTGATAGTTTTGTAATGTCGTTTGCCTTCTTGTACTCCGCGGAAAGCGACAACAAGCAATTAATGAGCGGTTCTTGTAAATCAATCAGGCGTTCTCGAGCCTTACATAATTCCCCACGACTAGGTAAATCAGAATCTAATAAGTTCAACAAGTGATGCTTAGCTCTCGTGAATTGTAACTTAGCTTTCGTTTTCTCACGTTTCAGAACGTCGATATCTATCTCTGGATCCGCCGTACTCTCCTGATTTCCCATCATCTGCATTCCTGACGCTTCTGCTTTTTCCTCCTCGTCTCCCATATTAAACCACGCTCTGCTACCACTTTGTTCCGGATATGAACAATAAACTTTCAATCAGTTTTCACTTTTAATCGAACATGTGTCAAAACGAATACACAACGTTTTTCTAACTAAGAAATAATTGGCATTCCGAACCCGATGTATTTATCTTCGGAACAACACATACTTGTATCTAAAGAAATTTTTAATCTGTTCTTGAATGTGCATTATACATTTACTCACTTGATTTACATAGTTGCCCTTCATAACCAGGTTGACATCCAGAAATACATGTTCCGTTAATATGAAAACATTGGTTTCCGTCAAGACAATGTCCACACTTCTCTTTGGAATCCTTACCATACCATCCCTGTGTACATCCTTTCAAATAATGACATTTCATTTTTTTTAAATTTTAAATACTTTTTACAATTGATTTGGCCTACCAATTTGCGTTTTAATTGCGTTATATTTCGTTTAACATGATGACCACGTCATTTGATTCATGAACTCACTTGTTTTACACAAGCTTCCATGATAACCAGCATTGCAACCATTCAAACAGGTACCATTGACATGGAAACACTGGCTATCGTCTCGACAGTGTCCACATGTTTCATTGCATTGGAATCCATAGGAATTTTTATCACAAGCTGCGTGCAAATGTTAAATAATGAAAAGGAACACTCAGTACACAACTATTTAACGTTGTAATTCATATCTCGTGAATATAGTTTTTGAAAAAAACACATTGATTAAAATGCATTATATTGATAATTGTTTTTTGTTCCTTTTAATTAGAGTTTACATAGTATAAAAGATAACAAAAACAAGAAGCCAATGGGCCACATCACTCACCTGAGCAACAATAGGTATGATACAATCAGCTTAACAGAGTCATAATACAAAATATCTGGACAATGTAGTATAATACTTGTAGATCAAGTATAGAAAAAAATCCATTTTTTCACTCTGGATATAATTATGTTTATAATCAAGTCCCTTTTCTAACAGGATTATTTTATAGTGATATCACCTGTTGAGCATTGCAGTTCTCAAAAACAATTGTTTATATATGGAATATAAACCTAAGTCAAACTATGTTCCCCTAGTTGGGCCCAATAATTGTACAGGGCAAAGTCTCAACAATTTTAAAGAATCAGCAATATGTCAAAATGATTGCATGCAAGTAAAACATATATCATAACCTTTCACTTTTTGTTAATAATTAAAACATGTCCCTTGTAAGATCGGATCCCCAGTGCCCCACCCTACTCCTCAAGAATTCTTTTATGGAAAGAATTTGCATCTACATCGTCTGAGGTTGCTTTTAGTAAAGTTAAGCTTTTCGAAGCAAGTGGTTTTTTGAAAAAGATATTTTAAAAATAATTCCATTTTTATTCCTATGTATATTTTGCCCTCCCCTCCCCCTATACGTTATGACCAATCCTATCCCATGATCTGAACAAACTTGAATCTACCCTACCTGAAGATGCTTCTACACAAGTTTCAGCTTTTCTGGCTGGCTGATTAGTTTCTAAGAAGAATATCATTAGAGATTTACACTAAATATTCCTATGTAAAAGTTCGACCCCCTATTGTGGCCCCAGCCTATCCACCGGGGGTCATGATTTTCACAACTTTGTATATATACTACAGAAGGGTGCATCTATACAAGTTTCATATTCCTAGCTGATCAGTTTCTGCGAAGAAAATTTTTAAAATAAGTACCCTTTATATTCCTATGCAAAAGTTCGCCCCCCTCCCCCCGATTGTGGCCGCACTCCTACCCCTGGGGGTCATGATTTTCATAAATTTAGATCAACTCTACATGATGATGCTTCCACACAAATTACAGCTTTCCTGGCTGATTGGTTTCTAAGAAGATTTTTAAAGATATACTCAATATATTCCTATGTAAAACTTCGACCCCCCATTGTAGCCCCATTTTAGCCCCGGGGACCATGATTTGAACAAACTTAAATCTACACCATCTGAGTATGCTTTCACACAAGTTTCAGCTTTTTTGGCCATATGGTATTTCAGAGAAAGATTTTTGAAAAATATTAACATATTTTAAATATATCCTAGTTATCTCCTCTTAAAAGAAAGCACGGTCTTTATTTTTACAAATTTCATCCCCTTTACTTATGAATGCTTTGTTTTAAGTTTGGTTGAAATTGGCTCAGTGGTTCTGGACAAAGTCAAAAATGTAGAAAGGTTTACAGAGAGACGGACAGACAGAGGGACAGACGGACGCCGGACAAAGAGTCATTAGAAAAGCTCCCTTGAGCTTTCAGCTCAGGTGAGATAAAAACAACTTAGAGGATAGGAGCAATTATTTTTTTTAATGCCAATACTTATGTTGCAATTGTGTCCCTTCCAGCCAGGCAAACAACCATAATCGCACAAACCATTGACATTGTTACACCCCATACATCTATTGTTGCATTTGGAAGCACAGTTCTGACCATAGTATCCCCAAGGACAAGCTAGAAAAATTATATTAACCTTTTTTTAATAACAAAAGTCTTAAAAAGGGAAATACAAAAGCTGTAAAGTCTTGTTGGTTCATTTTTCCACTTAAAAACAACAAAATGAAATATTCTGCATTGGCAGTAGAAAGAAGATAAACAGTTATTTCCTGCATATGATATTTTGTATTTTATGCATGTAATATATTTACAGCACCATCATATGTTACATAAATTGATGACTTTGCTTGGGTTTTTCTTTTTTTCCAAATTGCCAACATGCATTTTCTAAGTAAACAGTCGCGCACTATATTATTCTTTTGCATTTGTGATGGCCTGTTGTTTTGTGTGTTGTAAAAGTAATCATTCTCCCTTATTTTTTTTATCTGCGCGACAGCAAAGTAGACCTTACCAGTACTTCTTAAGAATTTCTCATTGATAAACAAACAGTTTGCATTGTAAGTTGATGTATATTTATAAAATATATTTAGTAGTGAAAAAAGGAGAAAAACATCCATATTGACGTTTTTGTATGATATATATCAAAAAATTTATTATGTTTATTATCAATTTCAGAAAAATAAAATTTGTAAGGTTTACCTCCAGTACTTTTCAACATCAGTATGTGCAATACACTATATAGAATTATGGAAACTTAAACTGTTATCAAATCATTAAATCTTGTCTGACCTTAAAAAAATCCTGTCGCAGATCTTCCGATTGTGTTCAACATATGTGTATGTACGAATTTTCACACTATTTCGTGCACTTATAAAAAAGTTTCGAAAAAAAAATAGCGACTATCGATGTGTTCGTAAATTTTAAATATCGTTTTGCGAACGTGTTTTAGAGGAATTGTGAGGCAAAAACGCTGATGACACGTATAGAGAATTGTCTGCTTATTATCTGGTATCCATAATTTATACAAGCATTTTTTTAAATTGATTATTAAGTCTACAAACAAGTTTGTGTGCACCGTGAATTGATTTCGGAACAAACGAAACTGTAGTTCTATGAATATTGTCAAAATTATTAAGCAACTTCCTCTTAAGTAGTAATCGCACGCTTATATAAAACATATTGCTGGGGAAAAGTTACAATCTCATCGCGATAATAGATCGTGTTATCACTGACTGCTTTTAGTGAAACATTTTTTAAATAAATATCTTACAAGAAGATATCCTTTTGCATTTACTGTAAATGCGTATAATATAACATAACAAAGGTAAGAAAATACGGACATGTGCTTGACATATACACTGCTTAAAAACATTCATGATTTAGTGAAATGAAACGCATGTCAAGGTAAACGGAACTTGTATACAAGTAGAAATAATATTAGATTCATTTTGGTTAATACACATACATGTATCTAAAGAAATTTTTAATCTGTTCTTGAATGTGCATTATACATTTACTCACTTGATTTACATAGTTGCCCTTCATAACCAGGTTGACATCCAGAAATACATGTTCCGTTAATATGAAAACATTGGTTTTCGTCAAGACAATGTCCACACTTCTCTTTGCAGTCCTTACCATACCATCCCTGTGTACATCCTTTCAAATAATGACATTTCATTTTTTTAAAATTTTAAATACTTTTTACAATTGATTTGGCCTACCAATTTGCGTTTTAATTGCGTTATATTTCGTTTAACATGATGACCACGTCATTTGATTCATGAACTCACTTGTTTTACACAAGCTTCCATGATAACCAGCATTGCAACCATTCAAACAGGTACCATTGACATGGAAACACTGGCTATCGTCTCGACAGTGTCCACATGTTTCATTGCATTGTAATCCATAGGAATTTTTATCACAAGCTGCGTGCAAATGTCAAATAATGAAAAGGAACACTCAGTACACAACTATTTAACGTTGTAATTCAAATCTCGTGAATATAGTTATTGAAAAAAAACACATTGACTAAAATGCATTATATTGATAATTGTTTTTTGTTCCTTTTAATTAGAATTTACATAGTATAAAAGATAACAAAAACAAGAAGCCAATGGGCCACATCACTCACCTGAGCAACAATAGGTATGATACAATCAGCTTAACAGAGTCATAATACAAAATATCTGGACAATGTAGTATAATACTTGTAGATCAAGTATAGAAAAAAGTCCATTTTTTCACTCTGGATATAATTATGTTTATAATCAAGTCCCTTTTCTAACAGGATTATTTTATAGTGATATCACCTGTTGAGCATTGCAGTTCTCAAAAACAATTGTTTATATATGGAATATAAACCTAAGTCAAACTATGTTCCCCTAGTTGGGCCCAATAATTGTCCAGGGCAAAGTCTCAACAATTTTAAAGAATCAGCAATATGTCAAAATGATTGCATGCAAGTAAAACATATATCATAACCTTTCACTTTTTGTTAATAATTAAAACATGTCCCTTGTAAGATCGGATCCCCAGTGCCCCACCCTACTCCTCAAGAATTTATTTTTTGGAAAGAATTTGCATCTACATCGTCTGAGGTTGCTTTTAGTAAAGTTAAGCTTCTCGAAGCAAGTGGTTTTTAGAAAAAGATATTTTAAAAATAATTCCATTTTTATTCCTATGCATATTTTGCCCCCCCCCCCCCTATACGTTATGACCAATCCTATCCCATGATCTGAACAAACTTGAATCTACCCTACCTGAAGATGCTTCTACACAAGTTTCAGCTTTCCTGGCTTGCTGATTAGTTTCTGAGAAGAATATCATTAGAGATTTACACTAAATATTCCTATGTAAAAGTTCGACCCCCTATTGTGGCCCCAGCCTATCCCCCGGTGGTCATGCTTTTCACAACTTTGTATATATACTACAGAAGGGTGCATCCATACAAGTTTCATCTTCCTAGCTGATCAGTTTCTGAGAAGAAAATTTTAAAAAAAAGTACCCTTTATATTCCTATGTAAAAGTTTGCCCCCTCCCCCCGATTGTGGCCGCACTCCTACCCCTGGGGGTCATGATTTTCATAAATTTAGATCAACTCTACATGATGATGCTTCCACACAAATTACAGTTTTCCTGACTGATTGGTTTCTAAGAAGATTTTTAAAGATATACTCAATATATTCCTATGTAAAACTTCGACCCCCCATTGTAGCCCCATTTTAGCCCCGGGGACCATGATTTGAACAAACTTAAATCTACACCATCTGAGTATGCTTTCACACAAGTTTCAGCTTTTTTGGCCATATGGTATTTCAGAGAAAGATTTTTGAAAAATATTAACATATTTTAAATATATCCTAGTTATCTCCTCTTAAAAGAAAGCACGGTCTTTATTTTTACAAATTTCATCCCCTTTACTTATGAATGCTTTGTTTTAAGTTTGGTTGAAATTGGCTCAGTGGTTCTGGACAAAGTCAAAAATGTAGAAAGGTTTACAGAGAGACGGACAGACAGAGGGACAGACGGACGCCGGACAAAGAGTCATTAGAAAAGCTCCCTTGAGCTTTCAGCTCAGGTGAGATAAAAACAACTTATAGGATAGGAGCAATTATTTTTTTATTGCCAATACTTATGTTGCAATTGTGTCCCTTCCAGCCAGGCAAACAACCATAATCGCAAAAACCATTGACATTGTTACACCCCATACATCTATTGTTGCATTTGGAAGCACAGTTCTGACCAAAGTATCCCCAAGGGCAAGCTAGAAAAATACATTATCATTTTAAAAACAAAAACCATGACAAAGAAACTGTCGAAATATTTGCAAAGTCCTGTCGTTTTACATACAGCATCACATTAATAGATGCATGGCGATGTGGTTGTTTATATGGTTTTTTTATGTCAGGAAACCAGGCTAGCACGTTTATCTAAATTTGGAATTGAATTTCATGCCATGTGTGCAAAAAGGTTCAAATGCACTGTAATTGTTTAGTTGTCGGTAACAGAACAGAAGGTATTGTATTTAAAGGAATGATCGGCGAGTGTTGTGAATGACAGAATCATGGAATATGTTTTTCGTACGCCGTAACTACAACATGCATCACAGAGCTTTAATTGCAATGTTTTGTTGTTTTCCAAAAGCTGTCACTGTATAGTTGACATAGTAGACCAAGGAGTAATGTGTGCGCAATTAGTTGATTTCAGCGAATGCCTAATTCTTTACATGTTATTTTCATTTATATAATTTGTAATAATGTTCGAATTATATATATTCTTTATATTTGGATGTAAAAAGTCAGGGTTATAGCGTGCTATAATTGGTTAAAAGCAGGTACAATCTCTGTAATCTTAAGACTTTCACTTTTCAGTTAGAAACACATACAATTTTATGCCAGCAGAGAAAGGTCAATATACTTAGTTTAATACTATAAATGTTTTAGCATTATCAACATTCAGTTTTTTCTATTATATTGAATCAAAAATGGGTAGTAAATTGAAAACCGATAGAGGAAATTCGGACTAGAATATCTATAAAAATTGTGAATGGTGAAAGTAAGGCAGTCTTTCTTTAAAGACAGCAACTTGTTGAACTTTTCTTACTGCAATGGTGCGCTCAGAATTAACTTTTAATGTTGTTTAATGTGTTTGTACAGTTTACAAACGCAAAATATTTTGGATCAATTTACATGACGTATTGTTTTGTGTAATGTCATCGTAAACATCGGCGGGACTACGACTAAAACCTTAACAGCGCAGCGGAATCTCCTTAACAATTTACTTAATTAACAACCAGATACATGTAGACACGTTTAATTAATAAGAAAGGTTTCCAAAGAGACATATCGAAACTATTAAACAATAACTTTTTTGTTTGATTTAAAGTGTTAACATAAATCATTTACTCTTTTTTAAGGAAAGAGAGCCCGAGAAATATAATGATTTGCTTCATGAATGTATAAAGTCCATGTGTCTTTTTACTCACGTGTTTTACACAAGTATCCTTGGTAACCAGCATCACACCCATATAAACATGTGTTGTTGCTATGGAAACACTCGTCATTGTCGCGACAGTGTCCACATGTTTCACTGCAGTTAATTCCATACGTGTTGTTCTCACAAGCTAAAAAAGTGTGAGAACGAAATATAGATATCAAAAGCTGAACAACGCTCGTAAAAAGGCTCTGTCCGCCATTTTTCTCTGGAAAAAAATGTCTCACTTGATAGACCTCGGGGAAAATAAACCACTTATTAGTTTTGTTACTGCCTGACTCAGTGATAAATCTTAATAAGTGTAATATTTTGTACAAGTAGAACCAATCTTACAGATTTTTTTTTCTTTTCACAAATTTAAATATATATGAATGCTAAAAATGTGAATACCTATACTGCAGTTGTTTCCCTTCCTGCCAGGCAGACATTCAAATTCATTAAAACCAGTGACATTGTTACAAAGGTTATACGTATTGTTACATGTACTTAGATCAGCAATATCCACGCCTGATAACTTTGAATGGTCTTCTAAAAAATTAATCAATTTAGTTACTTTCTTTGTTTTAAAATAGAAACTAGACACATCTCCTGGTAGATATGTGTTTTCCTGATGTAAATAATAATAATAATAATTATAATTATAATAATAAAGAAAATGAACCATCTGCACTTTTATGGTAATCACATTCGAAAAACAATGATTAATTCAGCTGGAAACCAATATAAATTGGAGCATGCGGATATTTTCAAGAACAACAAATTCAAAAAGAAAAAAAAAACAATCGCATTGTATGGACATCGTGTACAAATATTAATAAAAATATGATTATTTATATCCGACAACAATATTAATGACAGTCATTTTTGATAACTAAAAGTAGACATCACATTTTTAGAATAGAATATACAAATACTCGGTAATTAAAATGGTATTTGTAAGTAACGGCGTTTTGCGTGTAGTTTTGTAGATATCCATAACGGGGCTAACCTTCGCTACAAGTATTAAATAAATGTATGAGTTGTTTGATGTAAAGTTTTTGTCATTTTTTTTCATTAATTGTACGCCTTCCAGGAAATATATAGATATGTTATCAGTGATCATAATTAAAACAAAACAAAAAATTACAGCATGAGCAATTTTCTATTATATATTTTATCGTTATACTTGAATTAATGGTTCAAATGCTGATGAACTTTAAAGATATAAATTTATACAGATGGTATCACTAATCAGTTATAATTATAGTTTTTAAAAAAGATTACAGCATGAACAATTTTGCTATTCGATATTGTATCCATACACTGATATCAATAGTTCAAATGCTAACCAACTTTAAAATACATAATTATATATCCATCAGTATCTTTTAATTTTTAAGTTTATGTCATAATATCTCAAAATGGGATAAAATCGTACCAACACTAACCAGTATGTTGATTTTATTATACCCCCGCTCCGAAGGTGCAATTATTCATTGTATCTGCTTGAAATTTACACTCATTGTTAAAGCATGCCATATGGCGGGATTCATTTTTGTTCCAATTGGGCGTCAACTTCCTGTTACAGGACTATATTTCTTCATCTTTTGCTTAAGTTTTAACAACATTTTAAGTCAAAGATATTTCAGCAGCCATTCATCGCTGATCAATGTGCTTGCAATTTTTCAACATTCTTTGTAAAGGTATGCCAAATAAATATGAACGGAACCATTTTTGTACCAATTTGATTGGGACGTTATGTTAAATGTCGACTTTACCTTTTTTTTTGTATATTCACATCAGAGCAGGAGAATCACTTGTGAGCATTAACTCCCATTAACCTCGTTTTGGTTTTTTATGCGTTTTTTCTTCTGTTTTTGTTCCTATTGATATGATTAATATTATTAATAAACGTGGCACATAATTTTTTTAGTAATTTAGTACAGTAAACAATTTACAATATCACTGATCAATTACGTTAAACTAGAGAAACAATGTATGATTATATCAGAGTTGTTATTAATTTGTATTTAATTTGATTGAGTATTGAGTGTTTTAGACAGATTTGCAAGAAATCAGGCCGTTCTCAGATACATCTTGTTGCAGCACGATGGTCAATGATAAAATGATACAGGGTATCATATAGGGATAAATCATATAACGTCACAATGATAAAAAGAATATAATTTTAATGTTTTGTGTTTGTGTTTTTTTTTTTTCAGAACTGAAAACAAAAGGTTTCATTCATTTTGTATTTTGAACTCTATTTCTCTACTGTGGAGTCTAAACTTTAATATAAGACTCATCTGTTGTAGAGGGTTTTAGGATACATGTAACATTTTTTTTTTTTTTTTCCAACATGTATGGGTGTAGAAAAGAGGAGAAAATTTCGTATTTATACGCTTAATTATACCTGCTCATGAAGCCGTGGTGGTAAAATGCTCATTATCAACTATATATGATTTGAGTAAAATTTGGCCCTCATAAATCGCCATTATTGAAAGTGTTTCAGGTACATTAAATTGTTATGCCTTTTTTTTGTTAAATGTTGATGCAAGATATACTTCCCATGTATTTATTTTAGATATTTGCACTCGCTGGTAATATATGACTTCAAAAGTGAGGATTCTAAAAAAAATAATCAAATTTAATATTTTTCTAATCTTTTTTAATTGGAAATACCAAGCGTGAATTTGAACATGGAGAATTTTGTTGTAACACATCAGTCTTGGATAGTGACATCTCTGATGAAAATGTTTAGTTATCACAAGCATGCATTCGCTAAATGTTTTCTGAAAGAAAAGTGTGCTTAAAACAAGCCGCTTAATGTTAAAAATGCGAAAAAGGCAAAGAAAATTTAAAATGTATGATGCAACATTTCTTATTTGAGAGCATCAAAATTAAAAATTTAACAAAAAAACTTTTACAAGTTTATCTGTTTTTAACTAAAACTATGAATTACAGTAAAATTATGAGGTTCATTTTAAGGGACCATTTTAGGTCATATATAGTAATTTCACACTTTATATTCTTCTAATCTTAGATTTTCGAACCATAATTTTAAACCTGACCGTGTAGT
The DNA here is from genome assembly GCF_902806645.1 of Magallana gigas. Lineage (NCBI taxonomy): Eukaryota > Metazoa > Mollusca > Bivalvia > Ostreida > Ostreidae > Magallana > Magallana gigas. Next base: position 42,833,251 of record NC_047560.1, on the reverse strand, counting down.
TTTCAAGACAAAGTTAACAATGTAAAATTGTTAACGTAAGACGCACAATGAATTGAATACGGTCATTATATTCTAAATGAGACTTAACTAATAACAGATGTTATTGGTTAAGAATTCTTTTTTTTTTTGAATAAACTGAAATTGTACATGTATAGTAAGTTTAAAGTAAACATCGGAACCATTTTAACTTAATTTGTTACTCACCCAGGCTACTAGAGGTATCCAAAACACCCAGAAGTATTATGAATGCTTGTGTTTTACTAACAAAGTAATAAAATCTCAAAGTCATCTTTTTATATTTTCTTCGTGCAGTTTACCTCATCCGAGTTCTTTTTAAAGTAAGCACTCTTTAAAAGGAGAATGTTAAAATCTTAGTGCATAAAGATGATTTGTATAAAACACCAATTAACCTAGACGTAGCAACGTTTTAAAGAGGATGATGGAGCACTATTAAACTTATAACATGAAGAAACGAAGAATAGGTTTGCCGTATTCCCGAAGGTCCACCAGTATACAGTTCCAGAGAAATAAACCAAGTGATGAAGTATTCCGTATTTATTGGACGAGATTCAACGATGGCAACATTATAACAATTTAACAAGCAGACATATTACAAACAAGTCGGATATGGCCAGTAGTGGCCTCCGGACTCAAGACTCTGGGTGAGTCGGACGTGGCCGAGGCTGGCCGCCGTATTCCAGACTGCCGATTGACAATTGTACATAACTATATCAAGGAATTTGAACAATGACTATAAATTGGCAGGTGATGACATTAGTAAGCTGAGTGAAAGGTTCACAGATATAAAATAATTAAATAAACTCAATGAGTCTTTGATGTCCAAGAAATGAAAAACTGATAATTGCACAATGTTGTTTTAAGAGATTAACAGTCCTTGAGACATGACACTTTGTCTCTTTGAAATCACATTAAGAGTCCGAAAAGTGTCAATCACTAACTAAATAAGTAACTTTGTAAGAAATAAACTGTGAGAAAATATTACGAAACAGATGTTGAATTTTAAAAGAAATGTCCAAAATAAAGTTATAATTAAACAGTGAATTTTGCACGGTGATAGTTTCCCACCGCTCCGGGGAAAACATGTCCTCGTGTTTTGAATGAAATATCACAATCTTGTCATTTTGTTGAGTTTTATGGTTGTAATTGGGCGTTGAAAGGGTGTTGAAACGTTGGTTGGAACTTCACGGTGATCAGATTTGCGCTGTCCATGATGACTGTGGCTGTTGTTGTCCATCGTTGATACGTTGATTTGATGTTCAGTGGGGGAAACTCGCTGGCTGAAGAGGTCCAGGATCTGACTACTGCAAAATATATGCAGCAGCCCCGCATCAAATGAATTGAGTGTTAGATTCACGGGTATTAGGTAATAAGATTAACTCAATGAGTCTTTGATGACCAGGACATGAAAGGCATATAATTACGCAATGTTGTTTCAAGAGATTAGCAGTTCTTGGGAGAAACATCCGTCTGATTTGTAATAACAATTTAATAAAAAGTCTGCCTAGTGTCAATGGTTAAATCACTTTGTAAACATTAAATTCTAAGAATATATGACAAAATAAATGTTGTATTTGAAAAGTAAAGTCCGAAATAAAGATAATTATTGAACAGTCAATTTTGCACTGTGATATTATTCCCACCTTCTTTCCCTCCCCCTCCCGCACTAATTAGAAATTGCCTAACATCCCAAAAACTGTTGAAATCCCTACTCATAAACCATATATATTTTTACTCGCATTCCTTGTATCATGAAGCATTAAATGGTATATCGGTCTCTCGATTTTGTAGCTGAAGGGACATATATGTAAATGTAGCTCCCAGTATGCAAAAACATGATGAACGACCTGATAACTTGCTTCGTAGTGTTAAAAAGATGCAATTTTCAACACAGAAACAATTGTGCTACTTTTTTGACTGATTAAGCTTATTTCCACATGAATATTGTAACTTTTAACACGCACAGAATAGTAGCGTCAAGGTCATACATCCATTTTTTAGACCGGTAGCTAACAATTTTAGTCTTCACAATATCGCAAACTATATTTATTTTATTAATTATAATTTATATAATATTAGTTTTAATATTAATCTGTCAAAATAAAGAAACAACAAGGATGGAGTTTAATTGCTTTTTTTTCAACTGCAATGTATAACTGTGTGTAATTTGTAAATATAATTTCATGTGTTTAAATGTATTAGGTCAGTCGCGTTTTAATTGCAATTTTCAAAATATTAAAAACGTTTTTTTAACGTTTACCTCAAATGCTTATAATCTTGAGATCGATAGAAAATACAGTTTATAGACAAAAACCTTGTTTTTCCTTATTTGATTAATGAGTGGTCTGCATGTTATACATGTAGTTATTTAAAAATGAGGTATCATTTTGGGATGTATATTGGGATATAAATACGGGTTGGTCACGTGATCAAATATCATACAACCCGATGGAAGCTTTGATCACGTACCAACCCGTATTTATATCCCGTTTATTTGAGAAAAAAGTACAAGTTTTCAAGAATGTTGCAGAATAACTTTCGAGGTCGAGAAATGTTGTTTTGAAATAAAAAAAGCCGAGGCGTTAGCCGAGGCTTCTATATTTTAAACAACATTTCGAGACCGAGGATGTTATCCTGCAACATTCACAATAACAAGAACTTTTTTTCTATTCTACTAACAGCCCAGTGTTTCTACAGATCGTTTCTCCTAAAGAGAGACGATCTATGTCATTTTGACGGCTGTTCCGTGTAACTCCGATGGTTTTGTTAGTATTGTTTACATGTGTATCGATCAAAGGAATCACATGCAGACGACATAACTTTTCTTTAGATTTTTAATACTCTATACTTATTTATAAAATATTTTTGAATCATGTTCCTAATATTTTAAGGGCAATTTAATACGATTATTATTATTGCATGTTATATATTTTATGTAAAAAACACGCAGTAAAAATGTGATAGGGAGGTCCTAGGAACAGCCACATTGACTGAAACTAACCCGTGAAATTTACATAGTTTTAAAACTTTTTACGGTTTAAAGTTGTACTTTCATGGTCAGTGCGAGACAATGGGTATTTCTGATCTGATAATTTACTGATGACGTTTGTGGTTATATTGAAGAATAATTTCCGCAGCATTTCTTTGACCTCGGCAATAACTGTAGTAGAAATTCCGATATACATCCAAAAATAATACCTTTTTTCTTATATTTACATTTGTAGCAAATTATGACGATAACAATGCTCTGTACTTCCTTTTTTGGTGATGACCTTGAAAGTCGCTTCCATAATGATGACGTTACTTAGAATAGTACTGCAAGTACAGTTCTGCAAGTATTTGATTGTCATGATAAACAGATAATTATGGCACCACTTTTGACAAGACAACACTGTTTATTAAAGTAAAAGGAAACAGTATAGGGAATTTAATTCTACAATTGATAAAAAAGATTGAAGCATGGCAGAATAGTACTTATTCTGTTGAAGTCGTACAACGGTTGGAAATTTGAAAACAAAGCGATTGAAAGTTGAATTAGAGTCCATTTAGGGATTATCAGGGGATACTCCATCGCAGAATCGGATTTCAGAAGCATAACAATTCGTCCGACATTGGTTTGGGGTGGTGGAGGAAAGCAATTCTAACGTCTTTTATGGAACAAAATGGACAGCGAAGCAGACGGAGTTAAATCCGTGAATGGACGAAAGGTCTGTGGTATTGCGTTTTCGATTTTGATCGAGTCATGGAATAAAGTCATATGAATAATAACTGATTTTAGGTCATTTGACAAATTGCCGATGTCGATTCATTTAAGTACTAAATCCTTATTTTTTGACAGATATGTTTGCACACACCGTTGCAGTTATGAGACTATATCTTTCAAAAAATAAGGATTTAATGGTTATATTTACATTTTTTTTACCTTCTTGCGTTGTACGCAAATGCAAATTTTACCTTAAATTACTGTATTATCCTATGGGTAAGTTCAAATTAATGGAAGAGCCACAGCAACAGCCACAAGCGTGATCTTTGATTTTCGCTTGTGACGTTGTATTTATCAGCGTTCAGCGTTTGTGACATCATAATTAAAACTCGTGATTTAACCTTTTAATACCTTGTCTGTGTTATGGTGCTATATCTGCAGTACCTTTAGATGCAAAATATATGTGGAATGTAAATATAAAAAATTATAGAACTACATCTATTTTGCCTGAACCTAGAGCCATGATCATTTTTCCCTGCAGTTAATGTTATATTTTGTAAGGAAATGAATGAGTAAAACTAAGTATAAGAAAATACAATTTTTTTTTTTAATTTTTTTAAATATATGCATAAATTGTGTTTTCATTACGATATTTAACGTGTTTAGCAAAGTATGTTAGTTTGCGTACATAGAAAAAGTAGTGATCTAGATTATTCATCCAATACTTTAACCTCTTGAACATTGTTGATGTTATGTAGAAATAAAAGCGGATTAAGCAAACAGTGCTTCATAAGGAAAAACATTTGCAAGTGTAAATAAAAGAAAAACACTACGTCTTTAACTAATTTCGAACCCTAGATCTTTAGATTTGCTTTTCCATTACGCTAACCATTCGCTAATGTTAACTGATATGCGCTCAAAATTCTAAAGACTGTAAATTAAATGACTGGATTTTATGCAAAAATGTATACGTCTTTGGGTGCACGGTGTGTGTGTGTATGCATTTAATGACTGGTTGACATGACACAATTTTTGATCACGAAAAATAATTAAAAAATTAATTATGTGGCCGGATATCGTCGACTAACACAGATATCGTTGACTAAGACATAAAGTCGCGGGGTCAAAGTCTTCTCGCAATCAGCTAATTAAAGATGTTAGAAGGTGACCCATACTTCTACTTAAACAACTTACTATTACGCATTCTCCTTTTATTTGCCTTAGTATGTAGTAAAAAATCGATTGATTGTTGTAAATTTGAAGAAGAATTTGATAGCTTTACTTACATGTTATTAAATCAAATATTCGAAAATATAAATTTAGTTAATTTGAAAACACGTTTTCCCCACGACATTGCGTTACCTCAGTCCATTTCTACACAGAATGAAAACGGATGAAAATGTGTTGACCGCAGCGAGAAACAACCTGCAGCCAGTGTTGAACCTTTTGATGACCATTTGATATTCTGGATTCAAAATCATGATGCTACTGAAGGAATTGACAAAGAAAATGTTTTCCCACCTTCAGTTGTTCAGACGAAAAAGAATCACACACACTAGCAGATGTTTGTTACAGCAGAATTACAATTTCCATTTTATGACAACTGCCTGTTGCTTTAAACTTTAGAGTAAGAAGCTTACAGTTTTGAAGAAAATAATGAAAGGTCATGTTTTTTTTTCATTCGGTTTCAGTGCAATATTGGCAACTATGATTGATATCTTTGGTCTTTAAACAATGAATATCTTGTCAACAAGCGACTCAATTATGAATATTTTTGTAGTGGAATGCCAACCTCCTATTATACAAGTACTTACGGCGCTGGAATACGGTGCATCAAAGGAACAACGAAGAACAATTTTCTTCGAAAACTACAAAAAAGGTTGCCGAGCATGCTTAAGAGATTCCAAAGCTCTCTACGCAGGGATAAGCACTTATTAGTATTTAGATGGAATCAATATTGTTACAGATGTAAGGCATGGATGGCGCAAAAACGCGAAGGATACTTTTGTTGACGCTATCGGGAAAGGTTTGTTTAAAGTTTTAATTATGCAAAGGTCAGACATGGTGCTTTTGCTAAAACTATTTACTGATACAACATATCCATATTGTTCATATCCTTAGCTTAATATACGGTAGATATCACGCACGTAATAAACTTTGGATATTACACTGTGTATTCTTACTCGCCGTGACGTCATAATTAAACATTACGTAGGTTTAAATTATGGAGTTGTAAATGTGAAGCATTAAACACTGTTTTATTTCTTTTCATGAATGAATTAAAATGTGTTCGAAAATGAATTGTTCGTTTGGTACGTTGGAACTTTTTTCTTGCGTAACGTTGTTGACTTCTGGCAGTAAATGCGTTTAGTGGCTCTAAATTATAATTTTTTCAGGACAGATTAAGGTTTTTGAAAAGACGTGGTAAAGCATGTGATAGAAATATAATCTCATGGTTTGCGATGGTATATAGTTTTTATCCAATTCGTTGTTTGTTATCTATCCCAAGCCCTCGTCGGATAAAAATCAAATACCATCGCAATCATATGAGATCTTATATACATGTTTATTCAATAGAAATAGAAAATCACATAATTTAAAACATACATGAAAAAATATGAAAATTATCATACATTGTAACGAATATAAAATTGCCATTTGTGACAGACTGTCATAAAAAAGGATGAATTTGTTGCACCTTGAGAAAGGCATAATTTCAATGATTTTACCAAATAAAAGGATAGAAAGAACACATCAATAAATACATATACATGCAACGTATCTCTTTAATTAAAAATTCAAGAGTAGTTAATATCATTATTTTTCTGTTGATAAATTTTTTTTTGTTTAATTTTTATTCTTCCTATGAAAAAATGACAATAACAAACTGTCAACAATCTTGAAAATCCATAAAAACGATATACAAAGGTAGAAACAATAAATTTTGCATTCTTTCAAATGGTTTTATGTACAATATAAAAATTTGAAAGAATTCAAAATTTTGGTTTATTATGTCAATTCTGCTAGCCAAACTGAACTTGCTCATCTTTCATCATCTCCTTCTCCCTGAAATAAGAGACAGGACCGCCGTTTAGATAGTTGTTTAATAATACGATAGTTAAGGCGGCAGGATACATGAACATATTAGTTGTTTCCTAAACTATCGTATCATGCAGATAATCAGATTTTATATTATATTGTATTGTACTGTATAAATTTTACGAGCAAAAAATATCGCTACTAAAAATCTACCTTTCTAATTTTAATAACATTACTATGCACAAAGCAATAAGTATCTTTTTATTGCTTAAACATATATTTGGTTTTTTTAATTCAAATAAAATGAAGTAATTGATATATATTTGATTAAATCCCTCAAAGTAATTGAGAATAATTTCATTGAAATACATTTGAAAAAAAAATGTATATGTTATTGCAATGCGAGTAATGGGCAAAGTTATTGATGCATTTAAAAGTAGTGAATCACGTTTTAAAGTAATTGACCTCAACCTTGAATCAATCAAATTAAATCAACTTATGATTGGATGTACAAATATTTATAAATTAATAATTAACATGAAAGTATGTAGAGAAAAAGTTGGGATAATTTTTGTATAGGATCTATTCTACTACCTTGTTCAAATATTTGCAGTGTATGACTACATGAAGCTGATTCAATTATAGCGATTGTTCAGGTGAGCGATATGGCCCATGGGCCTCTTTTATGCTTCAGGAATTTGAAAATAGTCTGCATATTAGTTTGTTTTGATATTTGCACACCTCGCGGACAACTAAACCTCATCGATACAAATGACCGTAAACATATTACTAAATACCCCAAAATTTGGCTTATATGCTCATCGTACATTTTATGAATTTGATAATAAAGTTTAATTTCCTCAAACTTTGTTTGTATATCTTTTATTCTTGATTATAAATATCATGGAACAAGTTATGACAAATTTTATTTGTATGATTGGATGCAGTTCATATGATATGATAGGATTATTTTGTCAACATTCAGGAGGGTCGAAATATGTAAGGTACCCTCTTTAAACCGTAATATTAAAATACAATCACAAGTAAGCTCTTTAACCCTCCCCCTTTGCAGACATACATTTCTTTGATTAAGCACTACTTCTAAATTTAAAATTTTTGATTTTTAACCAAAAAGAATATTAAAGAGATATTTAATACATAGACCGTGCGGAGGAATACATTGAAAGTTTGATAACAAGAAAAAAAAACAATAAATAATGTGTATATATATATATATATATATATATATATATATATATATATATATATATATATATATATATCTGTGTGTGTGTGTGTGTGTGTGTGTGTTGATACATTAAACGGCAAATATATATTTACTATTTCACAACGACTTCCAACCCATCCACTATCACAAACGCAAGCGAACGATCCAAGTGTGTCATAACAGGCTCCACGATTCTGACATGGGCTACTGAGGCATTGATCTATTTCTTATAAATAAAAACATTATATATATATATATATATATATATATATATATATATATATATATATATATATATATATATATATATATATATATATTTCAGCTTCAAATAGAGCTGTTAGTAGAAAAGGAATTACGATATTGTTAACGTGGTTTATGCAAGGATAACTTCCAATATGTCAAGGTGCTGTTTGAGTTTTTATTTCATGAGAGAGAGAGAGAGAGAGAGAGAGAGAGAGAGAGAGAGAATGTACCTCGTTCACATAAGACCCCCTCAAAACCATAATCACAATGACAAATAAATGATCCAGGTGTGTTCGAACAATCGTACGTCTTAATTCCACAAATAGTAGATTCACATTCGTTAATATCTAAAATAAGAATAAATACAGAGCAAGATTACTTAAAGAGTGAAAAATTGGTATGGAAATAATATTAAAAAAATTTCGATATAAAATTTAGAACTCATCCCTAGAAACAACTGATTATGATATCTGATGTAAGTAGTACTACATAGTAATCATTGTATTCTCTACATAATGAACCAGCTAGCAAATATTAACAGTCAACTTCATGTTTATACGTACACGATAGCGATTTATATCTAACCATTAGTCAAAAACACCATTTATTTGGCTATTTTAGTGTTGAGTTACAATGTAGTCATAAACGCCTATCTCACTTATGTTACACTGACACTGGAACGCAATACGACACCAGGTGTCCATTTCTCGCACTCTTCTTACATGCTATATTGTTTGTGCAATACCTTCGTTAATGAATGTATCGTCTTTGACAATCTTATATCTGGAACGTTTTAAACAATGCTTTATAGACAAAAAACGCGACCGATAACGTACATTTACTTCTTTGCGGTGACAAACTAATTACACCTAAGGTTTTTTACCTGTAAAGGCCGCTTATTTAAAAAAAAAAAACAACAATTCAGTATAATCTATATACAGAAGAGATATCTCAATGTAATAATTTATTTTAAATAGTAAATATCATTACTTCCTCGAACTACTTTAGCGAAAACGTGTAACTACACAATCCAATTTGCATTATTAAGAAAATCTGTTTCGCCGTGAATTAAGATACAGTGGTAAACAGTTTCAGCCTGTATGCAAAAATGTATTGTGATATGAATTGAAATTAGTTTGCTTTCATTTTCAAGTATTTAAGAAGCATTAAAGTTTTAAAATGTACTTATGCAACCTGATAATGATATGAACGACTTTTATCAACATTTATTTTAACATTGAAAACATAATATGGCAGTTTTATTTATCTGAAGCTTGCAACAATTATTCCATTTGCAATACGAGCAATTACAAAACAAAATATCGAAAAAATGACAAACTGATTGATGGAGACAAAGAAAGAAAGATAAATAGACAGACAGACAGATAGATAGATAGATAGATAGATAGATAGATAGATAGATAGATAGATGTACCCTGATCACAGAATGAACCCTCCCATCCAGTTGCACATGTACAAGTAAATGATCCGTCATTTCTTATGCAGGTTGCGCCGTTCTGACATGGATTACTGTGACATGCATCTTTATGCAAAAAAAACAACCCACAACAAATCATTTAAGTGGTATGTAGAGGTCTATACATATATTAAAAAAATATTACGTCATGACACAAAATACAATGTCGTATGAATTAGATCCGAATGCATGGTAAACAAAATCAAAATACATGAAATATTATTACTCTTTTTCCTAAGAAGGAGGGATCGTGACTTGATGCATATTTAACAAGAAACGACTGAAACGTGTTGTTAATTTTATCAAATATTCTCTACAAATATCTAGTTTTTCTTTCATTTTTCGTTGACCAACGCTTTCTTTTGTCTTGTTTTACGATATTAAAAAAAATATATATATTCTACTGGAAAGTGTTGCTAGAATTCAATGTTCTGTTTTGCTCTTGTGCCACACATCGTTTTTGTACACACGGTGTAGACGTCGGGAAACTATATAATTAAGGACAGTGACTGATTACACTCGCGGTTTCTACATAACAAAGACGTTTAACCTTAATTTGATATATTTATGGCTTTGTGGAAACTGCGGCGAAGTAACTATAATACTAATTTCATACTGAGTGACTACATGTAAGTTTTTACACGATAACGCACTGAAATAAAAGTAATAGATTACCAAATTTTACTGCATTGTACTTGCGTCGATATATAATAATAATAATGAAAATGATGATGATGATGATGAGGATGATGGTGATATCAATAAAAAGATAGATAGATAGATGGATAGATAGATAGATAGATAGATAGATACCTTGATCACAGAGTGCACCCTCCCATCCAGTTGCACATGTACAACTAAATGATCCGTCATTTCTTATGCAGGTTGCGCCGTTTTGACATGGATTTTTGTGACATACATCTTTATGCGAAAAACACATCATTAAAGCATTATGTACTGGTATTTGTATATAATCACACTAGTAAACCTTGATCAAAAGTGAATAGGGTCATAGCAGAAAATACAATGTACTGTAACTTTGATCGCAATGCATGGTAAACAGAATTAAAATACATGAAATCTTTGAACTCTTTTTCTTAGATTTAACAAGACTGAAACGTGGTGTTAATTTTATCAAATATTCTCTACAAATATCTAGTTTTTCTTTCAATTTTTCGTTGACCAAGCTTTCTATTGTCTTGTTTTATGATATACAAAAATAATTAATATTTTAGTGAAAAGTGTTGCTAAAATTCCATGTTTTGTGTTGCTCTAGTGCCACACATCGTTTCTGTACACACTGTATAGACGTTGGGATGGTTTTTTGAGTGCTGGACAAAAAATATATAATTTAGAAGAATGACTAATTACACTCGCGGTTTCTACATAACAAAGACGTTAAAACTTAATTTAATATGTTTATGGCTTTGTGGAAACTGCGGCGAAGTAACTATGAAACTAATTTCATACTGATGACTACATGTAAGTTTTTACACGATAACGCACTGAAATAAAAGTAATAGATTACCAAATTTTACTGCATTGTACTTGCGTCGATATATGATTATAATAATAATGATGATGATGAGGATAATGGTGAGATAGATAGATAGATAGATAGATAGATAGATAGATAGATAGATAGATAGATAGATACACAAATATAGATAGATAGATAGATAGATAGATAGATAGATAGATAGATAGATAGATAGATACCTTGATCACAGAGAGCACCCTTCCATCCAGTTGCACATGTACAAGTAAATGATCCGTCATTTCTTATGCAGGTAGCGCCGTTCTGACATGGATTACTGTGACATACATCTTTATGCGAAAAACACATCATTAAAACATTATGTACTGGTCTATATATATAATCACACAAGTAAACCTTGATCAAAAGTGAATAAGGTCATAGCACAAAATACAATGTAGTGTAAATTAGATCGGAATGCATGGTAAACAGAATCAAAATACATGAAATCTTTGAACTCTTTTTTCTTAGAAGGAGGGGTTGTTACTTGATGCATATTTAACAAGAGACGACGGAGACGTGGTGTTAATTTTATCAAATATTCTCTACAAATATCTAGTTTTTTTCAGTTTTTTGTTGACCAAGCTTTCTATTGTCTTGTTTTATGATATACAAAAATAATTAATATTCTTCTGGAAAGTGTTGCTAGAATTCAATGTTCTGTTTTGCTTTAGTGCCACACATCGTTTTTGTACACACGGTGTAGACGTCGGAAAATATATAATTAAGGACAGTGACTGATTACACTCGCGGTTTCTACATAACAAAGACGTTTAACCTTAATTTGATATATTTATGGCTTTGTGGAAACTGCGGCGAAGTAACTATGAAACTAATTTCATAATGATGACTACATGTAAGTTTTTATATGATAACGCACTGAAATAAAAGTAATAGATTACCAAATTTTACTGCATTGTACTTGCGTCGATATATAATAATAATAATGAAAATGATGATGAGGATGATAGTGATATCAAAAGATAGATAGATAGATAGATAGATAGATAGATAGATAGATAGATGATACCTTGATCACAGAGAGCACCCTCCCATCCAGTTGCACATGTACAACTAAATGATTCGTCATTTCTTATGCAGGTTGCGCCGTTCTGACATGGATTTGTTCGACATGCATCTATGTGTGAATAAGAAAATGTATAACCAATTTTGCAACATAATCACTTAAAATATTGACGAATTAATTATAATTCATTTGACGAAGTTTTAGTTATATTTCCGCTATGTTATTAGTTTCATTGATTTTGTTAAGGAAAGAGCTTGGCAAACAATAGGTCAAAATCGGCCCTGTCGAGGATATTAATACATGTATAACTGGTGGGATGTATAATTGAACTCTTTTTGTTATTTATCAGAAGTTATTATGATTACATTAAATTAAACCTGTATCGGTCGAATATCAGTTAGTCTGATTAACATTTCATCAAAATGTCTACTTATTTGCAATATGTATATAAAACAAATAACTTAGATAACTTAATAAAATTAGAGTCTTCTAAATTGTATTTGAACTTAAAATCAGCCATAACTAAACAAATGAAAAATAATACTGGACTTGAAGTACAGGTTTTCTCTTCATCAGGCATACTTCTTATTGAAAATAAATATAGATATCAGCAATTATGTTGACATCTGATTAAGATATGAAGTTTTTATTTATCATTTAAATGTTAAAAGACTTGAATGTTTATCAGCTTTTACTACTAAAATGAAGTAAATATTTAAACACAAAATTGATATTGCTTTGTCCTCATTCATTTCATTTTCTTTCTTCTATTTTCTTAAATTTTGATGTTATTTTTATTCTTGCTCTTTACTTCCAAAAATGAAATATTTCTGATTTCTAAATATTATGAAAGTTTTGCATAAAGATATAAATTGACAAAAAGCTAACATACTGACCAATTGTACGGACAATTATTAAGTGAGAAAAATAATATTTTAGTGACATTTTCCTATTAATCCATTTATAGAAAGTGGCTTAAACAAATAAAAATATAACTTGTTTTTGGCAAAATGTGTGTAAAAACATATTCTAATACCCAAAATCTTATCATTAATTCACATAAGTTGAACAATTCGAACATAAATGTTATTGTTTCAAAAACGCTAAATACTAAATAAATACTGACTATGCTAAACTCATGAATCTATAGCAATTTTGTATTTAAAAAAAAAAAACATGATATTTTCCTGCGCCAATGTTACGCCAAAATTATAGTCCTTGGTAGATTCTAAACATCGACTACAGTTTATATGCCATGCTAAGTAATAGTAAAAAAAATAATGAAAAATTTGACAATTGAATTTTTTTAAATCTTTTTAACAATGTTGTCATCACTGAAAACACTGTCGTCACTTATCATCAAGGGGTTCATCACTATATATTTACATTCAGTGTAAATATTCAGTATATATCTAGGGTATTCCGTCTTCAGCGGAAGACCCTTCTATTATTCTATTGTTTCTTTTTCACTTTTCTTATCATTATTAATTTTTGTCGTAAAAATTTTGTGCAGGCGATTTCTCGGAGATCGCTCGTTTGATTCCCTTCAAATTTTCAGGGCCGATGCCTCGTACTCTGAATTTTATACCGCCAAGACAGTTTTTGAAAATCTACTTCCGTTCGGAAGTTATCTTTCTTTTACGATTTTTAAAAGTCAATTTTCTCTGCGATGTTTCTCAAAAATTAGTGAATATAGAGGGCAGAAATTTTTAGAGATTATAGATCTAGCGTTTTTCTGGTGTACCTCGGTCAAGAGAATGTCCGTTGTCACTTCCAGTCGTTTTAAGCTTTTTTGTTTTATATTTTTTTTTTCCCAGTAAGATAATAGTGACTCTTTCAGTGATTCAGAATATGTATTTTGTTTTATAAACGATTAACGCGTTCTCGAAAATTTAAGCGTCAAAGTCCTGAAGCGAGAGTCCGAGTAGCTCAGTCGATAGAGTCGTGGACATGGTCTAGGCGACCCAGGTTCAAACAATGAGTGCCGCATTTTTTTTTACTCATTTTTCGCTTAGATTTAGGATTTAATGTTTGAATAGATGAGTTTTATCAGATCAATTCAAAAATCGGACCGAAGACCCACTCGTTGCTCGCAACGAGAACGATCTTGTTCTTTTTATGTTTGTATTGGAAATCTGCAACATGCAGTTTTCTATGAATATACTTTGCTAATTCATGCGCCATGAGCACAGATAGAGACGTTTTCACGTGTTTTGAGTATATTTATTTTTGTTAAATTAAATTAAACTGTTAATCTTACATAACCAATTTGATATGTACTTTTGAAATACTCATTAAGATATATCTATTCCTTAAAAAAATATTTTTCCACAAAGTTTCTGATACTCTAATTTTTGTCGCGGAAGCTAACCAAATAAGATGTTAATATGGCTGTTCCATATATATTTCATATCCCTGATTATTAGCGCAAATACTGGCTTAATAGCGGCGATATACAATATATCATAAAAAGACATCAGTATGAACGTAAAAATATAATCATTGAATGCTTATTTTTGGATGTCGTCGGTCCTATGTGTTATTTATGTCTGCATCGCTTGGAGTGTCATAGGACCGACGACATCCAAAAAATAGGCATCCAATGCTTAACACCGTTGGCTTTCATCTGTGGCATATCGTTGGCATTCTTTTAAGTAGGCACACCAATGTTCACTAGCAAATTTAGTATCAGTGTTTTGTCCTGCTTATCGTATGCACCAGAGGATGGAAACGAAATGTGCGCAGACTCCAACTTTCCGAGTTCCCGAGTTCATAGCACCAAGCAATAAATGCACTTGCGTAGTACTCAATCCACAAAAGTATAACTTGGATACTACATGCCAACTTCATCGTTGAATTATAATTTCATTTTCTTAATGGACAAAAAATGAAAGATCTTCATGGATATTACTTGAACTGTTGAATATTTGTCGGAACGTCAACATCAAAATTACGTACACGATTTTGGTTTTATGCCATTCTTAACCTCACTGTTCTTGTATCAAGAATTTCTTGAGAAGTATATCGTTGAAATATGTAGACAAAACATACTTAACAAATACAAAGATAATGGAAGGTCAGTGTTCATTCCTCTCAGTAAAAGCCAAATCAATTTGACTCTTTTGCACCAAAAAGGCTTATTTCAGCCTGATTAGGATTTGTTTTTGTTATTTTTGATTAAACGAACTTATTTCTTCAAATATTGTTTTTAATTATGCACAATGGTTATTGAGTAGAGGGATTACAAAAAAAGTTTGCACGAAGCTTCATAAATTTTCTTGTGACCTTTTTGCACTTAAAATAGACAATTTCTATAATAGTAACAATTTGATTTGAAATAAACATTTTGAATATCAAGATATGTTTTTTTTTGATAATCCAGCTTGCCTAGCAATGTATTAATATGGTGGCATATCTCTGCCCCTTGTGTGCAAGTTATTTTTCTATTAATTATGTGGACATGCAAGATAAATATGTTGACATGCAAGATAGTTATGACAACATGCAACATAACTATGTTGACATGCAAGAAAACTGCAATCAAAATAAGAGTTATAAAAAATCTCAAATATCGCCAACATGTGACATTCAAGATGCTAGATACGCTACCTATTGATGTCAACATGCAACTTATTTATGTTAACATGCAACTTAGTTATGTTAACATGCAACTTCTTTATGTCGACATGCAACTTCTTTATGTCGACATGCAACTTATTTATGTCGACATGCAACTTAGTTATGTTAACATGCGACTAAGTTATGTTGACATACAACTTATAAGTTGCATGTCAACATATTTATCTCGCATGTTAACATAACTGAGTTGCATGTCAACATATTCATCTCGCATGTTGACATAAGTAAGTTGCATGTTGACATAAATAAGTTGCATGTTGACATAAATTAGTTGCATGTTGACATAAATAAGTTGCATGTCAGCATATTTATCTTGCATGTTAACATAAATAAGTTGCATGTCGACATAAAAAGGTAGCATCTAGCATATTGGATGTCACAAGTGGGTGATATTTGAGAATTTTTGAGATTTTGTAATATTCTTATCTGATTGCAATTTTCTTGCATGTCAACATAGTTATGTTGCATGTTGACATAATTATCTTGCATGTCAACATATTTATCTTGCATGTCGACATATCTGATGGAAAAATAACTTGCACACAAGGGGCAGAGATATGCCACCATATATTCAGAATCATTTTGACATTATAAAACATGGGGGTCAGTGATGTCAAAATTTAGATATATGGCTTCAGAGGTAAGATTGTGGCATACTTTGGCCCATACATGTTCTATATATTTGCATGATTATATGCTAATCGTCTTTAATCTCTCAAAATTTATTTTTTTACACTTCGCACAGGACCTTTAGAACATGTTTCAAACTTATAAAATTTTAAGAATGTGAATAATTAATACAGTATGATAAAAAGAAAAATATATTGAAAATTCATAAAATTTCTTGTTTTTGTCAAATTTCTCTAAAAAAAACTTCCGCAGGAAAAAAAAGAGTTCCCCAAAAACTTATTTGTTTCTTGAATTCAAATTGATTTTCTTTATAAATTCTGTGTAATTATAAAATAATGATCTTTTTGTGATGATCAAATGAATAAAATCATATACATTTAGAATATTATAATTATTTGCGCAATGATATCAAAACGTGAGAATTTTTAAATAGTATCGTATAAAAATCAAATCTTCATAAATCATTGTAAAGTGGAAGCCTATCCCTCTAATCTTGACTTGAGTCGCCATTGCGGATTCGCTGTTTATCTATGACGTCCTCCAAATGACGTAATTCTCGCAAATGTGCAAACAAACGAAAATGTTCTCATTTTTGCTGTATATTTTGCATTTGGAAATATAGAGCGCAGACTTGCTCAAGTAAGAAGTTAACATATGTTTTTCATAATTATACACGTCATTATAAAAAATGGTACTTGAGCAAGCCTGCGCTCGGTGTTTCCCAATCGAAAAACCATCGGAAAACACCCACATTTTGCTACATAACATCAATTTATCAAAATAAGGCAATCTTCAAGACGTCATTTCTACATTATGACGTTACTTTGGTGATAAACTTTTACACCCTTTTTTTCAATATGATCTTAACTATATTATATCTTATTTTTTAAGCTTGTAATAAAACTTTAATTTTGGAGGCAAAAATGCAAAATACCGCACATGGGCCTTTGAATGTTTACCAGTGTTTTTTTTTTTTTTTTTTTTTTATAAACAGCTCATCTTCCTAAACAGATCAATAAAGAGGACCAACCACACAGTCCTCTTAAATAACATTTCATTCAGAACTTTTATAATGCAAGTCATTTTATGAATAATTTTACCTTGCCTGAGTGACCCAAGATATATACCAAGTAATGCACAGAAAGCAACGAAAACAGCAAACAACACAGTGGAAACAACAACCAGTGTAACTTTCGCACGTTGTCCAGTTTTACTTTCGCCTGTGTAAAGAAATAAAACAAAATAGATGTAGAGTACCACGTACATTTATCTTAAATCAAAATATAAATAAAATGAACAATGGGGGGAGGGGGGGGGTAAAAATTATTTCAAAATTGAAAGAAATAAAAGAAGTTTGATTTTAGTTCTCGTTTAATGTATCTGTTGGGAATGCTAATGCCAACAACATTCAAATAAATCTTCATAGATTTGTTTTGTGTCTTAACAAAGTTGGTATGTGTTATCAAACATATAGCTACACCGTTAATCCTAATTTTTCATCATGCTACACATGTGTTGTGTAGCTTTGTTCATCAGACAGTAGAAAAAGGTACTTAATTCTAGTGCGGACGTTTAATCAAATTTAATCAATCTATGAAAAACATTTCTCTCATTACAAACAGAACGTGGTGTTGACAGAATTGATATAATAAGATAACTTAGTATTTAGAAAAAAAACATTTTCATTTATTTAATCCAACTGTTTTGCAATTTTATTCACTTTATAAGATGGTCTAGGCAATCTTTTTTTAAACTTATAATTAATATTTAGTCGAATAACAGTTGAAATAAAAAAGTATTTGACAATGTACGGTTTCTTTAAATAGAACAACTCTTGATTATGACGTTTTAGTAAATACAAGTATTATACCATCAAAACTGTATCATTTCAGTGATTAAACCAAAAACCCCCAGCTTTTACACACATTTACATGGTAGTTTATTATACTTTTCCAGGGACTCTTAGGTCATCAAACTTTTCATTATTCCAATCAATCTCCGATTTAAAAAGGCCTTGGGATATTATAAATAGCAAACTCGTCTTTACCAAAGTATGTGCAGCTGGATGCTGTGGGCAAAGTCAAGATGACTCAGGGCGGATACGTTTAATGCTTGATTACTGCTTTTTAGTATTTTAAGCAATGAGATTTTTATCATTCTAGAACTACGTACATGCTAAAGTTCCTTTTTTATTTATAAGAAAACAATTCTGCATATCTTCTTACCTTTTTTCGAAGGCGTGGTAGACTTTACAAAAATAAACAGTTCATGTATTGAGCATAATCATTCTCAAAATGTTATAAAATAAAAATAGCTGGAAATAAAATCTTTGTCACTTACCCCTAACTTTGTCTAAATTATCCTGCATCACGCTACGTATATGTTGAAGATTAATATGATGTTCTCTGGAACTATAACTGAAATCTATATGATAGTCTTCCAACTATTATAGGTTATTATTGGGTATTTATAAAACATTTGCATATTCAACCGTAGATGCACACCTCAATGCTTCTTTTCTGATTTTTAAATATTCTTGCACTTTTAGGTAAACGAAAATGGTACTTCTTTATTGCTTATCTTAAATACACAAGGCTCATTGAAACGCTAAAAAATTCACGCTTCTGGTGCACTGAATAATCCTTTACATTTTTACATATTTTGGCAATACTTTAAAAAGAGTACATGTACTTGTTTGATAGACTAGCAATTTGATCACATATATAAATAAAAACGTAAAAAAAAAATACAAAGCAATATTATTACCACAGTTGATTGAATTCAGTTAATTTTTTTCTAAAAAGTTAAGAAATCTCAAGATGCAAGTATGTATATTGTCTGTTTTGATGAAGGACACCTCAATCATGACAAAGCTATATGATATACATAATATGCAATGATTCATCATATTTATTAACTGCATATTCTCGTACAAAATATTATACATAAAAAATTACAAATAGAAAAAATACACATTATTACTAGAATATAAAAATGTCAATGAAAAATACAACATTGTTACATAAACGGCGGTGCTTGAAGTTTTTCACACATCTTTTCCTTGTAATTGCTAAATAACAATGCAATTGTTTTAGATGTCCTGAAGAACTTAATTCGTCTGCACTTTAAAAGTATGTTACCATCTTAATGTGATTTAAATTGACTTTTAGCAATTTAAAATACGGATCAAAGGATACATTTATTAGGCAATAAAATGCAATACGAAATTCAATGATACAACCAATCTATCAAAATAGAGGTTTTGATGATGTTTAGACACCATGACATCATGGAGTTAATCTCAATTTTGAGTTAAATAGAGACGATAAATTAGCAGTTTAAAAAAGAGGGGTGTCAATAGTAGGACAGAAATACTTAAAAAAGCTTATTTTTTATTTTTGATAACCCAAGTTTGATTGTTATGCATCCCCTCTCTCTTTTTCTCTCTCTCTCTCTCTCTTTCTCACTGTTGCATTAATAACATATATCTGTTTCGAAACACGTTACTCGTTAAGTAAAATATAATAATTTTGAATATCATTTCAGACATAAAAAGTTCAAAGATTTTGTAAACTGTTCATTTAACTCTTAAAGTACAGACTCATTTAACGCCGTGAATCTTTGATGTTTGCATTGCTCGAATTATAAATAAAATCAACCACGTGAAACACTAAAACCTAGTTAAAAAATGTAGTCTGTGTGCATCACAAAGCAACAAAAACTTGAATTTGTCATATTATAGGATTTAACTATCTATGAGTTGCTTTTATATATGAAACGACACATTTTTTTTAAAATTGGATGATTTTACACAAAACGATTAGGACATTAATTGGTCAAACACGTATATATTATACATCTCTTTAGGTTAATACTTGCATTGAAAAGTTAAAAAAACAGGTCCACAGAAATGTTATATATTTCTTTGTTTCCATATCTATACTTCTAAATTAAGGCATTTTGCAAATAAACTACAAAACGCCTGCAACACAGTAATTGCTTACACCTTTGGTATTTCAACACATGTGAGATGATGTCAGTAAGGTATAATTAAATTTTAACTGATCAGTTATAATTGTGAAATTAATGAAAAACCTACTTTCATTTTCGATAAACAAGCCCAAAATAGCAAAAATTTGAGGAAGGTGGTGGACACGCTTAAGTCAGGGATAGTGTCGATCAAAATATAAACTTGCAATGAAATTTTATTGATTAATACGTAAATATATTTACTGTGGGCCTATTTAGAAATACATAGAAGTTCTAAAATAAAATGAGTCGACTCGTTTTTTCAGTGGATGATTTTAGTTTTGATACTCATTCACATGCGAAGCACGACCTCTGGTGAAAGAATTGGCTAACAAAGAACGCGCATTGACTTATCAACGAAAAGTGTAGGACGAGTTTATCATGCATCGCGGGTAGATAATTTAATACATTTACAAAAAGTAAGTAAATAAATTAATTGGAACAATTAATGCTATTTTAGTATCGATGAAAAGAATTTTCATCAAAACGGGGTGCCAAGAAATGGGTTGACTAATTGACATAATGGCGGAAAGTTTAAGGAGAGTTAACAATCGGGAAGATACTTTGAATCTGACAACTTTAAATCATGCAAATAAATACACATAAATAAGCGTGTTCTAATTTCATACATTTTCATACCACGACAGATTGGTAGTAAAACTTAGACATAATTATTAGAGATTTTCCTGTGAGGTGCCCATCAGCTTGTTTTTTTGCAAGAGGATCTGTAGGTTGATAGAAAATAAAGTGCTTTTATAAACTCAAAATAAAAAAATAAACTTGCACATATGTATTTACTATTATATATTTACAAATTTAGTCTGACTTTTTATTGATTGAATCTGATCTAATGATTATTTTATAATTATTTCACATATTTTAGTTAACTTTTTTTGGTGTAAGTGCTAAAAATTTATAGTATGTATCCCTCAAATTATGTTAAACTTTGTAGGCTTATACCTGATGCCAACTGCATCTGTGAAACTGATTCTTCCTCCATCTCTTACTCGTGGTCCTCATCTGCCTGTTCCCCAGTTTTTCCTGTGACGATACCTTTAGCATGGTTTTGTGCAAGAATATCTGTAGGTTGATAGAAATTGATGTGCTTTTATAAACTCAAAATAGAAAAGTGAAATTCCAATAGGTATTTACTTTAATAAATGTATAAATTTAAATTACTACTTATTAATTGAGTCTGTTAATGATTAATTTGTTATAATTTGACATCATTTAGTTTAAACTGTTGTTGGTGAAAGTGCTAAAATTTTAAAGTATGTGTCCCTCGAATTATGTTAAACGATGTAAGCTTATACCCGAGACCAACTGCATCGATTCGTCCTCCATCTCTGGCTCGTGGTCATCATCTGCCTTTTGCCCAGATTTTCCTGTGAGAAGACGCAGAGCTTGTGCAAGAAGATCTTTAGGTTGATAGAAATGATGTATAACCTCAAGACATAAATTAAGCATGCTTAAATACACTCATCACACATGCATTACTTAAGTTGCTTCTTACTAGTTTATAATTAGATATGATTAATTGATTTGATATCTATTTTAATTTTGAAATTTCATTTCATTTTTTTAATGTTCAGTTATGTTTCATGTTAACAATGTTGTCACCATCCATGGACCACCAAATGTTACGTCCTTCTAACAAGAAATCTGCCATTCTTTCACAATGGGTCTGATATAAATATGATTGAGTCCGCAGCATCTCAACTGGAAATCTTGTATCTTCACCTGTTCGAAGTAATCTTGCCTGCTGATTCCTGTCTTTAGTAGTTATCTCTCCTGTCATTTTGCTGTTGTGCATTAAACCTCAATATTTCCTTGTCAATGATTTTTCCACACTGCCTGCTTGATATGTTCAGGAAAATCATGTGCATATCTCCAAATGATCGTTCCTCCTGTTCTGGAATCAGAGATCGGAAACAGAGGATTCTGAAAGTCTGGGGTGCATGGGCTGTCATTCTGTGGAAATGACACCCATACATTTTTTCTCGTTGTCATCTTCTTTGGAGTTCCAATTACTGTTTTTCAGAGAACGCTGAAAAGAAAGCTTTGGTTATAGAGTCTTAATTGTCTTTGGAGTCATTTGATGGTGATGGACAGTCAGACACACAAGGGTAAAACAGTATACCCCCTCTACTTCGGAGCGGGGGTATAAAAATACAACATTGTTATATAAACGGCGGTGCTTAAAGTATTTCACACATCTTTTCCTTGTAATTGATACATAACAATGCAATTGTTTTAGATGTCCTGAAGACAAACTTAATTCGTCTGCACTTTAAAAGTATGTTTCCCTTTTAATGTGATTTAAATTAATTGAATTTAGCAATTTAAAATAAGGATCAAAGGATACATTAATAAGCAATAAAATGCAAAACGAAATTCAATGATACAACCAACCTATCAAAATAGAGGTTTTGATGATGTTTAGACACCATGACATCGTGGAGTTAATCTCAATTTTGAGTTAAATAGAGACGGTAAATTAGCAGTTTCAAACAAGAGGGGTGTCAAGGGTAGGACAGAAATACTAAAAATGCTTAAAATTTATCTTTGATAACGCACGTTTGATTGACACTGCATTTCCTCTCTCTCTCTCTCTCTCTCTCTCTCTCTCTCGCATTTATTACATATATCTGTTTCGAAACACGTGACTCGTTAAGTAAAATATAATATTTTTTAAATATCATTTCAGATAAAAAAAAGTTCAAAGATTTTTTAAACTGTTCATTTAACACTTAAAAGTACAGACTAATTTAACGCTGCTAATCTTTGATGTTTGCATTGCTCGAATTGAAAATATAATCAAACACTTGAAACACTAAAACCTAGTTACAAAATTTTGTTTGGGTGCATCACAAAGCAACAAAAACTTGAGTTTGTCATATAATAGGATTTAACTATCTATGACTTGCTTCTATATATAACGACATTTTTTTTTGATAATTGGATGATTTTACACAAAACGATTAGGACATTAATTGGTCAAACACGTATACATTATACATCTCTTTAGGTTAAAACTTGTGTTGAAAAGTTAGAAACAGGTCCACAGAAATTCTATATATTTCTTTTCGTTCCCATATCTATACTTCTAAATTAAGGCATTTTGCAAATAAACTACAAAACGCCTGCTGCAGAGTAACTGGTTACACCTTTGGTATTTCAACACATGTAAGATGATGTCAGTAAGGTAATATTGAATTTTTACTGATAAGTTGTAATTGTGAAATTAATCAAAAACCTACTTTCATTTTCGATTTAAAAAAAGCCCGAAATAGCAAAAATTAAAGGAAGGTGGTGGACACGCTTTGGCGGATATAATTCAGGCGTAGTTTCGATCAAAATATAAACTTGCAAAGAAATTATATTGAATAAATACGTAAAGAGTATATATATTTACAGTGAGCCTATTTAAAAATTCATAGAAGTTAAGATTTGACAAATGTTAAATTTGACAAATAATATATAAAATGAGTTGACTCGTCTTTTCAGTGGATGATTTTAGTTTTGATATTCATTCAAGTGCGAAGCACGACCTCTGGTGAAAGAATGAGCTAACCAAGAACGCGGATTGACTTATCAACGAAAAGTGAAGGACGAGTTTATCATGCATTGCGGGTAGATACTTCGTTTAATACATTTACAATAAGTTAGGAAATAAATTAAATGGAACAATTAATGCTATTTTAGTATTGATGAAAAGAATTTTTATCAGAACGGGGTGCCAAGAAATGGGTTGACTAATTGACATAATGGCGGAAAGTGTAAGGCGAGTTAACCGTCGGGAAGATACTTTGAATCTGACAACTTTGGTTTAAATCATGCAAATCATGCAAATAAATATGCATAAATTAGCGTTTTCTAATTTCGTAATTTTCATACCACGACAGATTTGTAGTAAAACTTAGACATTATTATTAGAGATTTTCCTGTGAGGGGCCCATCAGCATGGTTTTGTGCAAGAGGATCTGAACGTTGATAGAAAATGAAGTGCTCTTACAAGCTCAAAATAGAGAAATAAACTTGCACATAGGTATTTACTATTATAAATGTACTAATTTAGTCTGACTTTTTATTGATTGAATCTGAGGTAATGATTAATGTATCATCATTTGACATCTTATAGTTAAACTTTTGTTGGTGTTAGTGCTAAAATTTTATAGTATGTGTCCCTTAAATTATGTTAAACTTTGTAGGCTAATACCTGATGCCTACTGCATCTTTCAAACGACTGATTCTTCCTCTATCTTTAACTCGAGGTCCTCATCTGCCTGTTTCCCAGATGTTCCTGTGAGGAGAACTTCAGCATGGTTTTGTGCAAGAATATCAGTAGGTTGATAGACAATGATGTGCTTTTATAAACACAATATAGAAAAATGAAATCCCTATAGGTATTTACTAAAATAACTGTGCACAATTTAATTACTTATAATTTGACATCAAATTATGTAAAACTTTGTAAACTTATACCTGAGACCAACTGCATCTGTGAACGACCTATTCGTCCTCCATCTCCGACTCGTGGTCATCATGTATCCGTTGCCAAGAATTTCCTGTGAGAAGACACTGAGCTTGTTTTTGTGCAAGAAGACCTACAGGTTGATAGAAATAATGTACTGTGGTTTTATCAATATTCGTTGAAAACCAATTTTCGTGGATTTCGTTATTAATACCCTTGAATATTACTGAAACCACAGAATAACTTCAAAACATAAATTAAGCATGCTTAAATATACTTTCTGTTCGAAAGTGCTGAGAGCATAATGATTGATCTTGGTGCATAGGACAATCATGGAATACAATGTTAATGTTAATTCCTTCTAGCAAGAGATCTGCTAACCTTTCACAATGGGTCTGAAATAAATTGGTTCGGGTCCGCAGCATCTCAACTGGAAATCTTGAATCTTCACATGTTGGAAGTTAGCTTGCCTGCTACCTGATTCTTGTCTTTTGTAGTTATCTACCCTGTCATTTTGTTCCTGTGCGTTAAACCTGGGTGCATGAACTGTCATGCTGTGGAAACGACACCCATTAAAATGTCCTCGTTGTCTTCTTCTTTGGAGTTCCAATTACTGTTTCCCAGAAAACGCTGAAAAGAAAGCTTTGGTTATAGAGTCTTAATTGTCTTTGAGTCCTTTGATGGTGAAGGCTGTAACAAATGGATATCATTTCCACAAGTGATGTGCAGAGGAGGAGGATTTCTTTGGGAATGCTATTTTCTGTAAACTTTTGGTGTGCAAATTTGGCCAGCATTACAGCAAATAACCTGGCATCTGAACCTTTTAACTGATTCGTGTCCCCTATTGTTGCATTAGCAAACTTCTCAAAATCAACTTGCACCTTGTTGTCTTCAATGCGTGTTGAAAGCTCCCGTGATTAAATTTTGCACAATTTTGATCAAATCGTGAAGATGATCACATGATGAAAGTTCATATCTGGACAATGATAAAGAATGCATGTCACTACATAACATCATCCCTTGCTTTATGTTCACCAGTTAGGGTTTCCTTCTTGAAGTAACAAAGAGGGTTGATGTTCCTTTCTGAATATTCCTTTCAGTGAACTCCTGATTTCAGATCTTCGTTCTCTCAGATTACCTCGGAGGATGGAACCGCAGATCACACTCCAGGTTCTTGTGTTCTTTAACGGAAATACCGCAAAGACAGCTTACGATTCCACCTCTCTATATCCTGTTTTAAACTGTCTAGCAAGACCATTTCACTGAAAGGTCGAAAATATCATTGATTGTGTTCCCTTGAAGTATGTTGACTGATGTAATGAGTTGATATCTTCTAATCTGGTGGATGTGTAAGACAGCTGGTCGACATCGGTGGTTTTTGACTGAGCCAAAATATATACCGTAGGTATGGCTTCTCGACAGCTGACTAAACGTCTACTGAAGCTCTATCAGGATACCTCTCTTTGAACTCTTCATCAGTCAAAAAGACTGCGGGATAATAGAGGGCAGAAATCATAAAGCTGGCATAACAATGATTAAGGATGTCTGAGTGATCATGCCAGACTTTCAAGTTTCTTGTGTGTTCAACTTTCATCAACTCGTCAAGTGCTGACATAGGATCACTGGGCACAGTGAACTGAAGCTTGCTGATCCTTTCCAGAATGATATCCTCATTCAGCTTTTCATATTCACCCTTCCTTCATATAAATAAAAAGTCCTGGTCAAGATTCATTTGACGCCCGATGCGTTCTAAGGGGATTTCTCGTCCATGCACAATGACATTAGTTACCTCAAGGTTTCCACTTGATGTTATGTGGTTTCTCCGTTATGTTTTTTGGTGCAATCAGTTCACTACATATATTTTCATGTTATTCAACCGTCTTCTAATCTCTGTATGGAGCTTTCTGATGGGTTGAGAAGCATAAATTGAAACCTTTTGGTACCTGAGCTTCTGTCGTGCTGTGTGTGTAATCCCTGAGCATAGTCTCTCCTGCTGATTCTCTTCTCGGTGATGAATTTTGACACATCAATTCCCAGGGATGTTTTAGCTTCCATCAAAACTTGTCAAGCGTTTATTGGCCGTAAACCAGATTTGTTCTTTACATGAAATCTAATGCCTAGGTCTCGCCAGCTTACCATAGAGCCAGATGGAAGGGCTTCTATAAACTTTTTAAACGCATCCCCGTCAAACCAAATAATTTCGGAGTTTCTCCACATTCCTTTGGGGTTTTTGAACCCCAGCTTTCAGTTTTTCAGTTTTACGGACAGTTCCTAATGTTGTAGCTTGTGTGGTTTCAAAATATGTGTTCATGCGATCTCTGTTTCTCTGACTAAAAGAACTGCCTGAAGCTAGAAATGAGGCGACATCGCCGTTATTGTTTGAAATATATTTAGCAATTTTTTCGCTACTCTCTTTTTTTGAATTTATTTTGTCTTTGTTTTTTGCTGGGCACTTTTTCTGTCAAGCTATATTGAGTTGATACTGGTTTTTTTCCTGCTTGTTTTAAATGTGTTTTCCATTATGGGCTCTATCATTTTGACCAATTCCTCAGCACCATCGACAAGCCTTGCAGCATGCATATTTTGTATTTCTTGTGCAAGCTCGTTTTTTATTATGTTTTGTGTCACTTACAGAATAATGCATTGAAGAAAATGTTGGATTGCTTGCCTCGCATTTAATGCAGTCAATTAATTTGTGGATATGTTTCTCTCTTTCGGACAACTTGTTCCATGATTGCAGATTGAAATTTTCTATAAACTTGCTTTTTTCCCCATTCCTGTTTCTATTTTTCCAAAAGTTACTATCTGTTATATATTTCTGCATGCTAGGAAGATTTGAGGCAAAAGCCTTGAATGTCAAATACACTTTAAGGTACTTGTAAATAACATTCTGGTAAAAGTCATACCTTTTGGCCACAGTAACATTGTTGTTAAATACCGGTATTCTTATTTTTGGTGTTTCCCCTGTTGTTTCCGTTGAGTTCTGCGTTTCCTTGAGTTTCTTGCAATGATGATTTTTGCACATTTTTTTCTTTTGACTTCAAGAACATGCACTGATA
The DNA here is from genome assembly GCF_902806645.1 of Magallana gigas. Taxonomy (NCBI): domain Eukaryota; kingdom Metazoa; phylum Mollusca; class Bivalvia; order Ostreida; family Ostreidae; genus Magallana; species Magallana gigas. Next base: position 42,805,145 of record NC_047560.1, on the reverse strand, counting down.
TTTGAAGGTTATACCGCCATCATGTAATAGATTCTCTATGAAATGTTTGATTTGCAATTTTTTTAATCGCCATTTAAAATTGTAATAGTTAAAACCAGTTGAGATATGCAACTTTTTTCTTCAATATTTCCCTTTTAAAATGCATAATAGGTGTATTTAAATTTATATATTTGTTCTTGTGACCAATATTTAAAATCTTAGAATTCACACCATTCATGTGTATATTATTTGATTTAAAGTATTTTTCCTTGAGATTAAGCAAAATGTGTAGATAATGTAATTATTCAATACTTCCATATCAAAAAGAAAACGTTTTAAGATGTGGTGGAGTGTTATTTTTAATTTGGTTTTATTGAAATGAATAAATATAAAATGCAACTATAAGTTTAGACAATTCGTGTATTTGAATATCGGTGATGTTTTGCTTTTCCGTAATAAATAAAAGAACCCTGATCCATAATCAGATATACATGTATAGAAATATATATCATATATTATGCACAAGAGCCGTATAACTTATAGCGAGCGCAGCTCGCCGGCACGCAGCGCCGGCGCGAAGCGAGCTATACCGGCAAGGCGTGTGTGAATAGAAAATTCGGACTATTTGCACATTCGCTTAACAGATTTTTTGGCGTCAGTAAATCGGACCAGCAATGCATTGTTTTAATCGTCCCAGTAGTCCCCTGTAATTATGGTTTCCCATTTTTACACACTCTCACGAGAACAAGTACATACATGGTTACTGCTGACACAACGCAAAGTCCATTACATAAGAATAATGGAGTTATCGTCCTTTCAAGTGACCTCACAATGGATTTATTACACTTTGATTCGACAGAATTTTTCGGCGTCAGTAAATTTAGACCCACAATGCAATTCCTCAATGTCGGTCGATCTCACTAGACTGGATACCATCTCGCGAGAATCAAAGTAAAACTTTTGAGAAACAGATAAATTGTGTAATTTCCAGAACATCATGCTTTTTAAGTAAACAAAACAGTATTTTTAGCGTAGTTCTTTTTCAGTGTGTTTTGAAAGAGACAGACGACACTTGACCGAAGTGAACTTTGACGTCACAATAAGGGAAAACTACTCTAAGTAGTTATTGTAAATCTGCTGAAATATAAATACCAAAATCTTTTTAAAATCTTGCTGAGCTAACGAATCGGGACATTTCTTCAGAGAAAGGAAACAGCTGTAACTTGCTCTCATTTGGATGAATGCTCACATTTATTTTATTCACTATGTTTACGGTAATTTCCAGGAACGTCTTTTAAAAGTGTGCGTGGCAACATCCACAAACAAAAAGAAAAACATTTCTCAAAATCAGGAAAATTTTAATCGGGTAGAGGAATGGGGAGTGCGTAGTATGCCTTTAGCTCTTTAGCTGCTCAAAAGTGTCTTTATTTTCACTACTATTTATTACATGCTCCCGGGGGATCCATTTTCCTTATATGATCAACAAGTTTTTTATACGTAAATTTGATTTTTTGCTTAAATCGGTATTGTTAACCTTTTTACAGGGTTCAAAATGAAATTAAAATAAATATGCAGCACAGTTAAGGCTGGAATTTGGAGGCGGGGCTTATTTTGATCAACTTTGAACTCATGAATATTCATTAGATATGTAATTAAACGTAAATAACATCTATTAATGGTAGTTGATTAGTTTTTGGATTTAATTTCTTGTTGAGAAAGAGGGAAATCAAATATTAAACCCCTCATTGTGCAATAATGATCATTATTTACTTATTTTCAATGAAAACATTAATTGTCGTTTGGTCCCGATCCGCTCCCTTCCGACGCTTGTATCGATCCGTGACGCGTCGACTATTTTTAGCTGGTAGCAAAATGGCAGGAATGGATGTAAACATGTGCGCCGAGATGTTGTGGATTGATACTATGCGTGTGGAGGTCGAACTATGCAGGAGATATGGTAAGTATTAGACAAATCAATCCATAAACTAACGCAAACAGTATGATAAAGAATGTAAACGCAGTACTTATTGTGTGCTGAAACAACAATGTGAGTGTGTGCTGAAACAACAATGTGATGTACAGATCGAGATGTGTTTTCCTACGATTATGAAGTTTTATTACTTTTCAAAGCACTAGCATGTCATTTTGTTACACAAATGATTATGTATATCAATACTTTAATTGCATATAACTTATTATTTTAAAGAATATTTAAAGATTATTTAAATCCAACTTGTTGAAAACGTCTTGGACAAATAAATGTTGATGGCGATTTATCAGCTTTTCCCCATCAGACATCAGATTTTACCTGAATGCACAACCTTCCAGTTCCACATTGATTATTTATCAGCGACGCCTTACATGTATCAATGTAGATAATAAGTAGTGCCACTGTTTTAGACTGTGTTGGTATATTTACATAGACTGGTATATAATCAATATTTTGTTTTTTGCATGTGTACCAATTAATTAAAAGAAATCATTTTTACTCTGACAAATTGCCTTAAAGTATCACTTCTGACTGCTGATCCATGTGGCTTCAAATGAAAATGTCACTGCTCAGCTTGTTTACATAGAAATTAAATAGTCTTAATATTTATTTAGAATGAATTTAAATATAATAGTGTGTCATAATTATATTACCAGTATATGTAAAATTATGGTCTAGAATAAAAAAGATGATACAAGAATTCAAGATAGGTTAATTGTTGTGAGAATTATTATCTCTGAGTCTCTAATATTGTATTGTTTTGCTGACCTGTCTTAACTATCAACATGATCATGCAGGTTGTTTAACATGTTTAATTTATCAGAACATTTTTAAATGAAATTATTTGTCAGGCACATTGACTGTCCTTGCAGACAATTAAAACATTTTTCAAAGCAATACAGTTATCCTTATTAGGTAGTATTACATTGTTAATAGCTACAACTAGATTGTCATCACCTTCATTCAACTCGCATTATGCAATTACTGTACACCTTGCTTTCAATGACAGGGGTCGGTCAAAACATTTCGTTGAGACTTATCTGGAGTTAAGGCGGCTATGTCGATTCAAAGCTTTTATGTAGTGCACTGTATAATTTTGACTTTATTTGTTTTAATTGACCGGAATACATAATCTAGAAAGAAAAAGAGTGATAGCTTTGAGGTTTCAAAATACGAGGTGCTATTTTTTGTCTTTCACGCCTTTATTAGCTGATCGCCAGCCTCAAAGACTTCATATTGATCAACTATTACTTGTATCGCTGCATAAAATTTGAGTTTAAGTCTAAATGAATGGTAATTTGATGATTTCATTTACGCTGTAGCTTATACATGTATTTCATTTGTAGACTCCTATACTACTTGTTGTGTTGTGTAGAAGAGGTGATAGATGCGGGGTACCCGTGTCATGGTGTTTGATTCCATATGCTGTATGCTCCAGTGACTCATTACAATCAACTGCTTCAGCCCCTAAGTTGAATTTATCCAATTGCATTTAACATGTTTTTGGTAAGATTTAAAAAAAATAGTGCTTTACATATATATTCTGTGGGTGGAGACTACCCTGCATGTATTTGTGTGTTTTCATTCTGCTGGAAATGTAATTAAACTTGCTCTGAAAGTATACACTATATCGCAAACATTGATTGCTTAGCATTATCCCTTGATGATAAAGATTGTTTTAATGGGGGGGGGGGGGGTCTTTCTGCTATTGTAAACATTTATATATCTACATTGTAAGTCATCTTGGAGTATTAAGTTCTCTTGATTTTCTTCAGTATATTGGGAACATTTGTTAATTGCCACAAGAAAATCAGTAATGTTAATAATAATATATATCTATATTTCTTATATAAAGAAATTAAAATTTAGGAAAAAAGAACATAAAATACATCATAACATGTAAATGTCCAAGTGGCATTTCCAATTATTCTTCTATGTAACGGTGTGTTAGCATCTTTTGTGTAACGGTGTCTTGGCATCTTTTGTGTTCACTATTGTTTACAAGAACTTTGAATAAACATCAACTAATTCTTTGCTCATAAGGTTGTATTTTATCAAAATAAGATTTCCCAGGGTGAAAGTTCATTTTTCGTCATTTTACATTGTTTAGTTTATACTGTTGTAAAGTGCAAGTGCTAAAATATATAATGTTTTGTTAAACTTTGTAGGCTTTTGCGTGAGACTATCTGCATCAATTGGTGAATTGGCTGGTTCTACCTCCCTATGTTCCTGCCTGTTACCCAGCTTTTCCTATGTGGAGACCATCGGCATGATTTTGTATGAGGAAAACAATTATGTGCATTTATAACCTCCAAACAGAAATATCAACATGATTATATATGTTAATTATAAATATACAAACCTAATCTTAGTACATGTATTTATATGTTGAATCTGAGCTAAGGATTTTGCAACTCTTGGTTTTTTTTAAATTATTAGCAATGATATTTAAAACTTAAACAGTCAAAATTAATCTTAATATGTAAATATTATTTATTTAAACCATGATTTATTTGTTAACAGTTTTCTGACTATGAGTTATATTTTCAATATTCCCTTGAAAAATTAATAAATGTTTGAAAATCTATGTATTTGTTGTTGTGATCAACACTCAAAATCTAGGAATTGGCATTGTTCATGTATTGTTCTTTGAGTATTTGTTCATTAAGAAGGGGGTGGGGGTAAGAGTTTTGTGCTTGTCCTTTCTTAAAAATTAACAGCAATGTTTAGGAATACTTTCAAAAAAATAAACAGCAATTATGAGAAAGAATGTGTTTTAAAATATATTTCATTCACCAATTATTGATTTAGGTAAAACATAAAATGAAAAAAATGCACGGCTTTGATTGTCGCTGAATACATGCAAGGATCTTTTTTTTTGGGGGGGGGGGGGGGTCAGCTAGGGGGATCCAGATCCCCCCTGCAAAATTCAAATTTATTTAAATTACATTACAAAATTATACCTTGGACCACCCCCTTCCTGGCAAACTCAAATAACTGTCGGACCCCCCCCCCCCCCCCCCCCCCCCCAGAAAAACTTTCTGGATCCGCGCATGGAATATAAAGAGGTAATGCATGTCGTAGTTATCTCTCATGTTTTTTTTCTTGTGATGAATTACTGACCCACGCTGTCGCTTGAAATTTATAAATGTGTGATATTTATTTCTACTTAAGTTACAATTTTGCCTCCAGCAATACAACCAAGGGAAAATATCGCAAAATGCTCGTAATGTAATTCAAATTTCCCGCAACACTAATTACAGAGTTATTTCCCTTAGCCGAAATCTAGATCGGCATTGCGTTTGAAAAGGGGGTTAAGTTAAGGAAAATATATGTACATCATCTTCAACGCATTTTCGCAAGGGCATAACCTGCATGGATACTTTTGATGTTTTACACAGTGATCAAGAAGGTTTTGAGGTCACTGAAAAATGCTGCTGCTTTGTTTTATTCTCCGGATTTGTCTTATTCGTTGATGAAAAATGACGTGATACCCCCGTAAATGATGGATTGTCGAGTATATTTTTGGATATAGCGTTGAAATTAACTCGATTCCATTAAAGCAGCAGTGATTTTTGGGTGAAGGAGATAACATTTAAATTATACATGCAAAACAAATAAATGTACAACGGGAGTATGCCCTTGCGATATTGAAAAATATGTGTGACATAGTAAATTGTCTATAAATATCGATGTCACGTGATAGGCACGTGATGACGGTAAATGCACATGTGTGTCGTAACACATGGATCACTTGACTTAAGCTAATATTGTTTTGGGAAAAGCTGTATGCGAGTTTTGATTAATACGACCATCATATTTGTAGCTCGTTTTTGATGACATATTTCTTGGTAATTTAAGCATATGCAACCTTAACAGTGCTGCGTATGGAGAACACGAGACATAACGTTTTCGTTGATATCATACAAAGAAAACACTACCACAAAAATCCTGTATGAGTTAAATTTTAAACATTTTTTTTTCATTTAATGTGCAAGATGTGTGACCCCCCTCCCATTATTGTATTGTTTTGTGCTTGTATTTCCAGTAATGTAAATGTAAACAATATTGAAGAAGAACGTGTAAACATTATATTTTATTCATCATTTATTGAATTTATTGGCAAAGCAGGTACAAATTAAATCAAATTTAAAAATGCATGGCTTGTTGATTGTCTCTGAGTGAACATTATAAAGCAGTTATATCGTGGTTATCTCTCTTATTTTAGCGGTTCCTTTTCCCCACGATGAATATCTGATCCACGCTGGCACCTGAAATTTACAAATGTATGTACACGTAAGTTACGGTTAAGCTTCAAGCATAACTTATCGTCTACTGCTCGTAATGAAATTCAAATGTCCCGTATTACTACATATACAGCGTTATTTGCCCTTAGCCAAAATCTAGATCGGCGTTACGTTTGAAAAAGCAGAAAGAGCTGTTGAAGGTCACAAGGAGAAGAGAATGTATGCATCTCCTCAAAGTACCTGGTGTCCAGTCAAACTTCTCAAACTTCGAATTGAAAAAACCCCCAGAAAAGAGTCAACGTCTCTTTTCAATCAATACTACAAAGATGCTATCCCGCAAACCGACAAGGGGTATCCGCAAAACCGCTTTCTAATCGTGAATCGTATCTTTAGCAAGTTTTTAAATGAAATATGCAAAGCTGCAGGTGTCGAAACTAACTACACCCCAACTGCCTAAGAGCAATAGCAATTACCTATCTTAGCGACCATGGGTACCAAATTCGACATATCATGTTGATGTCAAATCATAAAAGCGAAAGCTCATTAAAGTCTTACAACAGATCGATGCCGTCTAACCAGAAGAAAACAATAAGCAGTACTTTATCAACAATGGCGACCGGTAGAAAACATGTGGAGTCGACATCAACCATGTCAACATTACGTACTGTATCCGAGACTGGGGTGTCAACAGTTACTAACCTTATTTCTTCAACAACTTCAATCCAAAAAAAACGGAGAAAATCCGTGAGTCGGATTCTGAACTTCTCGATCGATCTTCAACGACTGTACGTTTCGCTTCAACTGAGGAATGGCCGCCACGTGACCGCATCACCGCCTCTACCGAGTTTAATGACGCCGTGTTATTTACTACTTATAGTTCATGTTTCCATTTTAGCAGTTTATAATTAAATTCCATACATGTTCAACACAGCGTTGTTAAATTATTCAGCAATTCAGCAGTTGATTCTATTGTTTAAAGCAAATTTTCAAGAGTTATTTTTCATGGATTATATTTTAAAGCTTATTTCAACAGTTTATGTGATGACCAGATTAAACCGGTTTGACAAATCAGCTGTTCTGGCTGTTATATAAATGTACTCCCTCCGTGGTTTGTAATTCATACCGATTTATTTCATTAAATAATTCATTAACACGAAAATTTAATAAATATAAGCATTGGAGATTTATTTTTGACGTTGCCGTGTCAATAACTGCCGTCATTTGGGCAAACAAATTATTATAAAGCGGTAACGCGCGTTATTCAATTTGTCTACTCAACTGTCGGCAGTTATTAAGATGACGACGTAAAAAAAATAAACCATTTAATGCTATATAAAGCATCATATCGTATTAATGTGTAAAAGTTTAATTTTCGCGCTTGCGCGGGGTATCATCTAGTTACATTTAAAAATAAGTTAAGGCATGCAGGGTTAAATATTTGGTATGCTGCGTCTAATCTGTCTAATCTATTGTGGGTTCATTTGATACATTACCGCCTATTAAAAGCTTTACCGTTGCTTGCTATATGAGAAGTCTTCAGATATTTTCAAGTCGAATGGGCCCCTGAATATGCGTTGCACGCGCACTCGAAGTAGTATTTTCAATCAAGTGCCCTCTATATACTATTTTCCACCCGAATCAAAACAAAACTATTATAAATCGGAAATAAGCAAACTTGATATAAAAAAACCCATATAATTTCCATAATCAATAACTAAAATAAAATGTAATTTTATTAAATGAAAGAATAAAATCAGCAATAAGTATGCTTTTTTTAATGAATCGTACCAGTCAGAAGAGGTCAAGCCTGTTATAAACCATTGTTTTTTTACAGACCGAATGTAAACAAAACTTGTTTAAAAAGTTCATGTGTTTATTAAAGTAATGATCATCGATTCCTTCAATTCCCTCCGTGTTAGTTTTATCGTGCCCGCACCTACCGCATGCATGTAACATTGTAAGACCCAACTGCCTAATCCTGACCGCTTTTTAATAATTTTGTAAACCCGCTATACACTCTGCTTAAATTTATGCATTCATTCTCTCTCTCTCTAATATCCCTTTAAAGACCTATTTAGTGTTTATTTGCTAGCCAAATTAATTGTAATTGTTCCGTCTCCGGAGTATTTTTTTATTGTTTCCAAATTTGTCCGGTCTTGATATTTTAGTCATAACGTAAAGGAACGTTATATGTACGTTGAACCATGTGCTCCCGAGCACACACACATCTCTCTCGTCCAATCTATATCTATTAGTACTGTTACAGTCATATGTGTCCCGCACAGCGAAGGTCTTGATATTTTAGTCATAACGTAAAGGAACGTTATATGTACGTTGAACCATGTGCTCCCGAGCACACACACATCTCTCTCGTCCAATCTATATCTATTAGTACTGTTACAGTCATATGTGTCCCGCACAGCGAAAGTGTTTTGCATAATGTTTTCTTCATTAGAATTTGTGTAAATTGATTATTCACAACTTTATACATGCAAAAAGATAGTATTATTGTTTACATAGTGTGTAGAGGAAACTCGAAATGATATTAGTCTTGATACGTAACTGAACAAATTGCACTCTTATCTCATTCTAAGTATAATAACTTTTTTCCCGAGACTTATTTCTACGTCTTACACGTGTAAACTTTTTGTAAACATATGCTAGATTAGGTGAGTATTTTTCATAAATAGGTAAAAATGTGTATTGCTAGGTTGTGACATGATATTGTGTGTATTTTAGTTAGTCTGCATAAGTTACTGTGTAGGAGATAACTGAGCTGTATAAATAGCTAAATTTGTGTATTTTGCTCACTTTACTAGATTTCTACGAGAAACCTTGTTTGAATTTTAAAAGTATGGTCACCAGTACCTGTCACAATCCTGTATGATTCTATTGTCTTTTTTGTTTATCAGAGATTGTATTGTAATATTATGTTTTGTTATTTTTTCAGTTTCTTACCATTTATAAATACACATGCAACAATAAAGTGGATGTTCAGTGTATTTTGGGTTATACTGGCAGTTATTTGCGTCATGTTACAGTAATATAGTACAGATTCATAAGATGTGTTGGATATGGTATGGTGTGAATATCGTCTACATTTGTTGATGTGTGTAATATAAATAAATTATCATGTAAAACGTTATATTAAATCCGGGCTTGTTTGATTGACAAGTATGGCACGTGGACGATCGGTTGGGTTCTAATAATAAATGTTCATGTCATTGTGCATGAAAAGATTTATTGTATGAATACTAGATAAAACAAATATTCCTTATGAATGAATTAAAATTTTATCTATATATCTATCTATCTATCTATCTATCTATCTATCTATCTATCTATATCTATCTATCTATCTATCTATCTCAAAATAGCAATAATATACTGAGGAATCGTTTGATTTCTTGGTGGCTCAATTGCGTCGAGTTAGTGTGTACCTCTCATCCATGAATTAAAATCCTCAACGAATTTATATATTAGGGTTATAAAGTCTATTTCCTTTTGAAAATATAAGATAATACACGAAATTTCGTCCCCGCAAACCTGTAAAATTTAAACAATCCACAAAAATATGCCCTACTAATTAAATTTAATGATTTCACAGTACTTTAAACGGACTTGGACACGATTTGACTGAAAATTTTCAAATTTTATTTTTCAATTTTAAATGTTTATACTGATAAATATAGAAGTTTATAATTCTGTGTCAAAACCTGAAAGTCAAATATCAAGTTTTAAGCAAGATACGGGGTTCATAATTCTTTGTTTTGTAAACAAAGCTCGAATATTGTCATTTTTACATATTGGTTGTATTGGTGTAAGATTCAATCAAATGTATCTTTGTTCTGTTGATAATAGTATTTTTGAAGATATTGAATTAGTTTAAATTGTTTTTTTACATGTCATTTTGTCTAAGAAATGGTAATTTTCTACATTACAATATTTTTAAAAAAAATATAAGATTTGAGCTTTGTTTACATAACAATCAATTCTTACCACTGTATCTCGCTTGTAACTTGACCTTAATGTTCAATATTTTGGTTAATCATTTAAAATGCACCAGTAAACCATTTTATACATAAAAAATAAAAATAAAATATTTGATGCCAAATCGGGTCCAAGTCCATTTAACAAACTTTCAAAATCCAAACATTTATTACAGTAATATTCAACAAGAATTATTGATGAAAATCAGCCCGTATGGTTTTTTCACCCCAATTTCGTTTAATATAGTCTTGTCCAGCACTACAAACTTTCCAAAGAGCGAATAGGGACATTGCATTTTTGGCATCGGTTGGCGACATTTCTTCAAAATAATTTGAAACAGGTATAACTCGATTCGGGTCAAGCATTAAAACTCTTGATACATAATCACATATAGGTCTAATGCAAGGATAGTTGTAAGCATTCTCCATATCGTAATTGTTGACGCCGATTTCATCAATGGCTGTAACAATGGCAAACTGTATTGCGTCATCTGAAACCAATAAAGTAAACCAAAAATGTAACCATGTCATGTGTATATGTTTGTGAAACACTTATTCCCCCTTCCCTTGGAAACACCCACGAAAAAAATGAACGGAAACTGCAAAAAAAAAAGAAGAAAAAAAGAAATGGATTTTTCTAAGTAAAAGGGCCATAATTTGACAATAATTATTTGATTGTAACCAAAATCAAACTTAACCTAGACATTATTATAATCAATCTGAATTCTAAATTTCATTGCAATCTGTTCAACCTTAGCACGGAAAGGACCGAAAACTGCAATCAAGTGGATTTTTTACGTCCAAGGGGCACTCCCCTGTCTAAAATTCCTTGATAGTGGGTGCTGCTAAAACGCGGAACGGAAAACGGAACGGAAAGCGGAACGGAACGGAAAATATCATATCACGTTTATCGCTTTAAAATGGTATAGACTGGCTAGAAACGATTTACTTTGTATCATTTATTCATATCTTATGAATGATTATCAACATGTGGCTGTCTTATTGATATTCTTACATGTATGAATGTCTATCAAATATAGCATTGCATTCAATTTGCTTTACTGTTGAGTACGAAACGGAAAAAATCAAATGTACACAAATTGTTGAATATTAAAAGGGTAAATTAGCCTTAACTTTTTACTTATTCTTCTTAAATGGTTTTGCTGGCATAACAAGGTAACGCTTTCGCAGTTAGTGAAAGCCTTTCATGTGTTTTATGAATATTTCAAATATGATGTACATATACTAACATCAACATTGAATTTTTGGTGTTCTATACGATCTTGAATCATAAAGTCGATTACATTATAAATAAGAATAATTAATTTCATTATAATAGGTGTAACCTATGTAAAAAAAAAATATTTCATTATAATAGGTGTTACACCTATGTAAAAAAAATATAATATTCTGATAAAATCTAAGATGAAATGATAAAATGAGAACAAACGAGTAGCAAGCAAGTACCACTGTGTTCTGAGTACCCTTTATTACACGATCAAAAAGGCAAGCATATGAATATGTGTTTCGTTTACATCCCTAAGATAGCACATGCCGATATTCTACTTGTAATACACTTTGATTAAAAGCCCATTTCTTGTAAAGATATCTACCCACTAGCAAGTATTGTCGAAAATATTCAAGTAAATAAACTATACATTAAACAATCATCAACAGCAACCCCCCTCCCCACCAAAAAAAGGAACCAAAAAAAAAAAGAAGAACAAAACCAAACAAACAAAAAAGACGTCAAGGTAACTTTTTTTACACACGTAAGGCGCACAATTTCTGCAAACGGGGCGGGATAAAAATATCTTAGCTTAGTCATGCATCGAAATAAGATTGCACCAAGATTGTAGTTATGTTACGCGACCGCACTAAAGTTCATCAACTGAATTCACATTACCTTTCTTTTTGTTATTTGCTATGATCAATCAGGTCAAGGCATGTTGAAAACAAAGTAAACCTACATTGAGACATATCCATAAGAACTAGGTTAACTTAAGTTTACGGTATTGGTATTCTATTGATCTTAGTATTTACAGATTAGCTTACTTGAAGAGAGTAGAATATGAAATATTGTTTTATTGTCAAACGTTGACAATCAAAATTTGCATGACATGAGAAATGATTCAGTTGATATGGAATGGCCTACAATAGAACACATTCAAAATTTAAAAAAAAACCTGTTTACATAAAAGTTATAGATCTAAGTAAACACGTTTGCTTAGTTCTTAAAAAAAGTATAAATATAACACATTATACCTTCAGCTTTTCTTTTGTTGCGAATGTTACGCAACACTTTTAGACTATCTGATTGATGACAATCTAAGGCCGTGTTAAATGTAGCTCGTATTACATATATAATGCAGTGCATCTTGTCCGCCGGTTTTGGATTTTCTCTAAGAATATCTTTGTTCTGCGCCATTTCTAAAGCTGTTTGAATCTGAAAATTTAAAATTTACAAATGCAACATAATATTTTGTTTATCATAGAATTTATTATAGGATAAGATAATTCAAACTGAACATTACTGAAAACGCTAATGTTGTACAAAAATTTAAATGTGAATGTTTTTTATATAAAGAGCATTTTGTTTAAGTGTAACCTTTTAATGAGATCTAAACATGGTTAATAGACTCATTGTGAGTACATCAAAGGAGAACGATATCAGAGGTTGATATACTATCATCTATAAAAATCATGTTGTGACCGAATTAAATAAGGAATAAGGAATCATTCTTTTAGTATAGATTTGATCACGCCCCAACCAAAATTAGCACCTCATAATATTCAAAGAATGATTCCTTATTATTTATATTTATATACTTTTAGGCCATCGTACGATTAAATCTTTAAATATAAATAAGCAAACCCCGCCGGCGCCCCAATTTGGCGTCATTTGTATTATTGGTTATAAAGTACAAAATCAATACGTAGTGTTATCACAGACAAAGACACTGGATAATGTAAATATAAAACAATAGCTGCTTTATTATCATAAATCCAAAACTATACTCTGTCCCAAGATATTCTGGATTTACATTTTGCTTTGACGTCACGATGTGCCAGGTGCCAAACTCAGTATTTCTATTTGTTGTTCAGTAAGGTCTATAACAAAATCTATAGCACGGCCATGAGACAACAATTGACCAATCATATACTAAGGAAAAATACGTAATTACAATAATATTTGAAATTGTATACTATTTTATAAGACAGAAAATAATATATAACTAAGTTCCCAACCCCTTCGATCTAGTTTTCTGTTTCTATCATTACACAGGATATTATTTTTAAATGAAACCTTAAGCCTCAGTCACAACTGGCCGTACGTGTTTGGTAAACGTACGTGTGCTACGGGTTTTGCCAGTCGTGGCTCCTGTGGCTGATCGTAGCATGAAAAATCGTGTTGAAGTGATTGAAAGTGCAACCTAAGGACGTGCCAGTCGAGGGTGTCACATACATTGTTTTTAGATGGACTATCACTTGCAACGTGCGATGACCGTAGGAACCGTACCTGTGTCTTACGATGTCATACAAGAAACGTACGTTTGCCTTGCAATCGACAGTAATAACATTCGCATCGTATGTCACTTGCACGTAAATCGTACCGACGTCTTTCTTTGCTTCACGATAGCTGCGCGGACAATTATCAGTTTTGACATTAAATAAAGAACATTTTTTTTCTTTAGACATGTACTGAAATAAATCTACCGTAAATAAGTGAATACTGAAACGTCCAAAGAACTTGAAGAAAAAGAAGACTATTCTTCTGTGCAATTGCTGCTTTCATGAATAGACTAGCTAACCTAGACGATACAAAATAAAAGTGTTTTGAACACATAATTCATCTGTTGTATCTTCTACCATAAAAGTTTAAAAAATTCTCTTAAATCTTGAAGAATTTCTGCGCAAAAATCTTTTTTCAGCAAATGAATTATCCAATGATAATTTTCCTTACCAATGTTAATATATCTTTGAATGATGTTGTATTTTTGTTAATTATTTTTCGAACTTTACAATAACTTCGAAAAAAAAACTTTGACGAAACTTTTAATTAAAAGTATAAATCCATAACGAATTAGAGTGTACTTTGCTTTTACAAATGTAATATAAATGCTAAAAGAGTGATACCATTAACACTTCCATCATTTTAAAAAATCAAAGCCTACAAGTTGTTTTATGACCAATAATGGTCATAAGAGATGATATTCAATATCTTTAAAACGGAGAAATTTTCTATTAGCAAACAAAATTATCATGCTTACGAAAATTACTAGCATTATAGCTATCTGAGAAATTCATTAAAAACTGTGTGTTCAGTCAGTTTTTGTGCCAAGTCCTTCAACAACTTCCTCAAGTAGGATATGTTGGAGTTTTGTGAAGATAGTTCTAGTTAAAAATATCGTGTTGTGTGTTAATATCATTGTCTTCTCCTCACTCCGAAAATGTATATGATTCTTTCTAAGCACACTTTTGAGTCGAAGTTATTGGGAAATCTTTTGCCTTTTCTCTTCAATCTACTTCATTATCAAGTTTTTTCTTATCCTACCTTTCTTCTTAGACATTCCATCTTTTTCAGTTTTTTTAAAAGAACATATTCGTTTGTTTGGCTTTTGTTTTTAGGGGGGGGGGGTGTCAATAGAAGCGTTTATTGGACTTTGATGATTGCATGGTAAAACTATTGATTTTCTTAACCTTACGGGGATGTTTTTCATAAACATTTTTATATCTTTCTTGTTTATGGGCGATTCGCACGCACCACGAGCAGTTGGTGTACGCATGACGTAAATATGACGTAAGTGTACTTTTTGTTTTATTTATATGTTGATGATGAGCACAGGCGACTTGCAGTTAACGTACGTGTAACGCAGGGGCAAGTGATATCCCCTTACACCATTCGTTCAAGTCAAATCGTACGGTTATTTTACGGGTTCCTTGAGTGAAGTGCAAGTGCAACGTACGTTTTCAGATCTCGCAAGGACACCGTGGTGATTGTTGTGCAAGTCCAACAGCCACCGTACGTGCCTACGGGAAACATACGTCCTTCCAAAATCGTAGGTTCTGTAGTTTTTTTATTACTCGTTTAATTTGTAAAGGAAAAGTTAAAGTGTGTCCCAAGATATTTATGCTGCAAATTGGAAGATTTAAAATAAAATGCACCCAGCTATGAATAAAGTACTATTGAAATCAATGAAAGGAAACATTTTCAAGATAACTTTATTCACACATTATCATTTTCCCTCGTAAAAATTAAAAGATTAATAATGGGGAAATTCTTTTCTCCATTCAGAAGTCACTCGAAATACCTCGCACATTTTTCGTACTTTTTCATCTTGGCTTCTTCGTCTGGTTAGCAATGGTACATCCCAGTAGATTTTTTTAAATATTTTTAGCCGTGTATTAAAACCTGACAAGCAAGATTGATGTTTCAAAGGGGAAATCTTGAACTTTTTCGTACTGTTAAATGAGCATGGTCTGAACCAAGTTGTTTTTATAAATATTGAATAATTAAAAAAAATATGCGGCAAAATTATCTTTGGACAGACTATGGTTGATATTTTTTACCTTTGAAATTTTTTATTAAAACTTTTTCATTCTTATTGATTCCAAAAATCATGATTTTGATGATGGTTTTGTCCATTATATTCATGTTTTGATAATATTTATTCTTTAACAGATGAATTTTTTTGTAAATTATATTTTGGTATTAAAATAATCAACAAACCTCTGCCAATTTTAGAAATTATAAAATTTCTCTTAAGGTAGCTCCATACTCGTAAAATTCTCTGAGGAAAGTTGAAAAACCGAACTGATTTCGACTTAATAGACTTAAATGTCATCAATTGTTAGAAAAAATTTACATGTCATCAGACTTTTTGAGATGCCAGATAAACATAAACTAAAGCATATTTTAGCATTAGAAAAATGTATTTTTTTCTGTTAAAAGTAAAATCTTGTAGGCAGAAATTTGTTTTTCTTGTTTAATTTTAATGTCAACTTTATCAGAAAACTAAAATTACAAAAATATTTTAAAATTAATCGTTGGAATAAGAAAAACTAAAGCATTTATACATACAACTGAGAGAAAAGTCAGAAAAAGAGTTATTTCCCCTTTGCATAGATAAAATATATAAAGATTTGGAAATTTAGTATAAAATTAAGTGCGAAAATATCTTTAACCTACCAATAATTCTAATTACATCCATGTGATTATATTCACATATAATAAATAAAACTATCGTGCACAATTTTTAAAGAATTCAAAGTTTTACAAAAAAGTGTGACGTCACAGAACACTGGATCTACTTTAACACATTACTCCGTCTAAAAGTCAGATAATGGTCCCATTTGGATACATTTTAAACAAAACAGCCATCTTGTTTTTGATGTTAATAATTGCAACTCTGAGTTCATCGTCGACAAACAAACAGTATGTAGTGTGAGTTGTAAGAATTATTATGGAAAAGGTTATTCATTAAAGACAAACTACCACCATCTGCATATTCAAATAAGTATTTTAAGAGTTTTAAAAATTAAAGTATTATTAAATTCTGTAATGCTTGCCCCACCTATTTTTCAAGATCTGAGTGAAATATATTGGATAAAGAAAATCTAATGAAAATCTAAAATAAAAGCCTTTTTTCATCTTTATGCAAATAACAGGTGCAAATCTACAGATGGCGTTAAGCAATGTGTTATATTGAATTTCATAATATTTCATGCAATTGTAACAGTTTCTACCGGCGTATAAAATTACGTCTACAGAAAGACGAACAAACAGACAAAAAGACAGACAGATTGGCAAAGTAAATCCCCTTCCATTTTGTTTTTAGTGGTATAAAATCATTCACATGAAAATCAACTTTTTTCGAGATATTGTAGTCTTATTTCTATTTTCATTTACCTTAGCGTTGGGTTTAATTTTTCCATCTATAACCATGTTTAATTCATCTTCCCGAACAATGGTCGTATGTGCAATTCCAGGCAAATCGTGAAGTCGTACATGTAACATATTTTCTCCAATATGTAAAGCCTCTATGTGATTCTGTATAGAAAAATACAAAAAAAATGAAGCATCAAATATTTCCTAGTTATTAGTTGCACGTTTGAGGTTATAGTTTCCAAGTTGCCTGACTAATGTAAACCAACTTTTTACGACAACTTTATTTCGCAAATTACCCGAGATAAGATGGTTCGCGGCGACAAAATTTCGCGACAGGTTCGTATCAACAAGAGTGCTGTTTTTGAAACAATTGACGTAGACTAGTTCGTCCTAGACTACTGCGAGCCTCGTGAAAATTTCTTGGGCACGAATAAAATTTGGTTAATAGTATAAACGTAAGTACATTTAGCAAAATTGAATGATTTTATTATTGCCCTTCCATTTAGTTTGTCACGAATGGCTGGCGGTTGAGTTAAAACGCTTTCTTTAGTGATTCAAGCGAGTATTTAGGTTGCAGTCAGACGCATATATTTCAAAACAAACACCATAACATAGCATTGAAATCGCAAAGCATAGCATTTGAACCTCAAACCAGAGCATTTGGATCTCTTACCATAAATTCTCATTCGTCGTATCATAAAATTGTAAAAGATACGATAGTTGTAAGGAAAGTTCGAGGAGAAAGTGATTAACTTAAAAATTACTGAAAATAAGTATGTCAAAATATATGTACAGTGCTGCTTTCGTGAAAGTTGACAAAACTATCCTATCCTATCCTATATCCTGTATCCTGCATCCTATCCTGCAAATAAGCTCTATCCTATCCTATCCTATCCCATACTTTCAAAATATAGGAATGCAATTTAAATGAAACGTAATTTAAAATTAAAATGATTTTATCAATTAATGTAGTACTCAAAATGAATAATTAAATCTTAAAACCGAATATTCATTGAGCGGGATAACTTAATTACCTGTGCTACGGTAAAATTAAATCGTACGCGGGATGGAAACAATAACGTAAACAAACAAAGTAAGCGATTAGATTTTTGATTTAATTATATTTATGCATAAAAAACAGATAAATAACTTCGATGCACTTATTGAGGAACTGTTTAGTCACATATTTTTATCAAATTATTTTCTTATCACATATAACTGAGCGTAATTCTCATTATTCGAGCGATTCGTTCGGCGATAAATGTAAACACGATCTGAAAATATATAATTCCTTAAGGAATTTATATCGTTTATAGTTAAACCACTCGGAGTTATTTTTAAAGTATAAATTCTTAAGCCTTTATAGCTATCTGACATTTATTAGTTCGATATGTTCAGGTTAATATCGGACAGAAATATGCGTCCCTGTTATTGGGCATCGAAGAAATTATATGAAACGTGAAGCAATGTCTGTTTCTTGTATACATGTTTATCTTTTAAAATGCCAAATTAGTCGTTTATAAATTCAAGCTTTAATTAATTTGCAGACTTTAAATGAAGTAAATACAGAAATCTATTTCTGACGTTGTCAAATGTTGCAACGAATTCTCGCAGTAACTCCGTACTTGCGTACAAATTGACAAAGATGTAGCGCCGACATTTTAGCACGCATTAATGTTATGCACCGCGTTCTTGATAAAATAATTATTCTTAAATGGTTTAAATTGTAAAACGTATTAAATTGACATTGTTTAGCCAATTTTCGTTTCGCAAAATAACTCTGAAATTTATACTCGAATCTGATTGGCTACAGGATGCAGGATAGGATAGGATAGGATAGGATAGAACTTAACTTTTATATTTCTATCATGTATCGTGCATCCTATCCTATCCTATCCTTGTCAACTTTCAGGATAGCAGCACTGTATGCAATGGAACTAAATTCCAATGCTATTAAATGCGATTTTAATGGCATGCTGCGCTATTGTGTATGGTGTCAAAGATATGCTTGGACTGACTGTTTGTAGTTGTTTTAGGTGTTAATCTACAATGCGGCGTAAATTCATAACCTAAATGAAGCTAAAGTATATAAAAGAAAAATGATTTTGACGTATATTTTGTTTTTTATTGAAAACTGTTTAAAGTCATTAATTTTTTTTTGAATTTCAATACATGAACATGTATGAATTACATTCGGTTATCTTTGAAAAAAAAACCCTGTGATTATTACAGTGTAATTAAATAGGATATCCCATTACATAAACACAACGGGAACATGTTTAATCAAAGTACTGAAGTACTGCTGGGAGTTGATTTTATTGTTTATTTTCAATTTTAAAATCAACGATATGTTATTTTGCCTGGCAAGTAGTTTCTAATCTGTATTTGAATTACGCATATTTTTATACTATGAATTCTCGATCTTTTCCGACAAAAATTTCGAGAAAACCCCATATGAATCATGTTGTATAATATTTAAAGATAGAATTAATTCCATCGTGTGTATCAGTAATCGAAATGTTTCTAAAAATTGTACACGTCTGGATCCAAGCAATTAAATTGTTCGTACTATATATAACGTACTATATATAATCTGACTATTTTCAAGGTATTTATAAATACATTTCTTTGAAAAACAATGGTAAAAGATACAGTATAACGAATTTATCTATCATTTTTAAGATCTACGTCTTGTCAGCGGTGATGGTTTGTGCTTAGATCCAAACCCTGTTTCACTTTTGGTTTGCCAGAGTAATTGCATAGGAGAGTTGATTAAAATCAACTCCCAAAAAAGGGGGCGTGATTCTGATTCAGAATTAATATTTGTACATTGTACGTTTACGCATATTGTCCATTTAGTTCGTGTACACGTATTTTTTGTTTCTTAAATGACAGAGTACATTGCATTCAATGACGTTTAATAAAACAACATAAGTAAAAACTATGTAAAATCAACGATAAACGCACATTTATGGCTGTTATACACAGAATTATAACACATCAACATGAGGGTCAGTCAAATGGCTAAGGTTTGATGTTTTTGATAACCTTGCGATGAAAGTGTTGTGTATGTGTATACCTATACACCTTTCAAATCTCTTTTGCCACAAATCAAATGCATATCAAAGTATCGACAATAATAAATGCTCGAAACGATTGCAAGAGTTCTAGTTTTAATTCATCGAAACTATTTTTCTTGACCAAGATCATTTTCCAAGCAATTAGAAGATGCCATTGGTGTAATGACATTTTCTTTGTGAATAATAATTATTAAACTGCTTAGCGCCTTAGACAAGCCCGGGACTTTTTTTTATTGCCTTTATGTGTTTAAAGAAACTTTTGCTTCTACATACTATTATTGTTAAAAAAGTACCTACATACGGCATACTGCATATAAAATATCAACCCGAGAATAAAATGAAACATTCATTATCTCACCAGAGGGCAAGTTTTCAGCGTAAGTAAGAGTAATCGCCCGAAGCTCAGTAAAGCAATATGCTTCTTTGGTGTTTGAGAACACAGGTGTTTCTGCGTATTAAAAAATTGGTTGTTTCAGAAACAAAGTAATGCCACTCAGTCTCAAAAATCGCAATGCTGGCAAGAAACATTTCTATCGCTTTTTATCGAGCCTTGGGTTTTTTGCAAATATGCCGGACTTGATTGCATCCGCTATTTTTATGATCATCTATCAAATTTTTAATGCTCATCTCGAACAAAGATGAGTCAACTAAAGTCCTTAATGGAAATTGTGAAAAAAATACTTGGATGCTTTGTTTACGAAGGGGATGTACGGCCATAATAAAATTGTCAACATTCTTGAATTCACATGTTATGCCAAACACCACTTAAACAGCTGTTATAAGATATTTAAAACCCCATTAAACATGGGTTTTACATGTTGTTATATTTGCAAAATTAGCACACAATTACAGCACGATGACTTTTAAATCAATTAAAATTGCAGAGCCGCTGATTTATATTTATGATTTGAAATTCTACAAAAAAATGTTTACGTTTTTTATCATTATATGAAAAAGATGGTCGGACACCATCTTACCTAGCATAAAAAGTTCTCTTAACGTAAGAATCCTTCCTTGCTTTACGACTTCATATCTGAGTGGAGTGTTTTGTATTTTTTCATAAAGCAATGGTCCTCTACATATCACAGCATCTACTTAACTAAACACTTCATCGGGAAAAGGTTTATATCGCTTTCATATCAGTAATTAAGGTCTTCCGTTGGAAACGGAAGACCTTATTGTTTTTGCTTTGTTTCTTTTCCTCTATTATTAAGGTCTTTCGTTGGAAACGGAAGACCTTATTGTTTTTGCTTTGTTTCTTTTCCTCTATTATTAAGGTCTTCCGTTGGAAACGGAAGACCTTATTGTTTTTGCTTTGTTTCTTTTCCTCTATTATTAAGGTCTTCCGTTTCCAACGGAAGACCTTATTGTTATTGCTTTGATTCTTTTCCTCTATTATTATTAAGGTCTTCCGTTGGAAACGGAAGACCTTATTGTTTTTGCTTTGTTTCTTTTCCTCTATTATTATTATTATTTTTTTTTTCTCCCACGTTTTCTCGAAAACGCTTCAGTCGATTTTGATAAAACTTTCAGATCTTGTTTATGACAACATTTGTAAGAAAAGTACGTGGGATTTTTTTGGTCGTCACTTCCGGTCCCGAGATATTAAAGATTTTATGTTTTTGCTTGTTCACGAGTTTTCTCCAAAAGTATTTAAGATAGAACTTTCAAATTTTCAGAGATCGTAGAGAGTGAACGGCCGCAGTGTACTACGCATATCCGAACGTCCGCCGTCACTTCCGGTCGTCAGCGGAAGGAAATGAAAAACCTTAATTTTTCAATTTTTTGAACTTGAATTTTTTTTATGTTACTATTCGATAGAGCCACTCTAAAAACCTCTGAATATGAAATCTGTTTTAAAATCGATCCATGCATTCTCGAGATTTTGGGCTCCAAAGTTCTGAAGCGAGAGTCCGCGTAGCTCAGTCGTTAGAGTGGTGGACTTGTGTCCAGGCGACCCGGGTTCAGTCCCCGAGTGCCGATTATTTGTTCTTGCCTAACTGTGTTTTGTTTAACGATTTTATCTTTATAATGATGGATTTGAATGTTTTCCGTTTTCTTTTTGTCATAAATAAAAATAATAGCGGCTTTTTTTCAGTACAAATATAGAGCTCTTTTCTGTCAACTGCTCGCTAAATTCGGACGATTGTCGCATTGCCGGCATCAAAGACATGCCGCCGAAGCACCCCTGCAGTTTGACCGCATTAGAGTTCACTGGATCGCTTTGCCGGCATCAAAGAAATGCCGCCATTTTAATGATTGTATACACACAACATTTAGCAATGCACCAACGTTTTTAGTATTTCACATGGCTTAAAATGAAAGGTTGTTTTGTATTTATTCAAACATTTAGATATGTACATGTATGCATGTATACATGCGTTTATTGACAAATGTTGCGTTTATATTGAATTCCTCAACACTAAAATCTCTCTCTCTCTCTCTCTCTCTCTCTCTCTCTCTCTCTCTCTCTCTCTCTCTCTCTATAAAAGATCTACTACAGGTAACATGGAGTAATGAGGCTAGAGGCTAATGTACATTTGACGTCAAAAAAAGTAAATACGTATTTTTTTCTAGTTACGGGATATTGTCTACGGATGTTATTTTTTGAAATTCACTGTTCAATGATTTAATAACAAATCTATTGACTGTCTGGGATTTAAAAAAAACCGATTTTTATTATCAACTGAATGCTTAACATTGGTCATTTAGACATAACACTTGGGTATCGTTTGGATTCGGGAAAATGGGAAATAAATAATCTTACTATATTTCTAATGATGTAGGTTATTTTATTTGCTGACTTACCAGAATTTTTTATTATGCAGTTATTGTCGGCAAAGAAAAACTTGAGACAAAAAGAAATATAATACATATGAAAAAGCAGATAAAACAATTATAAATTTCTTTATCAAATCAGAGACGTAAATGTTATTTATGTCTCTGATCAAATCGATTTCTGATTAATCTCTCTCTCTCTCTCTCTCTCTCTCTCTCTCTCTCTCTCTCTCTCTCTCTCTCTCTCTCTCTCTCTCATCATACATATGTAGTGTTTAGCATGTAAATGTTATGGCATTTTATATATTTTATTTCTGAAAACTTTAAAAGTAAAAAGTAAATCCATAAATTGCGTTTGATGTAAGATTTTAAAAGATTATTGCAAATGTTTCTCGACTTGTTGCAATACTGCTGTTGTCATAGGCAAAATCCCATCGTGAGCTCTGGACCGGTAAATGTCCGAGTAAAAATAAACTGGCGACTTGGAGAGAATAATGCGTATATCTCCCCTATTGTAAGACCCATCAAGTTATATTTGTTGGACTAATAGTCATACAATAATTGCTGTATCTAGAAATGAAACGGAGGCGTGACGAGTGCCCGCAAGGGCACGAGGTCACGACCCCGTTTCATTTAAAGATACAGCAATTATTGTATGACGATTGGTCCAGCAAATGATTTGTGGCACGCCTACTTTCACGAGCTGCATTTTTCGCGCAGCATTTCAGTTTGGACCGCTTTGACAGATGGACGTAGATTTCCTTGAGGATGAATTCAAAATTGAAAAGATCGACGACTTGACATTATCTCAAGTTTGTGACGAAATGGAAGCTTTCGACGGATTACTGAACATGAGCGTTACGTAGACGCTTGCAGAGTACGAAACAGAATTGGATCATCTCCGAGTGTTCCGTTTTTCCGGAAACATCTGCAACTGCCCATAGTAAAGAGGAGCCCATGAGCAAGAGGCCTAAATTCCCGTTTGGATAATTTAAAAACTGCAACGTTACGTTTCAGTTTTAAAGTATAGTTAGTAGCCAGATAGGTTGTTAAACTAAACGAAACGTATTTTTTTTCTTCATTTTTGTTGTTGAATTTTATGTTGTCTGTGTTAAAAATTACACAAGGACGTTCAGCAGCAGTTCAGGTGTTTATGGAGAAGAATTTGAGTTTAGAGTTGTTTTGAAATTGATTAAAGCATAAGTTTTGTGGAAGTTTGCTTCTTCTTTTTTTCAGTGTACAATAATTCAAAAATTATTGTACGGTACTATCACCATGCCTTCTTTCATACAGAACAATAACTTGTAAATTCTAAAGTTATTGTACGGTGATAAGCCACGCCTACTCGGGTGAAAGACAAGTATTGGAAATTATTGTACACCAGTCATCAAAGGAAAAACGCCGCATAAGTGCCACAACTTAAAATTCGGCAGGAGTGTATCTCAGACATTACTTTTATGAAAAATACATGCACGTTGCGAGTGTTTTAAAGATTAATTGATTTTTTAGGATTTTGAAGCGAGCTGGTAGTTTTCTATCTGGGTCAGAGTTCGACCTCTTTCTTTATGTATGGTTTCTTTGAAATTAATGTTGAAATGGGCTTGGCCCCTGTGCAGCCACGTAATATTTCTGTTGCATGTATATTTCTTTTTTTCCGTTTAGTCTGAATCTACGATAGCGTGTGAACTACTTATGAATGTTAGAACTGTGGAAATTACTGCATCAAATTTTTACCGAATAAATTTACGTGTTACTGATTTCGTTATTTCTACATTTATAAAGATTCTATCAATCCTGCTGAAATAAAACAGTCAAACATAATAGTAAACGACACGAACAAAAATTCTCAACACTGAAATACATGGGTAAACTGCATCAGTCATTGTTTTAGGACTTCCCCTAATAGTTGTTACACGAATCCGAGATCCACACCTCAAAATTCTATTTTCGATTTATTTACGACGAAAATCAAGCTCGGGTCTTTTCACCCCCCCTCCAGACAAAAACACGCGTCAATATTTCAAATGACCTCGCACTGTTACCAAACCTAAATAGTCAGACATCTTACACTTTGTTTTTCATCTCATACAAAAACTTCTCCCGGGCGAAAACGCCCCAAATTCAAACACAAATTCGGGAATTATTTCGCGTCAGCCATGTTTTGAGACACCTGCAAAGGCTGTGTGTTCTAATCTCGCCGGAGCCAAGATTTGTTCTTTCTCTCTATTTCTTTCTCTGCTTTTTATTTAATTTTCTAACTAAAATAATCAACATAAAAGGGTTGTTGGACTGTAGTACAAGTTGAAAAACACTCTTCAATTAAGATTTAGACAAATACAGTCTTTTATTATTAGGGTCTTCCGTCTTCAGCGAAAGACCCTTCTATTCTTATTGTTATTAGGGTCTTCCGTTTACAAAGGAAGGCCCTCTTTTTTTCTTCGGTTTCTTTTTATTACAGGTTATTAGACCTGTTATTAAGTCAATAGACCTCTTATTTAATATGAAATAAAATGGGACTGGTCCTTAAAATTAAGGATCCTACAGGTGTATAATCCTTCATCCATCGCTCTTTTAGATCACATCTGCATTTCCTGATATGTTTCGTTGATGAAGATAAAAGGCAAGGTCATTTCCTCTTCTAAAAATCGGACGGAAGACCTCCTCGTTGCTCGCAACGAGATCGTGTCTAGTTATTATTCTTTTTTTTTTCTCCCACGTTTTCTCAAAAATGCTTCAGCCGATTTTCATGAAATTTTCAGAGCTTATTCATGACAAAATTTGTAAGAAAATTACACGAGCTTTTTTTGGTCGTCACTTCCGGTACCGAGATATCAAAGATTTTACGTTTTTGCTTGTTCACGATTTTTCTCAAAAAGTATTTAAGATAGAACCTTTAAATTTTCAGAGATGGTAGAGAGTGAACGGCCGCAGTGCCCTTCGCATATCCAAACGTCCGCCGTCACTTCCGGTCGTCACCGGAAGGAAATGAAAAACCTTAATTTTTCAATTTTTTGAACTTGAATTTTTTTTATGTTACTATTCGATAGAGACACTTAAAACACTTCAGAATAGGAAATTCGTTTTTAAATCGATCGACGCATTCCCGAGATTTTGAGCTCAAAAGTACTGAAGCGAGAGTCCGCGTAGCTCAGTCGTTAGAGTGGTGGACTTGTGCCCAGGCGACCCGGGTTCCGTCCCCAAGTGCCGATTATATTTCTTCCCTAATTTTGTTTTGGTTAATGATTTTATCTTTAAAATGATGGTTTTTATTGTTTTCCGTTTTATTTTTATAATAAATAAGGATAATAACAGCTTTTTTAGTACAAATATAGAGCTCGTTTCTGTCAGCAGTTGGCTTAATTCAGACGCTCGTCGCATCGCCAGCATCAAAGACATGCCGCCGAAGCTCCCTTGCAGTACGACTACATTAGAGTTCACTGGGTCGCTTTGCCGGCATCAAAGAAATGCCGCCATCTCCTTGACTGTATGCACACAACATTTACTAAGCAATGCACAAACGTTATTCTACATGGCTTTAAAATGAGGACTGATTAGTATTTATTTACATAATTATATAGATAAACGCATGCATGAATACATGCGTTTATTGACATAGGTTGCTTATATATTGATTTCCTGAACACTATAAAACACTATGAAATCTCTCTCTCTCTCTCTCTCTCTCTCTCTCTCTCTCTCTCTCTCTCTCTCTCTCTCACCCTGACAACCGGGTGACTGCGATACGGTGTGAAAACTGACCACCCTTGTATCTGTGTTTGGGCCTATGTATTAACAGATGTAAACACTGATCGTTGATATACACTGTTGAAACAAAGAGTCTGATTATTCACTTTTGATTTATAAAAATCATTACGGCAGGGTGGATTGGGATTATAATCATTTACAATCAGTCTTTTAAAGTTTAGATTTATTTACAAAAGTCTATAAACATGTACATGTTCGCCCAAAAGCGGGATTAGTGATTAAGCAGCGGGGTCAATAATTCTCTCTCTCTCTCTCTCTCTCTCTCTCTCTCTCTCTCTCATTATAGCTAGATAAACAATGAATGTGCATATCCGTATAAATTAGCCTAGCGAACATTTTTATATGGGTATAATATATGTATTAATTTATTAAATCGGAATTTGAATTAATTATTCTCCCCTGGGAATAAACCCCGTTTCAAAATCGCCCTCACTTGGTTTCAGACTTTTGACGAGTCATGGGACAATATGTTTTGCCCTGCGTATAATTACTCTCGGATGGGGATCCGATTACTATTGATGAAATAAAATCACTATTATTGATGAAATAAATTGTTTTTCTATTAACTTATATAGCAAATTAAAAATGCTGAGGTGGATTGAAAATACGCTTCATATATCAGACGTCCGCGTCAATTTGTTCCCGCCCATTTCAAACGTTTTGACCTGTTGCATTCATCTCCATGTACCTAATGTTAATGCTATACATATATTAGAATAAAAGTAAATATCAAAGAAAAAATCATAATTAAGATTTTGAGATTTTTAAATTTCAAATCAATGGTACAGTGGCTTATACAGCGCTTATACAGCGCTTATACATTGTTCTAACATATGTATTTTGTTTAGAAATTGTGTAATATGTGATATTTAGAATTTAATATTCTATTTTAATATAGAAGTCACCAACCAACCCCCCCCCCCCCCCCCCCATTCATAAAATCATTAGTTTTTCTGGTCCGATTTTATTTGATCTTTGATATTGGGCCTTTAATTTCAACTAAGTACCATTCTAGATTACTGTACTAATTACAATCAATTATAGTACAAATTATACTAAACTATACTTCTATAGTACAAGTTGAAAAACACTCTTCAATTAAGATTTAGACAAAAACAGTCTTTTATTATTAGGGTCTTCCGTCTTCAGCGGAAGACCCTTCTATTCTTATTGTTATTAGGGTCTTCCGTTTACAAAGGTAGACCCTCTTTTTTTTCTTCGGTTTCTTTTTATTACAGGTTATTAGACCTGTTATTAAGTCAAAAGACCTCTTATTAAATATGTAATAAAATGGGACTGGTCCTTAAAGTTAAGGATCCTACAGGGTGGATAATCCTTCATCCATCGCTCTTTTAGATCACATCTGCATTTCCTGATATGTTTCGCTGATGAAGATAAAAGGCAAGGTCATTTCCTTTCTAAAAATCGGACGGAAGACCTCCTCGTTGCTCGCAACGAGATCGTGTCTAGCTATTATTATTATTATTAATTTTTTTTTCTGTCACGTTTTCTCAAAAACGCTTCAGCCGATTTTCGTGAAACTTTCAGATCTTATTCATGACAAAATTTGTAAGAATATTACACGAGATTTTTTTGGTCGTCACTTCCGGTACCGAGATATTAAAGATTTTATGTTTTTGCTTGTTCACAATTTTTCTCAAAAAGTATTCAAGAAAAGACTTTCAAATTTTCAGAGAAGGTAGAGAGTGAACGGCCGCAATGCCCTTCGCATATCCGAACGTCCGCCGTCACTTCCGGTCGTCACCGGAAGGAAATGAAAAACCTTAATTTTTTAATTTTTTGGATTTGAATTTTTTTTAGTTTTTCATTCGATAGAGACGCTCTCAAAACTTCAGAATATGAAATTCGTTTTAAAATCAATCCACGAGTTCTTGAGATTTTGGACTCCAAAGTTCTGAAGCGAGGGTCCGCGTAGCTCAGTCGTTAGAGTGGTGGACTTGTGCCCAGGCGACCCGGGTTCAGTCCCTGAGTGCCGAATCTTTTTTCTCTCTCATTTGTGTTTTGATTAATGGGTTTATCTTTAAAATCATGAATTTGAATGTTTTCCGTTTTATTTTTGTCATAAATAAAAAAAGATAGCGGCTTTTTTTTAGTACAAATATAGAGCTCTTTTCTGTCAGCAGCTCTCTAAATTACGACGCTCGTCGCATCGCCGACATCAAAGACATGCCGCCGAAGTGCCCCTGCAGTTCGACCGCATTAGAGTTCGCTGGGTCGCTTTGCCGGCATCAAAGAAATGCCGCCATCTCAATGACTGTATGCACACAACATTTAGCAATGCACCCATGTTATTCTACTCGACTTAAAAAGGAGTGCTTAGTATTTAATCCCATATATAGATACACACATGCATGTATACATGCGTTTATTGACATAGGTTGCTTATATATTGATTTCCTGAACATTATAAAACGCTATGTAATCTCTCTCTCTCTCTCTCTCTCTCTCTCTCTCTCTCTCTCTCTCAAGTACAAATGTTTTAGCATTTGAATAAGAACTAGTGCAGGTAACGTGGAGTAAATTGGATAGAAGCTAAATGTACATTGGCGTCCAAAAATTAAACATATTTTATATCAAGTTACGGGATAATGTCTATGGATTCAAATAATTTGAAATTCATTGTTAAA
Source organism: Magallana gigas (assembly GCF_902806645.1). Lineage (NCBI taxonomy): Eukaryota > Metazoa > Mollusca > Bivalvia > Ostreida > Ostreidae > Magallana > Magallana gigas. The sequence continues at coordinate 42,775,780 of NC_047560.1, read as the reverse complement.
TGATTGTCTTCTTACTGATTGGAAGTCAACGCTAAAAAGTCATTTTTATTAAAGATGGTGTACTTTTTCCTTTTTTGTGCATGTCTATATACTGATACAAATCTGTTGCCTGTCGGGATTAAGAAAAGCCTCCGAAGTTTATACACGTAACTATACAAACGAACGGGTGACTGCGACAAGGTTTAAAAACTGACCACCCGTTTATGAGTGTTTGAGCCTAAGAATAAATAGATGTAAAAAAAATCAATAGTTACATCTTTCAAACAACGCTTATATATTGTTCTAACATATGTATTTTATTTAGAAATTGTGTAATATGTGATATTTAGAATTTAATATTCTACGTTTAATGTAGCAGTCAACGACCGACCCCCCCCCCCCCCCTCCCAATTCATAAATCATTTAGTTTTTCTGGCCCGATTTTACTTGATCTTTGATCTTGGGCCTTTAATCTTAACTAATTACCATTCTAGATTACTGTACTAATTACCAGACCAATTCGTTCATTAATAACAGAGTTATGAAGTTTTTGGCATTTGAGTTTCAATTGTCGTGTTTGACATGTACTATAAAAAAAATTCTAACTCCCAAGCCCTTCACTCAATCCTAATGAAAATTTGTGAAAATGAACCTCGGACCCCATTCTTATTGTCTGCGAAATATGCAGCGGATTGAACAATTAAGACATAATTCCTGAAATTAAACGGCGCTTATTGCCTATACCTGGAAATTAAATTTACACAGTACACGCACCGATCCCCCCCCCCCCCCCCGCCTCTTCCTATTCACAAAATCATTTAGTTTTCCTGGCCTGATTTTACTGGATCTGTCATCTTGAACCTTTATTTTCAACCTACTTCAAGTCTAGATTACTGTACTAATGACCAGACCTGTTCGTTGATTTTTAAGAGAGATATGAATTTTTGGGCATTCGAGTTTCGATTGGCGTGCTTGACATGTACTGTAGAAAAAAATTCTAACTCCCGAGCCCTTCACTCAATCCTAATGAAATTTTGTGTAAATGTACCTCGGACCCCATTCTTATTGTCTGTGAAATATGCAGCGGATTGAACAATTAAGAAGAAATTCCTGAGATCAAACGGCGAGTATAGCCTGTACGGGGACTTAAAATTTACACAGTACAAGGGATGTAAGCAGCCGCATAATATTTCTGTTGCATGTATATGTCTTGTTTTCCGTTTAGTCTGTATGTACGATAGCGTGTGAACTACTTATGAATGTTAGAACTGTGGAAACTACTGTCATCAAATTTTTACCGAATAAATTTACGTGTTACTGATTTCGTTATTTCTACATTTATAAAGATTTTATCAATCCTGCTGAAATAAAACAGTCAAGCATAATAGTAAACGACACGAAAAAACATTCTCAACACTGAAATAAATGGGTAAAATGCATCAGTCATTGTTTTAGGACTTCCCCTAATTGTTGTTAACCGAATCCGAGATCCACACCTCAAAATTCTATTTTCGATTTATTTAAGACGAAATTCAAGCTCGGGTCTTTTCACCCCCCCCCCCCTCCAGACACAAACACGCATCAATATTTCAAATGACCTCGCACTGTTACCTAACCTGAATTGTCAGACATCTTACACGTTGTTTTTCATCTCATACAAAAACTCAGCTCCTCTCCCGGGCGGAAACTCCCAAAATTCAAAGACAAATTCGGGAATTATTTCGCGTCAGCCATGTTTTGAGACACATGCAAAGGCTGTGTGTTCTAATCTCGCCGGAGCCAAGACTTTTTATTTCTCTTTATTTCTTTCTCTCCTTTTTATCTAATTTTCTAACTAAAATATTCAACATAAAAGGGTGTTGGACTGTAGTACAAGTTGAAAAACACTCTTTAATTAAGATTTAGACAAAAACAGTCTTTTATTATTAGGGTCTTCCGTCTTCAGCGGACGGAAGACCTCCTCGTTGCTCGCAACGAGATCGTGTCTAGTTTTAATCTTATCTTTTCTCTTTTTTCTTTATTTTTCGCTGTTTCGTGTGCACGTTGCTTTTTGGAATGCCTAAGTATAAAAAATGTTCACGTCACAATGAAATTATGTCGTGATTTAGAAAGGTTTAGTAAAGATATGAATAACCGGATGAAACATATTCAGGTCATAGTAATTTTTTTTTCGATCCTTCCGCACAAACAGTTTATTCATCAATTCATCCCCATTTTGATAGTGATGTCACTCAACCCCGATATATTTAGACTTGTGATGTTTTAACAAATACGTCGGTATACAATATTAATAAAGAAGACAAATGCCAAAACGCCTTTGACAACGAACTCAAAACAATTTTAATACATGTTTTTAAAACATTATCAAAGTAAAGATGATGGGCATACAGTTATGCTACCATTCAAAACATGTACATGTACATCATAGTGCGTGTGAGCAATTTATTTTTTTAGAGAGGGCAGCGTAGACTCTAGTTGAAGAAAATTAATATAGGTCATATAAGAGAAACATGGACGGATGGTATAATAGTAATAAGTAGCATTACCGTTGATGTGAGACTTCCAGGGCCATACGATAAAGGGCCCGAATTGCAGATTGTTTTGATGGTTTTTCCTCCATCAAGGGCCGTTGCAAATGTATTCACCAACGAAGACTTTCCTGCAGCAGCTTCGCCGACCAGGATAATATTAATGAATGGTACGACATTTGTTATTTCAGAAGTTAAGCTGCTAAACAAGTCTTTATATTCAGTAACAACCTAAATGTTTTGAATGAAAGAGAGGTTAGATCAAAAAGGATAATAATGAAAGAAAATTAAACACATAAATCTAGATGACATTTAATATATAGAAATATAATTCACCGTCAAATCTAGCTTTGGAGGAAAACCTTTCCCTCTCCAAAGAGATGGGGCGGATCCTTTTAAAAACAAAATGTGGATTTTATTATTACAAGCAACAATCACAATAATATACACGTGTTTCCATTTTATTTTGACAATATACTCCTACTAACAGTAATAAAAAAAGAATTTTAGAAAAATCTAGCAGGTATATGCTCCCAAGTTTCGTTTTTGTGAACAATAAAGTTTACATTTTGTCGTTAACCTGAAAACAGATTGCCATTACCAATGTCACCTTAACGACCAAAGATCATCGTTATCAACTAACATTGAGGTCATATCTCTCTCTCACGCTCTCTCTCTCTCCATCTCTCTCTCTCTCTCTCTCTCTGCTTGTGTGTGTGAAAACCTAGTAATAAGGAAGATATTGCGTTTTATATTTGACTAAATATATTGAAATCAATCACCAGTTTGAGTATTTAATTACAAGTTTTCATTTTTCTATCTTTCTATCTCTGCGAAAAATATTTTTTTAAGAAGTACAATGTATTATCTTACTCAACATGCATCTTCTGACAGTGTAGGTCCTAAATTGTGAAAACGGCGACCGCGGACCTATACTGAGACCATATAAGGGAAACTTAAATTTCACACAAAAATACACAGGACAGGTGTAAAAACCTTCTCAAAAACTGTAACTGTACAATTAGGGAGATTACTATACAAGCAACCACAAAAAGTGTACGTGTACATTAAAAAAGTTAAAATTGTGAGCCCCGAACCAAAAAATGGGTCGTAAAAAGGGTTTATTGTTCAATGAAAAAAATAAGGAAAATGGTTTTAAAAATTCTCCTCAGTATACTACAATGCACAGATATTCTAGATATAAGTTAACAACTGTGTTTCCCGGGCTAAACATGCATGAAGCCCTAGAATGTTTCATGTTTAACATAAGAATATATAAGAGAATGTTTTAAATCTTCTTTAGAACTGCAATACCAAAATTTGGGATATTAGAGTGCAAGCGTCGTAGGATAGCTTGTATTTCAATTTCTCGCATTATCACTGGTGAGAGATCGGTTTGTCCAGTGTGAGACAGCAGTGTGAGATTTTTCTGTTTTACACTGTGTATTACTACGCCGCTTTAAAACGTAAACAAAAGTTTTCTGCTGTATGGAAATGCAAAATTATTGATTGAGATTATTCATTAAGAAATTGTTTTGCTTCGTTAATTACAATTTATTATATATTTATTAATGAAACTGTCGGATGCTCTTATTTTTACTTGCACTATTTGAAGCACGCGGAGGGATAAACCGAAAGTAATTTTTGAACGTCATGACAGAAAGTTGTCAGACATGGTTTTTTAATGTACAATAGTGCGAGAAAAATAATAATTCATTATTTACTCGTGTGAGATATTGAAATTCCAAACTGGTGAGAGATCGGTTTGTCCAGTGTGAGACAGCAGTGTGAGATTTTTCTGTCTTACACTGTGTATTACTACGCCGCTTTAAAACGTAAACAAAAGTTTTCTGCTGTATGGAAATGCAAAATTATTGATTGAGATTATTCATTAAGAAATTGTTTTGCTTCGTTAATTACAATTCATTATATATTTATTAATGAAACTGTCGGATGCTCTTATTTTTACTTGCACTATTTAAAGCGCGCGGAGGGATAAACCGAAAGTAATCTTTTGAACGTCATGACAGAAAGTTGTCAGACATGGTTTTTTAATGTACAATAGTGCGAGAAAAATAATAATTCATTATTTACTCGTGTGAGATAGTGAAATTCCACCTCAGGGCCAAGATTCACTGTCTAGGACTCGGCAAAGCCTCGTTCTAGACTATGAATCTTGTCCCCTCGGTGGAATTTTACTATCCCACACTCGTAATAATGAATGATTCTATTATTCTTTGAATCCTGACCCCGGATCGTGCAATGGCTCTCCAAGATAGGGCCAACATAGCAGTTTATAGAAAAGATGTAATAATTATCCGCAAGAAATGTATTGTATTCCCTATTATAGTTTTTATTTCTTTTATATAAATTTATTTTTTTGAGCATCTTCATATCAACACATCCTCATATTCAGTAAACAGTAACAATCTTTACTTTTTCATAATTATATATAGCTGGTTTTTTGTTTTTTTCTGTTTTACATCATTAGTACGTTGAAGCCTACATTAGGGATTTTTATTAATAAATATTTAATTTCCAGTTATGTTATGTTAAACACAACCAGGGAGATATACTAAGAGTGTTCAGTTATACATCTTAGGTCTTAATCAAAGTACATAAGTACTAACGGGAGTTGATTTTATCGATTATTATTTATTTTAGAATTAACAATATGTTATTTTGCTTGGTAAGTTGTTTATAATCTGTATTTGAATTACGCACACATTTATAATATGAATTCTCAGACTTTTCCGACACGAATTTCGAAAATAAACCTATATGAATCATGTTGTGTAATATCTAAAAATATAATTGATTCCATCAAACTATGTATCAGTAATCGAAATATTTCAAAGTTGTGTGGATCTATGCAATAATGAAATCTAGTCTAGTTCAGCTGTTTTCGTTAATCTCCGACAAGCAAGAGATACATGTATTCTCTGCCAACACCAGGTCGGTCGAGTGATAGCTTGATGAACAGACTCTCTGCTTGTCGGGGATTAACGAAGACAGCCAATGGTTGAACGATACTATATTTTGAACTCCAGATTAATACATACAACTGCAAAGTATATCTAAAATGTTCGTACTATTTAAAATCTGACTAGTGTTATGGTATTCGTAAATAAGTTTCATTTAATAAAAAATGCTTCAGCATACATTACGTCAAATTTATCGATCATTTTCAAGAACTAGGTCTTGTCAGCGGTGATAATTTGTGATTAGGTGCAATAACTGATTCAGTTTCGGTTTGCCAGAGTAACTGCATAGGAGAGTTGATTAAAATCAACTCCCAAAAATGACATCTAAAGATGAGACTTTTTTCTGTTACGTTTACAATACCTAGGAATATTGGAATATAAAAAGCGTTAAATAATTTGAACAACAATGATGCAAGAAGTGTTGATTAGGACAGTGATGTGCAAATACCTCTAATAAAAATAAAAAAAAATTAATGCTCACAAAATTACGACATAGAAGCTAGCATATAGTATTACATGTCTTTTTTTCTCTATTATAAATAATTAAATATAAAACAGACTTAAAACAATACAAATTCAAATCAGTTTATTCTAAATGTATAGAATGTCATTAAACATTAAAAACATTGAGGTTTAAAAAAAAAATCTTTAATCTAACAGATAAAGAAGTTATACTTAATGCCTTCAGTGTTTGCTTTAATGCCTCCTGTGTTTGCTCAATCTTTCTTATATCTTCGGGTGTTTTTTTCTTCAACATCAGTTCGCGGGACTTTTCGCTCATTTTTTCAAATTCACATCCTAATAAACGTATTCTCCTACAAAATATATCTATATACATAATCCAAAAAAGATAATATATATACACTTAATTTTCTTTACATGTATGCAACTTTTTTACTTTGGGATTTTCAATTGTTTAGTTAAAGGAAGGAGTCTTTTATGGTTGACAACTTGTCAAACGTACATTTGATAAACTGTTTATTAAATCAAGATGAAAAAAAAAATAAAATAAAAAATGTTTTCTTTTTTTTTTAATTATCATACAACTTGGCATAGAAAAATTAATCAATGTTTAGATTCTCACAAGGGCTATATCTTCGGCGTGATATTGGCGTAGGAAAATATCACATGTTTCGCAATTCAGAATTGCTGCAGATTAATGAGTCTGTTTTAGCATTTTACAAACAATAACATTGATGCTGGATTGTTTTTCTAATGTGAACTAATGAAATGATACTTGTGTTTCAGAGTGTTTTAAAAATATGATTGCCTATCAAATTACATTTTTAATAGCATTTTAAAGCACCCATACATTCTATACATTGTGAAATCACAAAAATCAGTTGTTTTCTCTATTAAATGGTTAATATATTAGCTTTTCTCTCTATTAATATCTTTATATAAAGTCTTCATTATATATAAAAATAAGAAAAATTTTATTGTTGAAAGCAAAAGAAAAAATCAAAATTTCTTCAAAATTTAAGAAAAATAGAGAAAATGACGGAGCAATATCAATTTTAGTACAGTATCCGCAACGGTATTTTTTTTTACAAGATAAACGATAGGATAGGATTCACACACGATAGAATACATTGTAGAAATGATACACGATAAAAAAGGATAAACGATGTTCATGATTAAGGTATAATCGCTTTAAACGATCTTCACGAATAAACTGATAATGGCAGAATTTGAAAAAGAACACGCAGGAATAAAGATTTACGTTGAATTTCTTTTTAGTAGCAATTGCCGAGCTGTTAATCATTGCTGCATTATTTATAGAATGTATAAGAATGATAAGTTAAAATTTTTTAACTAAAACTATAAGCTTGAATCTATACTACTATATTAAAATAATAGACTCGAATTTTTTAGCTTTAATACCGATAAATTGGAAGAGTTCTGTCTTTTGTTGTATATTTTTTAAACATCATTGGTACTTGAAGAGTACCAGTTTGTTTTTATTTTATCTCAATCAAGCTTCGCTAATTAATAATTAACGAAAATTCCTCAAAGAATTCCGGAAATCATCTGATTTTTTTGGATTTTACAATCTTACGCATGCGCATTACTTTCGCACTAAATCAAGGGAGGCTCTTTGTTTGATGTTTCCACAATATCACATTTGCATTGATAACTCAGAAACAATAAAACAAAGGCGTGCACATTTTTAATGAACATTTTTTTTCTGTTCATCAAAGAAAAGAGACAACTAGATAACACAGCACATTTACTATAAAATCCTGTGAGTTTCGAATGTCAACATGGTGTTTAAAAAACGTTGTTGAAAAAATGTTGAATTCTGCAATTAAAGAATAAGAGTTTTCGAAGAAAAGTATTTAGAGCTTCAGAAATGGTTTGTTATGAACAATTTTACTGTTTTTTTCAATGCAACTTTATTAATTTTCTCCAAAATCGTTTTGGAGCGATTCTGCAATTTTCTGCTACATTACGGGTATATTGTAGGCTTTTTAACTGTGGTGAAGGCCTTTCCCGAGACACAGTTAGACTATTCCAACTCAGCAGAGTGTAATGAAATCAAAAGCATTATTGTAGGCTTAAAGCTTGGTACATGTAATGCAAATGTCAACAATATACGGTGTGTCAATGTATCTATTTCTTAAATGTCCGATATTATATATAATGTGCAACGTCAACCCGTGCACGCACGGCTCAAAGTTTAGTGATCAATAAATTTTCTTTATTGTAAACATTGCTTTTATTACCGAAAGCCGCCGCGAATATTCCAGCCCGAGATCAAATCACACGGGAAATAAAAATAAATATAATATCTATCATAAATGCATTTCTTTCTAAATAAGAAAATGTTGAATTTAAAACGAGTTATATTACATACAAGTTAAATAAATATTTCCGCAGATACACATTCCGCGCACGATTTGTTAACATTATTTTATTACCACACACCGCAGCCGATTGCCGAGAATATTTCAGCCCGAAATCAAATATCACACAGAAAATAATGGGATCAATTTAAATACACGTCTGGTTTTAATTAAATGTAAATTATATCATAAATACTTTTGTTTCTGTAAAATATGATTCTTAAAAACAAATTGTATAATATTCATAAAAATTAATGTTTACGTAGGTATACACTCCGCATAAGATTGATTATATTCGATATACTGGTAAATATGTTACCTTGTTCCTAAGAACGTCGATTGTTTACATTATGTTTTGATTTTCAATGCTTACAGATATGATTTACATGAAATATTGGTTAATTGTGATCTAAAAAAATTAAGAAATTAGTATCATGACAGAATGCTGGATAGGATTTTACAATTCTTGTTCGATAAATTTTCGTAAGCGGCGCACTGAACGACTTGCAACTTTGAAAAAACATTACTTGCTTATGAAAAGGCACGAAACGATTAACAGGATAGGATAAACGGAAAAACTGTTAAAATTGAACGATAAACCTGATAGGATTAACGCACGATAGGATAGGATTAACGCACGATATGATAGGATTAACGCACGATAGAACAGTATACACGTACGATATATAGAGGATATTTATATTGTGTGATTTTATATTTGCTTTATCCAACGAGTTGAAATGGTGTATATATTCGCGAGGCTTGCCGAAGTGCACAACATGAATATACGGGACTGGTTATGGTGTTTAAAAGACTATCCGAGGCAAGTGAAGAGACGATATCAGTAGTAAATTTCATGAAGAATTTAATGGTACCAATTGTTTTTACAGAATTTGCGTATAAATAAGGTAAATTAGTCGAAAACTAGCGCACGTTTTTCTGCGCAATTAATAAACAATTTTTCAAAGATAAAAACGATGATGCAACGTTGTGTTATACGGCTATTGTGACCTTGCGCAATACAATTTAGTACGTCATTCCTGAGATAAATCTTACTGTTTTAATGTAAAGTTTCACTGAAATAAACCTTAAAATAATTTTTTAGCTCTAAATAATTTTTCTTTGATCTTATTCACTTGATTAAATGAAAATTCTGATTAGAAGACTTGAATAATCAAGTTTGTTTACATACACAGAGTTGCGAATGCTCGTTAGTTCGAATTGACTCGAACGTAGCTGCAGAACTGTAGCTCTCCGGAGAGCTACAGTTTTGCAGTTAAATCGAACGAGGAACAGTTGTTGAAGTTTAATAAAACAAACACTAGGCTAGCCTTATGATTCGAAATTGAAAATAGTGAATAAGGATGCTTACTGGTGGTGGAATAAAAGTATTATGAAACATTATTTTGGTAAGTTCTTGTATATAAACACAACCAGAGAGCTCTGTTTTCTATCGCGTCGTCACGATGAACTCCTTGATAGTTAACGTAATTTGCAGTTTTATTAACTTCACAAAGCAAATTGAAAGTTGGAAGAGGGCTAAACTAATCAAAATTCTTGACAAACAAGAAAAAAGGGTCTTGTGGTTACGGTTACATGTATGAATCAAAATTAAACAAAACATTACGTGCATATCCAATCTGTAAGCAGTTGAATTTAAAAAAAGATAAGGACAGATGCGACCTTCCTCAGTTTTAGATAATTTTCCTTGATTTTTTTTTTTCTTTTTTAATTGAATTTAGGACTGTTCATGCCTAAAAATGTTCAGGTCGCGTCTATAGGTCCCAAATGTAAACAATCAAGGTTCTAAGGAACAAGATACATATTTACCTGTATCTCGATTATATTAAATCGTACATGAAAATGTATAAATGGCACTCCAAATTCATAATTAAAGTACTGAAGCACTGAAACCGGGGACTTCTGGTGTGTCTTTATGCATATTGTGTAGTAAAGACTGAACATCTCTCTCTCTCTCTCTCTCTCTCTCTCTCTCTCTCTCTCTCATGCTTTTAATGTCGGCAAAGCGTCAGAGAGCGACCAAATTTTGTGAGCGACTATAAACAAAAATATGTCAGTCAAGTAGAAAATTTTTCAACAGTTGCTACCTTGAATTTAGCAACAAGCGTTATATATTCAATCCCCATTTCTTCAACGCGCAGCAAAGTACTTCATGGAAATGCATGCGCATTGTAGGTGTCCAAATGCATTGTCTTGTTTTTAAAACACGTTAGTAATAAGAAAACTAAAAAGATAGAAAAATCTCTCGAAATTAAAAAAAAAGGAAACAAAATGCCAACACTTTTGACAAAACGTGGCTCTTTGTGTAACTATTTGGTATAGCGGAAACTTTTACTTTGACGATGTTTGGTGTTTTGTTTACTTTTGAAGTTGTGCTATTTATAGTAACATTGGCAATTTGCTTTCAGCAGAGTCCCGCTCAAAATGAACTAATCATAGCTTCACATTCGATAAACTAAATTTACGGTTATAAACTATAGTTTACAGAAAGAAAACTATAGATATATTCTATATTTCACGTCTGTAAACCATAGTAAACGCGATCAATTATGCTTCTGAGGCGTTAAACTATAATTAACACAGAACAGTCATTTGCGATTGCAAAACATGGTTTATCTGATAAAAAACGTTTTACGACTGTGAAACTATGATTAACAGCTCATTACAGAAATGCCATAAAAATAATGGAAATTACAGTTTTCAGATGTAATTCTATATTTTTCAGCAATATCATTAGTTAACGTAATTCGCAGACAGATAAACTTAAAGCACCACTCGTAAACTAGAGTTTACAACAATTAAATATGGTATTGCAGATGAAAACTTTAGTAGACGAATTGTTAATTATACATGTAGTTAACGGATCGTTAATTACAGTTAACGGTTTGTAAACTAAAGTAAACAACAAACTATTGTTAACGATACCTTAGAGTCCGCACACTATAGATTACGGACGATAGACCTAGTTTTTATCATCTGTTAAATTTTATTTAACGCCGTTAATCTATATTTCACATCTGTGAACCATAGTTAGCACGATCCTCTATGTTTAAGAAGTGTATACCTATTATTAACACTGAAAAACAACCATTTGCAATTGCAAAACATAATCTATGTGATAAATCTAGTTTTGCGATTGTGAAACTATGATTAACAACTCTTACAGGTAACTATAGTTAGCGGACATAATTTATAATTTACAGATGTGAATCTATATTTATCAGCTTAATCCATTGTTATCGTTATTTGCAGACAGATAAACTTATATTTTCATTCGTTTACTATAGTTTACAGCCGTTGAAGTCCAGATCTTGAAGTATGAAGGATAAAGGTAAGAAATCTCAAGAGTTTTGTTCATTTTTGACTGACGAAATACATCTAGAATGCCCACAGTCTCTCTAAAAATCATTAATGGAAATAAACAAGCTCTTGCCCTCCTCTTTAAAATGATGTCAAATTGAGTATAGGTACCGAGATTACTTTCCCCGTGAATAAAAATAGAATGTCAAAATACTGTTTTATTTTCTACATGGTTGCTTTAAAGCCGTGAGATACGGGAAAGATTCAGTAAAATAAATATGATGTCATGGTGGTTTAAGCATCAAAAAGACACTCCGGAATCATTAACTAGATCTTCACCTTAAAGATAGTTTTACAGATGAAAATTTGAGCAATAAGTCGATAAACCTATTTTTTTTAAATGAAAAACTATGTTTAGCCCATTTTTGGGAGTTGATTTTAATCAACTCATCTATGCAGTTACTCAAGCAAACCGAAAGTGAAACAGTGTTTGGACCTAAGCACAAATCATTACCGCTGACAAGACTAATTAAGTTCTTGAAAATTATAGAAAAAAATTCGATGTAATGTATGCTGCAGCATTGTTTTTCAAGGAAACTTATCTATAAACACTTTGAAAATAGTCAACTTTTATATACTACGAACAATTTAGATATTTTTGTAGTCTCATGTATTCCTTCGCCAGAGTTTATATAGTCTCGTTCAACCAGACGCTCGGCTGTCTCCGTAAATCCGCGACAAGCAGAGAGGGGGCTCTCTTGCTTGTCGGATATAAACGGAGACAGTCGAGCGTCTAGTTAAACGAGACTGGAGTTCGATATCAACAGTGCTTGGATCCGTACACTTTTTAGAATTGTTTCGATAAATACATACTAGTAGTTGAAATATATCTTTAAATATTACACAACATGATTCATGTGGGGTTTCTCGAAATTCTTGTCGGATAAGTCTAAAAATTCATAATTATTATAAAGAAGTGCGTAATTCAAATACAAAATAGAAACTAATTGCCTTGCAAGATAAAATGATTTTAAAATAAATGATAATCGATAAAATCAACTCCCGTCAGTACTTCAATACTTCGATCTGTTTTAAAGCACAACTTTTGTTGCGAAAACAATGGTATTAATGATATAGTTTATGTACATTTAGAACAAGAGTTACATTTTAATTGAGCCTATAATTTTGTAATGTAATAAAACTAATATTGACTATACAAATAATTAATTGATTGGTCATTTAAGTTCATAATTTGTGTTAATAAATATTAAGTGGTCATTTTGGTATATTTTATGAATAAAGCAGCGGGGATAAACGACTTTCCGTTTGATAATTACAAGAAAGAGTGTGTATTTATTTTTGTTCCTACGTGTTCTTAATCACATTATGTCATTATAATTCTGGCAGTTAATGGAGAAGGTAAAGATCATACGCAATCATATTTTATCATATACATTGTTCATGCTTTTCAATTATATCGTGCATGTATAATGTTGTGAGTTCATCCTATCACATCTTCGCTAGCCAAGGGTGACGATCCACGGTGTTTCTCTATTCACCCTTGGCAGATTTAGTAGCTTTAAAAACAACGCACCCTGAGATTCCAGGGCATCCAATCAAATCGCGCCTTACAAATAGCATCATAAACAGTCATGGCGGCCCCCAATGGTAGAATCGCCTTGTAGGCTATGTCATGGCATTTTACCAAAATAACAGAGGCGCACAATATTCAGCGATACTTTTGGGGTGTTTAATCAGCTGTGTGAGGTCATCGACCACGTTCTTCAACTAAATGACGATAAGGGGAAGTATGTATGTGGGTTCTGTTGGAATAAACTTAACAAACTGTCCAAAATTGAGTATGATTTGGAAACAAAGCTCGAAGCTTTGAAAGAAGAAAGAATCAACCTATTAAAGACACTCAGAGAAAAATACAACACACAATCATCTGCGGTTTTCACGCCAAAAACAAAGAAACTATGGATTGTGCATTCTCCTACCCCCCGTAAAACAAAACGATCCCTGGCTTTGACTCCACAACGGACTGGTGACCTCTCTGTAGCAGCCTGTGCCAATGAAATGGAACCCCAGCCCATGACAGAATCACCTGTGCATGTTCAAGGAAAAGAACAACAAGCTCATGAGAGAGAGCAAGAAGTTAAAAAGTAATAAAAAAAAAAACAACTCTTTTCTTTAAAGGTAGGACATACCACCATGCATGTGTAAAATAAAAAGTGGGAATAATGAACTTATTTATGCATAGAGAGTCCTATTGACATAATATTTAACAGCATCCTCCCTCCCCCCCCCCACCCCCCAAAAAAAGAAGAAGAAAAAAAATAAAAACTGGATAAATTTAATAGTAAATAACTGAGTCTTTGTAACTATACTTCTTGACAAATTTATGGCTATAAGGCTATAGTTGCTATTTTATTATTATTCCACATAGGTTCCGTACAGGACAAAGGCATCGAAAGACAAACTTGCAAGAACTATTTATTCATCAAGTTTAAAGCCACACATACTTGCATGTCTTTTGAGAGATATCAACAAGGAAATGTCATCCGTTGTGTCTACTGAAACCAAATAAATTTTGAGACAAATTAAATGTGACAGCTTGGCCAATTTCAGCATGGATCTTTTTAATCAAGAAATTCAGTTTCAAGCACATTTGACCTATAAAATTATTTCAACACTGGTGAAGGACTCAGAGGTTGGAACATCTGTGGGCTCAGCTGTGTTGTTAAACTTTCGAAACAAACACATGTCTTCCTTGCATCACATAATTGCTCAAGTTCTGGACCGAGGTGGTGCCACAAATGACGTATCAATAATGTTTAATGATATTGATCGCCAAGAAGAAAAAAAAGTGCTTCAGTTGAAAATAGTTTGTTAAAGCTGAATTGTTCCTCATTTCATTGAATTATTCGAATGAATAATATTTAGTCTATTAGTCTGTTTTACTCTTGTGGATTGTGACAATAATATCCATGCACAAGGATTATGAAAATGCTATATTATTTAATTAAAACTAACTATCACAACCTAAAGGATAGAGGATCAATGATACTCGGGTATGAAGAAGATTGTGTGTACATCTACATATATATTTGCACTCTAATTTTACATGTAATTTAAAGAATTAAGTAAATATTAATGGTACATTTTATTACAATATATTTCAGACAACAGCCACCCTAAATAAACTGGGACTCTGTGTGTCAACATCAGCTGCAGCAAAGCAACAGCAAGAACTTTTGAAACGACAGATGCAACATATTGAAAAATTGATGCTACAGGAGAGGGCGGAAATTGAGAAATCAGGTATGAAAGCATCGTCTGTGTCAGTGCAGTCAAGTGATATCATAGGGGATGATATTGATATCAGCAGGAATCCCTCACAAATGAGTGTTGACCGAAGACGTAAAAGTTGGCATTGGTTCCTACTGGTTGGTTTAGAAAAGAGAATTATAAATGATGCTTTGGCTGATGATTACCAATTAGGAGATATTTGTCGAATAGATAACAGTATCTTTGTTCCAAGTGTTGAAGACTGCTCATCTCTAGAGGAACACTTCATATTTTATATTGCTCATGTCTTTGTCAAGAATGTGAATTGCCTCAAGAGGTGTGCTAGTTGCCTACCCACATTAATTGACCATTCTCATATCCATGAAAGTTCCCAAAAATCTGACTATGCTATCCTTGATATACTAGATAAAGTGAAAACAAATCAGAGGATATGATAAGTATACTGCAATACATACATGAAACCTTCATTCCTAATACTGAAGGAGATAATCCAGTTGTAATCTCTAGAAAGGTTTTTGGAGGGGACGTGTTAACTAACGAACGCGCCTACTCAGCTCAACTGGCAATGTTGAATGGTAGCACAGATTTTGATCAGTTAGCTGGAGTAATTCATAGACCTGAAGGCCTTCACAGAATGATGAACTTGTTATTGGTATTTCTTCTCAACAGTTCGGCGTTTCCAGTTCAATTGCCTTGTTTTTTTCAACTTTTAAAGGCATGTTGTTTGCTTTTTTATCCAACGAAAGGGGGGAGGGTATATTGAAATATTGTCCTGTCTTTTTTTGATATAATTTTACCCGACTTAATCTTGGGAACTTCTGTACAGTTCGATCTAAAAGCTGGTGCACATGATACATGTAACTGCCATCTATGTACACATGATAATTTCAATTAGAATGGACAATTTAAAAAAACCTCTATTTTTCAAATTATTTAGAAATTTAAAAAGTAATTTTCATTATTAGAAGGGGATCCTGTTTGGACAGCAATGGTTTATTACATCTACATACTAGTATAGTTTTTATAAAGATGAAGATACCAAAACAAAATAGTTGCATTTGGGTCATTCTCTTAAATTCAAGATGTTGTCTCTGTTATTCTGTGAATAATTTTTTATAGACCATAAATGGAGAGCAATTCATTTTCAAACTTCCTTTTCCATTTTTGATACTATGTCAGCTCATCCATCATTCAAAACAATTATACTATGCTGGGTGGTGTAGATGTGTAGAAAGAAGCATCTTGTTTGTTTCATAGATTATTCATTATGTTCATACTAACAACTGTTTTGTTTTGTTTTTACTCACCATCATATGTAATTACCATAGAATTTTAGTATAATTTTAAATGTTTAAGTGATCTGGGAACTTATTTTTAAAATCTACTTGAATAACATTTTTAATGCATTGTTTTTTTAATGTTATAGACATTCATGTATTGATAATATAATTATGCATTCATGAAATATTTTCACATGTTAATGATGTTTCATCATGTTTTGTTGGTTGAA
Organism: Magallana gigas; assembly: GCF_902806645.1. Taxonomy (NCBI): domain Eukaryota; kingdom Metazoa; phylum Mollusca; class Bivalvia; order Ostreida; family Ostreidae; genus Magallana; species Magallana gigas. Next base: position 42,759,300 of record NC_047560.1, on the reverse strand, counting down.
CTTAAAAGTAATGTTAAATTGTTTTTGATTCAATAGTTCATCTACCAAACTTTCTACAAGAAAAGATCTGCAGGAGACATAGGAAGTCTGGCATACCTTAGGAACCGAGTTGGAAGAATTGATGTCCAAGGAGCCCAAGAAGTGATTGGCAAATACAGGTATGTACTATATATCTAAAAGCCCAGTATATAAATACACAATCAAGTACTTTAAACCAACATTTATTCGCATGCGAGAAATTTTCGCGAGGTTCACGAGAGCCTCGTCGTCGCGAATATTTCTCGCCGCGAACCAGTCTTTATCGTAGGTTGTTATAACAAAATACGGGTCTGAATAAGGACTGGTCACGAACAATAGTCGTCGCAAACCAGTTTATTGAAAGTCAATCGCGAAATAAAATCGCCGCGAATAAATGTTGGACTACAGTACATTGTACATGTATTCATGTCTGATATGACTCTATAAAGACAACTTGACAAAATGTTTGTGATAAAAAGAAATTGGACGCTAAGAAAATAGTAATTATATATATATATATATATATATATATATATATATATATATATTAATTGACTCATTATTAGCCATATGCACTCAAAATACTGTACATTTATAGTACATGTGTATACAGTATGTATCTACATACATGCTCTTTTGTGTTCATTACAATTTAAAACAAATTGCAGATCACACTTTGCATTCGTGGAAGACTGCCTTGATCCACATTTAGTTGCAGCAGCACTGAAGTATTTGGGGATAAAAGATGTTGATGAAGATTCTAAATTCAGACAGCCATTGTTTGAGGCTCTTCCTAATGAAGAACAGCGACAGTTCATTTACTCCATTGCACGAGGGATTTTGGATAGATACATTAAATTATCTGATGGTAACACATGATTAGTTATGTCCCTACGCATAGTTTATGAATCCTATATTTTATGTTATTTTAATTTCTCAAGTGACATTTGTCTTGATAACAAACCACTCTCTTTTTTTTTAGGATTGAATATCATCTCTCAGGCACTAGATGCACAAGTCAACCACATAAATTCTATGTACGTCAATCACCTGAACAAATTCATTTGCCAACCTTGTAATAAGAAGTACAAAACACTGAATGGCATGAAAAAACACTTGCAAAAGCAACATGGAATGGCTGATCTGGAAGAACCTGACGACTCATCATCCAAATTTGACCACGTTGCGATATATCATGCATTTTTATGAAATGCGCCCTCCTATTACGCGATACAAATGATGCTTACAAAATGGGCGATGGCGATAGAGTTCTCAGCAATTCAAAATTTCAATTGCTGTTATCAAGGGCGGGAAATCATACCAAATATCAACTGTGGTTATTTCGATACATGGCAAACTGTCTCTGTCTTCTCACCCCGAGAATGACCTATGAGTACAAGTGGAACTGTTCTGCCAATTTGCAAGGTGGTCTGGGTAACAACATTCCATGCGATAATTTAGTAGAGCTACTTGTGCAAACTGTGAAAAAAGCTGTGTATGCACAAGGTGCCAACGCAACATTCTCAAGCGTCAGAAAAGCTGCACTTGCCATCCAAGTCCAAGATGAAATCAAGAACAATATTCAAAACGAATGTGACAAAAAACAATGTGGAAAGAAACGCCCACCCGTATCAAAACTAGTGGACAATTCTGCTATGGCTTCCGAACTTGTCTCCATCTTTGACTTTGTACCAGGACGCGAACATCCATCATTTACTGGATTTAAAGACGTGTTCTTGAATATCAAAGTTGATGAACTTCATAAATGGCTAACTATAAACAAAGAAAGACTAAGCTATGAAACAGTTTAATTCGGCTGTAATTAAACATTGTTGACCCAGATAGGATATTCAGAATTTTTTGAAGAAAATTATTACAATCTAATTTGAACTATACAAGGTTCATTTTATTGAATTTGCAAAGATCATTTCAGATGTTGAAAATGATTTTATGAGTACTTGAAATGAATATTGTAATGAGAAATCTGTGCACTGATGTTGAAAGTAGTATTGTTGGTATCTGCATTTCATGTTTTTATGAGAGGACCATTAATAAAAGCAAATCACTGAAATTGACAAAGTTGATTTCAAATGTATTATAGAAAATCAAATAATCATCAAGAACAATTCATTAACAAGTTGAAAAAAATATAATGTAGGAAGTACACTTTCCCATTTTTGCAACATGTTAAAAATCGTCCTCACTTTCATTAACTGTATACATATCTGTATCCCCAAAGACATCTGATATAATTGAACATATTTTAATTGCAATGTCATAGTTCCATATGGGAAATTTTCGCATGACATCAGGACTAAATAATGTGTCACAATATTTCACAATGTTGTCAAACACCTCATCTGTCAGTCCACAGATCACATCTGTTATCAACTGTGTTGAATGAAAATCTGAAAGCTCATATTTAAGCAGATTGAGTTTATGATGCAACAGTGAGTTCTCACTTTCACTGGTGTGTCTTTTAATCTCTTCTTCATCTGAACCAGCATCCTCGGAACGTTGGTTGAATACAGGGTGTGTTCTTGGACATTCTGGATGCCCACATTCACATTTTCGCTCACAAATATCACAACAGTTGTGTAATGGAATTATGATTGCTGCTTTATGAACATATCCTTCACATAATAACTTGCGTCTACATTCTGCATTATCATTACATAATTTGACAAGGTCAGACTCCACATTTTTCAAGTGACCCTTATGTGCCTTGTAAAGGACAAGTTTATTGGCTAATGATCCATCCCGTCCTCCGCGTCCCATCTGTTGTACAAATGTGTCCATTTCCCTTGGCAATCCATAATGTATGATGTGAATTGCCCCATGAAAGTTCACACCCATTCCGGCAAAATTTGTGCAAATTAGTATTCGTATATGTCCATCTTCGGCCATATCCATTCGAATTTCATCTTTTTTGGTGTCTGGTGTCTTGCTATGATACATTTCAAAGTGTTCTTTTTTTTTTTTTTATTAAAGAACTTGTAAAAAGTAGCATACACTTTAGAAACTGTGGATATTGTTTCACAAAGTATAATGTGTCTTGGAAGCTTTTCTTTCGATTTTTTCAAGTCATCCAGCAACCACATGAATGTAGACTCAATATTGTCATTATTTGGTACTTGCAGAGATGATATCTTAATATTTTGTCGGTCTGGGCTTTCTGTGATAACTTCACATCCTGCACGAAAACACAACATCTTCATTATCTTTCTCCTATTTGAGGGCCCGGAGGTTGCTGTTAGAGCAACAAGTGGTACTTCAGGACATAACGACCTCAATTGTCCAATCTGTAAAAACCATTCTCTAAATGGTTCCTCTTGATCAGTACCTTCACCCCTGGAAATAAAAATCAACAATAAGTATTAGATTAACATGTGATGCATACATACATATTGGGATGTTTCTTAACAGAATCAGTCTCAATTTGTTTACTGCAATATTGTCTTTGAGTATACAACATTACTACATAAATACCATGTACAATGTACATGGAGAACGTCATACAGCAAACTCTCAGAGATCTAATAATTACTTTAAGGGAAAGAAAATAACTTTATATATGTAGTAAGTATGGTAATTAATATGTTATTGGTGTGTTCATAATATTAATTATGTTATATTGTAATCATTAAAACTGAGCACTAGCACCTAAATTTATGTACTACAAGATCATGTCATTTTAAAACATAAAAGACTTGTAGAAACTAGAAAACTGAGTTTTATTAAGTGTTCAATAAGGCGTTCCCTGCCGAAATGTGGTCAATTGTTTAGCTTTCCCAATGTACTATACTCAGATGTAGACATCCAACACTTTAAATCTCATATCAATTTTTAATAGTGTGTTATTGCAGAATTGAATAAATAATTCATAAATGTACCATTGTAAAATGTATGCGCCTCGTCTACTACGATCAGCTTTAATTTTTCCTGGTATATCGTTGATTTCAACATCTCACGCCACTTCTTACTGGCTAGGAACATCTCTGGGCTTCCATACAAAAAGTCATATGATCCACGTTCAATCTCAGTGTTTTCCATAGCATCTTTTTCAACGAATGTTGCCTTAAAACCGAGCTTTGTTAATTTAGTACACTGTTCGGTCATAATATTAATTAGAGGTGCAATAACTAACACGCATGTATTTGGGTATACAAGTGGGAAACATTCGTAAGTCAGCGATTTTCCACTACCAGTTCTCGTACTCAGAAACACGTCACGTCCTTGTTGAAGCGATAGTATACTTCTATTCTGCGTCTCTGTCATAGAGTCTAAATGGAACCGACTGCAAATTTCAGCTTCTCTGTTTACACGTTTCGTAGAGGCCGCCATGTTTATCGAGTATGGGAGTAAGACGGATTTTCATTGGATAAAAATTATCAAAGCTAAGGCACGTAACTCTTTACAAACCGATAGACGGCGCGGTTAAAGCTACTAAATCTGCCAAGGGTGAATAGAGAAACACCGTGGATCGTCACCCTTGGCTAGCGAAGATGATCCTATCATATCGTGCTTGAGTCCTATCGTTGTAGGTAGTGTATAAAAACAAGGTGTCTAAATTATTTATTTTTTTATCAAAAAACCTTAGGTGCAATATAAAATTTACTTGCTGCTTTGCATTTGTGTTTGCTTTAATGTTTGCTTCTTTCACTTTTTTGGTTATCTGAATACGTCTTCAAAGATTTAGACTTAAAGTCATATTTATGACAGTAGTCTTCCTATCTTCAAGTGTGAGGATGCTTCTATATGAAGTTTAAATTCATTCAAACCAAGATACAAACACACATGGCTGTAGCAAAGATACAAATGTTTTTTTTTATCAAAAATAGGGTAAAAAGTTCGAAAACAAATTTTACTATCTTTAAGAAATGCCTAAACGCCTTTCAAAATAAAAATAAAAAAACTCATAAGGACATACGTGAGTAGTTTTAAATTTAATTGATTAGCATGCAAGGATATAGACTCTTGGTTTGGGGGTTTTAAAAATAGTTTTGCTTTTGCTACATGTATGTTGTTTCATATATTTTGATACTATGTGTGAATGAAAATTGACTTACCTTTTGTAGAAGACTGAAAAAAGTAAAAGTTTAATTGTTTCTTTAACATACTTTAGTTTGAAATAAGTACCATATTTTACATAAATATAAGTTCAATAAATGACATACAGGAGAAAAACCCTGACGATAATATATTGCATTCCCGTGTTATCGATGATAGTTCTGCATTTATGACTTTAATCTCTTCGTCTATCAAGTCATTAGATTGGTATGCACATCTTAAGTCTTCTTCTAAAGATATTATCTTTTTCTCCACATCTCTTTGTTTTCCAACGATATAAGCCGTATCCATTGGTTTCACGTCAAAAATCGACACCTGCATTTTACAAAAGAAGTAAATGGATTAAGTGGTGTCCAATTTCAAAGAACCCAATTCATTTCTTGAAAATAAAAACGTGTCATTTCAGAGATAAAAAAAAACAACAAGTGATCGTTGTCCACAGATAATACGAAGCAATTTTTACATTTTACAAAAGTGGTGGTCTTGTTTATTTCAATTTCTACTTTTTTCATACAACCCTTTTTTGAAATGCTTTTAACAGTAAGAAAAAGAAAAAAATGCTGTCGCTTACAATATTGTATATCATTAAATTATTTAGTCTTTATAGTTTAAAGACAAAAATTGATTTTTGTTGTTGATTTTTTTGTATTTTGCATCTGTAAACCGGAAGTATATAAACTGGAAATCCACAAAGGGACATAAGGGAGAAGTAAGAGATTGCTACAATAGTCAAACATTAGATTTATTTTTTTCTACCGTTTTCAAAAAATCGCCAACGAAGCTTTGTATAAATAGAATGAAAACAATAGGGCTTTTCGGCCGAAAGTCGAATAGCCTTATTTACAGAGGAACGCTGCTCACTAGCATTTAGAGATTCAAAGAGATGCTAATACAACGTTGGGCTGACAGATATACAAACAATACAATTTTATAACACAATAAACAACAATGCACATGTTAGATGAATAAACATTTATTTTTATATGTTAAAATATTTTTAAGACCCTACCGTTTAAAACACATGAAGATTAAGCAGATGTATCACAGCCACTCCGCAAACTATATGAGCCAGCTTTAAATTTAAACGAATACACAATAAAGCCTCAAGCAGGATTTCTCGCGTCCTAGTTAACGGCAACGGTTTTTTAAGGACACACAGCTCACGACATCGCGTTATTTGTGATTTCAAATAACGTACGGAATGAAAAAATGAAATTATCCGGCTTATTTGATAATTTTGCAAGCTGCAAATAAAGCTTTGTCCAATATACAGGACAGATAGATTTATCTGTTCTAGCAATAAACACATCATTATCTCGTCTACAAACATCAGTTGTGCTACTTTCAATACGTACAGACACATACATTTCATAAAAGATATATTTCTAACACGTAAATTTGCTACCTGATTTTAACAACAAATCCTGCGAAATCTTGCAAATCGATGCAAAAACATAGCACACACTCTTACACATATCAGAACACGTTTACAGTTGTCATTTTCATATTTCGCTCTGATCTTTTCTAAAATGTCGGGAGTAATCGGTTCCTTCTTTTGGATCGGCTTACTAAGATTTATCTTTTCTCCTTCCATAACCATATGTAATAGCTTAAAATAACACGGATTATGAACAAACACATTTAAATGATGATACCACTTGATATTGTAGAATCATACTGTTAACACTGATTAATACACTGACTCCTGCACTAAACTGCCAAGGAAAAAAAACAACTTAAGAAACAGCTTCTGTTCTCACTGTAGCTGGCAACTGAGAAACGCAATGCTTTAAACACCAGTTTTGAAACTTCTTGAAGATTTGATTTAACGCTGATAACTTTAACATTTTGTTCTTTTTCATATTTCGCACACAAATCAAACATATACTCAACTTTATTATTTTCATTTTTTTGGGACTCCGTTAGTATTTGATGTTGACAGGGTTAGGTTTGGCTGTCCATTAAAATAGGGACATTCCTTTACCATGTGACTGACTTGCCGACAGTAGAAATACCCGGCACGCTCTCTTGGGAATTAAAATCGTGTGGGTCCTAATTTGAATACCACTTCTGAATTAGTCAGTGGAGCTATACGACTGGTTAAAGCCACTTAAAAAGTCACTTTGTGCAAAACCGCCCTTGGGCCTGTCTGAAGGCGCGTTTACTTTCTTTAAGACCCAAAACGTAACGCAGCTCAGCAGCATCTTCAGTACCATTTGCCCGTGGGGTCGTCCAGATATTCATTAACTGTGTCCCAGCTTTGAGGGTCAGCAATTTTAAGGATGTTGTTTCTTTGCTGTAAAGCGGCTTTCTCTTTGTAAATAACGAGAGCAGCCTTTGCTAAATTTCCCTCCTGAACCAGCAATTTTTGGTCAGTGAGGAGTAAATGATGAAACTGCCTCTTCTTTTGATAGTCCTAATCATTGCATTCCAATTTCATCTTCCTTTTAATGCCCCTATATGCTTTCATAATTTTTGGGTTTTTTTTCTTTCTTTTTTTTATAAGTGAGTATCATGTTTTTTAATAATATATGTAAGTAGATATTTGCTCTTTCAGTGAGGAGTAGATGGTGAAACTGTCTCTTCTTTTGATAGTCCTAATCATTGCATTCCAATTTCATCTTTTGACCTTCCTTCAAACACAACTAGCGAGCAAGCTTAGAGTGCCATGTTAGCGCATAGTCCTACTATTTATATTTCATGATCACCGGACCCAAAACCTATTCGAGTATTGATTCTATCAAATAATTGTAACGAAAGAAAAGAAATTTTTATACATCTTACTAGGCCTAGTTTACAAAAGCACTACCATAAAAATCATCAACTATATGAAGGTACATTAGAAGAGCTATCTAAAAGGATACCTATAAAGTGTTAATTAAGTGAATCAAAATGAAAGAACCAAGTTAATTGGAAATCAGGAGCTGGATGATCAACGCAACCCAGATCTTCCATAGAAAAAAAATAAAATGATTTCATAACGTGTGACCATAAAGTATGTTAAGTATAGAATCATTCGTAATATTCATGTTCCAAAATTAAAATAGTTTCTCATATCTTTACAATTGTTTCTATACAAAACATTCCTTGAAATGATATAAGGAATAAGGAATCATTTTTTGAGTATTATGAGGTGATAATTTCGGTTGGGGTGTGATCAAATCCAATAAAGCCCGAAGGGCTTTATGATGGATTTGATCATACCCCGACCGAAATTATCATCTCATAATATTCAAAGAATGATTTCTTATTACTTATATTTATATAATTCTAAGCCATCGTACGAATATATATTTAAATATAAATAAGCAAACCCCGCTGGCGCCTCGATTTGGCGTCATTTGTATTATGGGTTATATAGTACAAAATCGATACGTAGTGTTATCACAGGCAAAGACAATGGAAAATGTAAATATATTAAATTAATGTAATATAAAAATGGCCATACCGTTTCAACTTTCTTGATAAGTTAAATCACAACATGCGTACGCCCCTAAATGCTTTCATAATTTTTGGTTTGTTTTGTCTTTTTTTTATAAGTTGGTATCATGCTTTTAAATAATATACACAGGCAAAAGTGGCTGGCATGAATCTCATCTGAAATTCACATAAATTTCATGCGAATTCTTCGCATGAGAAAGAGACGAAAAGTAACACGCATGAAAATCATGCAAAGACTTCATGCGATTTTGACATAATGTTCATGCGAATATCATATGATTGAAATTTCGCACAATATTCATGCGAAAATGTATATCTTATTTTTCATGCGAATATCATGCAAATATCATGCAATTTTTATACAAAATACCATATGCAGCTTAATTTAATAACATTGAAATCTTGATTTCTTTTTATCTAAATTTGAGAATATAAGCTGTTATGTTTGGAAAAGAAAACTGAAGTCCTAATTAATTTGCTTCATACAGAATTAACGTTAACAGAAAACATTGACAATAATCTTCTTAGGAAAATCTTCTTTATTTAGATGAGAACAAAATTCAAATTTCTTCTTCTTCCACTTCTCGAAAAGGCTTGTTGCTTTATCAATCTAGAAGAAAATATGCATTATGCAGTATTCATGAAATTTTCCTATTACTGAATGGCATACCGGTATCTTTTTTAAATGTGAGTTATCAATATCAATATTGGCAGATAAAAACAAAATTCATTGATATATGACATGCAGTTGGCAACATGATAAATGCTTGTTAAAGCAGATTTGATCAAAAACAATAAATTTCTGTTTGTCATATCCGAATACTACCATTCTCACTTTATTACTCTGGTCCATGTCTTTCAGTTTGTGAGTTTATTTAATACATTAGCCAAATCGCTCACCTGAGCATCAAAAGCCATAACCTATCAAATCTACTTTATGCTGCCAAATACAAAACATTTGGACAACTTTGAGGAGTACTATACATTTTGTTTAAGAGGATTTTCAATATTTTCCTCACATAATCATCAAGCCCCTTTTGTTGGTTCAATTTTTTAGGAAAATATTTCTAAATGTCAAAAACAATTTCTTTTGTGGCCCAACCCTGGGAACCATTACAAGTATAACATATGAACAAATTTGAATCTACAATACCACAAAATACTTCCATACAAGTTTCAGCTATTCCGACCAAGACTATTATGACTTTCACCTATACATATAATGTGTTAAGTTTGATTGATTGAAATTGGGTGATTAGTTCTAGTGGAGGAGAAAATTGCAAAAGTTTACAGAGGGATGGAGACTGTCCAGGGACAGAATTAAGACAGACAATAGTGATCAACAGATGAACTTTTCGCTCAAGCCGGTTGTCTGAATCACTTAAGTTAGCTTCAATGTTAAACATTGTTTTGAATTATCATACAATTCTTAAATAATAGAAGTATTACTTACCACTGTATCCATGAATTTTACCTGAATGTTGTTGGTTGTCACGCTGTTAAAATCTTTTCCAAAGAGTCTTTGCAAATCTGCATATGCAAACTTAAGGTTCTCTGCAAATATTATTGTTGTATTAATAAATGATTTCATTCCTGTTTGATCTTATAAATATCTAAATATAATTTAGTAATATAAGTAATACAGCTATTGTAGTCTTGATATTCACTAATGGATTTCTTATTTAATAATTCACATCTCCTACACAAATTTTTGACAAAACTAATTTGTTGTGGCTAACTCAATTACGAACCTGATATTAATGGCACTCTGGAAAAATGTGGAAGGATCTTTCCTTCTCTTCTTTGGACTTTTGGAAGAAAACAAGCATATGTAATTAACAATTTTCAGGCTTTGGGTTTGCTCGTATATTTAGTACTTTGATTTATCCTCACCTTTTATACAGCCAACATGCATATGTCATCATGTTCACACCTCCATCCAAATAGTACCAACTCCATATCCGTGTAGGGATGTTTTTGTAATTCTTCGATGAAAAAGATATCAGATAATTTGCATATGTCATCATGTTCACACCTCCATCCAAATAGTACCAACTCCATATCCGTGTAGGGATGTTTTTGTAATTCTTCGATGAAAAAGATATCAGATAATTTATTGCATAAGCGTATAACATTACCCTAAAATTACGCTAAGCATATATGCAAGGTGTCTCTCGTCATCATCACACTACACTTCATCTTTATTTTGCAGTTTAAGAATTGTAACGAACTCTTTATAATATTTTGCAAAAATTTCGAGTGGTGGTTTTTTAAAATCAAAACGGGAAGCAGAGATATTCCGATTATACATAAAAATTTCATGTTTCTTACCTCTGTCAATCACTTTGTACACTTTGTTCCTGCTGACGTCACATATTGCGTATATTTGTGATACTGAGAACCGTCAGGATGGTGTTTGGTTTTACATAGAGCAATATACCAAAAAGCAATAAATCAGATCAGATTTTGTAATTTAGATATGATTAGAATGATTAATATTAATAATTTAAAGCGCTACAGGTTAATGTGCATTTTTTTTGTAAGCCCTTGCAAACATTTTTATTCGTTTCCAAAATCTCGTTCGAGTTATCTCCCGCGATAACTCATATGCAGACAGACAGAATTTTCTCTGACTGCAGTTGTGTACATATTTAAGCGGCACTGGCTGATCAGGGATGCAAGCCAGCAAACACTTTACATCAACATCTTCAAGATGTGTCCGATCTATCGTACGATTATTTATTCAGCGATTGGAAAGTTCGTGATCCTGGATAGGAGAGGTGCGGATCGTCAACATGCAGGTATCATAGAACTATGATGTTTCAAGTGTATGCATATTCTATGTTTACATGTTATATGTTAATTAACGTTGCCAGATACGCGTTTAAACACTGGAAAAATCTACTGTTATTATTAAACTTCGATGCAGGTCTTCACATGTAACTATACGGGGAATTTTCTCCGAAGAGCTTCGGATAAATTTCTATCTTTACATTGCATTTTAACAAAATCTATGATCAGGTATTTCTTATTCAAGAATGATTGAACCCAGTGTAACCGTAATGATTAATAATCTGCAGATATTTATTTTGAACATGCGGTTGCATACAATCTGATTTCAAGCGTGGATCCAGAAAAACAAGAATAGAATTCCTGGGTCCCCAGCCGGTCAAGCAGTATACTAGTATCGACCAAGGTTGATTTAGGAACTTGACCAAAGAATTAGTGGTATAAACATTTGGTATACATTTCATGTAAATCAGTCAAAATTTGTAGGCATGAGAGCACATACAAGATCAATTTTTGGATAAAACGGAGTCATTATTGTGGTCAAAGTCCCATAACTCCAACAAAAAGTATCGACCCATGCTGATTTTCGAACTTGACCACAGTTTTAGTGGTATAAACATTTGGTATAATTTTAATGAAAATTCGTCAAAATTTGTAGGCATGAGAGCGCTTACAAGGTCAATTTTTGGATAAAACGGAGTCATTGTTGTGGTCAAAGTCCCATAACTCCAACAAAAAGTATCGACCAATGCTGATTTTTAAACTTGACCAAGGTAATAGTGATATAAACATTTGCTATAAATTTAATGAAAATCCGTCAAAATTTGTAGGCATGAGAGCGCTTACAAAAAAGGGTGACGGACGGACACACGGACGGACGCCCGGCATTTCTATGTCCCCGCTCCGCGTTGCAGCGGGGGACAAAATGTTCGGGGGAAGGGGTTGCCCGGCGGTTGATTGAGTAAGAAGTTTTTTTTTGGGGGGTAAGCTATATTTTTAAAAATTTTATAATTTAAAGAATGATTTTTTAGGGGGGGTTTGGATCCCCTTGACCCCCCCCCCCCCCCCCCCCCCATTTCCTAGATCCGACTTACATGTATAATTTTATGCATATTGTCAATGAATATATCATGGTGAGTCCATTTTTAGGAGTATATTACTGTTTGAAAATGTTTATAACATTTTATTTTTTCCCTACAGGGTTGTTTTAAGATCCGAAGCAATGTTACACAGACAGAAGAATAGGTGAATGCTTCTCCAGTATATATTGTGTGTATGATGGCTATAACAATAACATATTTCACTTGGGAAATCATGCACAACAAACTGTCTATATGATGATACCATGTAAGTATATATTCGGTGAAATATGCCTTGTGTTGTGAACATTTCTGAAGTTTATAATTACGTGTATATAAAATCAAACACGGATTAACATATATTTGATAAAAGAGGTTAGACATACCTCTTGATCTCATTTGCTTTTGATCGATAAAACATACTGTAAGTTATTTCAATACAGAGATACATTATGATTGGGTTTTTTTTTTTAAATTGTATCTGAGTGTATAAATCTTGTGCTTTATGCTGTTACACATGTACTCAATATATGTACCTTTGTTTGTTTTCATTTGATTTGAACATATTTTATTATGCAAATATACATTAATTTACATAAATGGATTTGGCAATAGGCAATGCCTATGTGAGCCTTCTTCTTGTTTGTTTTATTTAAGTTGCATTATGAATTATATTTTGTCATGCATATACACAAGGTTGACGAAGATATTTAAAAATGGAGAGGGATAAAAAGATATGCTACAGAAGGAAGATAAAGGCACATGATAAAGACACCAGAGTGATCACACCAACATCAGTCCAATAACATTGGTACACACTGAAACTTGTATCACAGTGTTAAGAATTTTTAGTGAATTTTCATTGGGGGGGGGGGGGGGGTTTACATTATGCTGATATTTTGATATGCTGTTCATTTTTTTTTAATTTTCATTGTCTAGCATAGAAATAATTAATTTTATGTTTGAATATATAGCTGGAAATTTTCCTATATGTAATTCACTTACTGCATTCGACAGGTTTGGTACACGCAAACTTTTAAATTTCATCTTAAAAACATAAGACTTAAAGTATGTATCCTAAATAATGACCAATGTAATCAGCACAGTATCACACATGTAATACAATCTTAATGTTTACTGACCTTCTAAGAAGAGAGATAAAACTCTCAGTGGGTGTGAATGACTATAGTAAAGGCAAAGTTTTACATGTTTACATGAACAAAGACTTTAAAAGTATTAAAAACATGTATATTTTGATAAAATGTATACTCTATTCTAATTTTTATTTATAAATGTATTAATTCCAACACATGTAGAAGTTGTTTAGTTACCTTAATGTCAATTTTTTTTTACAAAAAAGACGCTAGTATGTCAACATATGAATAAAAGAATGTTTTTAAAGTGTTACAGACTGATTTGTCATAATCAAAATTTTTATATAAAAAACATGCAATTTTCATGTGAATTTTGTTTGAATTTTATATGAATTTTACGCAAATATCTAATCGCATGAAAAACATACGAAAAATTATTCGCCTGAAAATTGTACATTTTGCATGCGAATATCATGCAAACATATTCGCATGATATTCACATGAGAAACTTTTCATATGATTTTCGCGTGATTAGCGCATGATTTTCATGCGAAAAGGAAATCGCATGAAAATTATGCGAGCCACTTTTCCCTGTGTATGTGAGTAGAATTTTGCTCTTGTTACAAACCCTTTATGAAATGCTTTATAACGCCCTTAGTTCAAATATACCAAAGGACCTTTTGATTGACTTTTTCTCACCTTGAAGTAATATTCAACTCCTAATATAAAAAACAGAAACGATGCACTTTTTTATATTTAATTGTTTAATAATTGCACGTGTAATTAAGAAATCATAGCCAGTTTTACTTTTCTTCTCATGTAAACTTATGACAGTAGTTGAATTAACATTCACGTCACAAATTTTATTTGTATTGTTGTCACCGATAAAACAGTGAACGTCACAAATCTTAATGAACTCTAAAGAAAATAAAATAACGGATGAAATTTTTTTAAAAATGTATTTACAAAACGTGTTTTAATATGGACAGTATTGTTCTTAGGTTATTAAAATATGGGGAAAAAAATTAAGATTACCTGTGGAAAGCTCCTGTGATGGTTTTCTTTGTGACCTTTAATCACATTTATGTATATATAGTGTCGGACTTCGATATTTACACAGCAAAGTGTCACATGCTATCGTCTGATCAGTCTAACAGGTAACGTACGGATAATTTTATCTAGTTTTTTGGTTATGCTAAAATTATTTTTAATGTAATATTAAAATAATGTTTACAACATGCTTTTAAAATGAGTGCCTTTTTTGCAGTTGTTCTCTTGGTTGTTTTTTTTCGTTCAAATATTCATTTGTTGAAGAATGTGCTTCTCATAATTACATTTGCCTTAATCTTATTTTACTTCATTTCCTTTCTTTAGAAATTAACCCGTATAAATGGTTGACACCTTAAAAAATCTAATTTATTATTGATCGTTTTCAACGTATTAAATTTTTAAAAAAAACCTTTTCTTTTTTAAAATTAAATATATGGGATGACACATTGCCCGTTGATGTTCGCGTCCCATTATCTGACATTGTAAACCTCGGTTAAAACAGATATCTTATCAACTTGTTTAAGACGTTTAGTTTATTTAGTCCCTTTGACCGATAAACCAATTAATCTTATATAGGGGGATGAAAATGTAATTGACTTTGTTTGATGGTGGATATGGAAGGTTCGTTAAATTCAAAAAAGAAACATTGTTTGTTTCTACACTATGTCCCACGATATTTGTACAGCACATTCTTGTTAAAGCTCAACTGTTGGATATTTATAAACAGCGAAACAGATGAAATTCAGACATTTTTATTTTCTCAAATTTTGTTTTTGATTGAAGTACTTTTTGCAGAACTTTAGTATTTAAAGTTTATATTTTATTCATTAGTCAACATAATTCTGCATATTTTCTATTTGTTTTATTTCACATTTTCATTAAAGATAATCGTATGGCACACACTAAAAGCTGTCAATAAAAACTCAATGCTTTGTATCTATTTAGTGCCACTTCCGTTCATAATCTTCCTTTCGGTTTAATGGAGTTAAACCATTTGTATTATTTTTACAGTAAAGGAAATCTTAATCAGTGTAAATTATTAAGGTAATGTTCTGCAATTTTCCAAAAAAATGCTTAATGACCATTATCTCATAAAGTAGTTTTTTTTTCTACAGTGAGCTTCAGATGACATGGTCCAATAATTCAACAGCAACATATTGATACAAGAAAGTGATCTCAAAATCAATAACAGTCATTAAATTGTACACCACATCACATCATGTTAGATATGATTGATAAAAAAGTACTTATTATCAGTAAATAAAAGCAAAAATAAATAAATCTTATCCGTTCGGGCGAATAATTTATTGTTAGGGACGGCTACGATTTGTTAAGACGAATTACCATTTGTTCGGACTACCAAGTTATTACATGTAGTATTGACGAATTATAATTTGTTCAGACGAATAATCTAATTGTATGGACGAATTAGGATTACTTTTGACAAATTTGGGTGTTTTTTTTTTATCAGAGACACTCTCTGTCTTAAATACAAAAAAAAACATGTGGGGGTTTTAAGAGCAGACACCTAATTTAAAGGTGAAACCTCTATTTTGCTTTAGATCAGCATCAGAATTAAAAATTCGAAAGATCGTTATGGCTTCTCGACGAAAATTGTGCAAATTAGACCCGATTCCACCATCTGTTTTGAAGTTCTGTATTGATAACATTCTTCCAACAGACACGACCATCATAAAATCTATCTTAGAATTAACTGCCCCCACATCAATGAGAAACGCCGTTGTTCATCCTCTTCTGAAAAAGTAGGGAATAGACAAAGAGGTGCTTAAGAACTAACGTCCTGTCTCGAACCTTTCTTTTATCTCTAAAATCTTTTAAAAGGTAATGAAATCTAAACTAGAAGATCATTAACAATAATTCATCCAAAAATATTTTGAAAGTGAGCCTCGTTTTCGATTTTCTTAACTTACTAATATCATATTGGCAATTCAGTCTAATGAAAACCATCCCCCTTCTCCACTTCACTCTACACTCGCCAGGGTGTGATAGGTTTCGATAACAGGTCCTTTTCCCCTACATTTGTATACAGCCTAGATATACCCCCAACTTACCATAGACATGACTTAACTGGTTTTTTTCTGTATTCTGAAATCTAATGTTTATTTTGCATCGGAAAATAGACATGAATTAATTGTTCTGTCTCCTTTTGAAGAGTCAAAATATTGTATTGTTGCAATGACGTTTTTACTTGTTTGTAGATTTCAATTTAGCCTTGGAAAATACTCTTGAAATGGATAAAGACAATCTTGGTATATATTTTTTAATGCGTGAAATTTATCGAAATTTATATGTTTTATAATTTGACCAGAATTTTAGTACACCAACTGATTACAATTGTTTTTTCAATTTAGAAATAGCAGCATATATTGCAGTGCTGGTAACTGCTGTCTTTGTTATAGTTATATGCGTTATACTTCTTTACAATTCCTGCAGAAAGAAACAGAAAGGTGAGTAATGTATTTCCTTTTATGAGGTTTATAAGGTTGGAAGGTCGAAACTTTTAGCATCTTAAATAAAATCCCGGACTAAACGATATATACATGAAGATGTCATATTTAAATTCTAAAAAAAGACGACCTCAATTTTGAATATTTGTACTGATGTACATGTATACATCAACAATCATTAAGTTAATTTTACTTTTTTAACGACCATTTCATTAATGTGTTACACGAAAGCTGTAAATATACAAAATGAAATAATATTTTTTTTGTGATTCATGTGGGATATGATTGTAGTGACATTCTAGAAAAATACAGATTTCGCCTAAGTGAAAGTTTTTGAAGATTGTCACTGTTTCATTAATTTCTTAATCAGATTTGTTACGTTTTTATTGTACATATAGGACATTTGAAGATACTAACATAGACTCCTACATCAATCAAAACCGAGCTTGGGTTTAATCAATTTTAAGATTTATGAAGATAGGGGATGATAAGCAAACACACACTTTTTTCAAAATGCGTCATCTTTTGGGTTATTAAAAGTATTTTTAAAATAAATTTATTTCAAAAATTGTTATTATTGTAAAAAGAAATCAGTGTAGAAAAAGTTAAGGACTTAATCGAAATTGTGAATGTCAAGTTTATGGCACAGACAGAATTTTATCACTTCATT
Organism: Magallana gigas; assembly: GCF_902806645.1. Taxonomy (NCBI): domain Eukaryota; kingdom Metazoa; phylum Mollusca; class Bivalvia; order Ostreida; family Ostreidae; genus Magallana; species Magallana gigas. The sequence continues at coordinate 42,741,620 of NC_047560.1, read as the reverse complement.
TAAATGCATAGTTTTGTTCAATGACAACTTTGTTAGTTTTAAAATAAAATGGATTTGATTAACATATCTATCATTTAAATAACGTTAAACCCGCCAAATTAAAGTTTCATTATATTAAAATCAACCTATGCACGCAGAGTACATACATTAACACAGTTAAAGGGATGACGAGAAACATGTTAAACGAGATTGATCGGAATGCATTACATACAGATCGTAAGTTTTAAAAACTTGACACGTTAACCTTTCCTTTTTTTTTATTCATAGATAAATTGGATCATCGGACCGAGGCATCACACAATCAAATAAGAGAAAGAATCAGCAAAGAAAAAAGTAATATTTAAATTTTTTCATTACAATTTACGTTAATTTTTTAAACAAAATAATCAGAGATTAAAAAGGACTCTATCACATTTTATTTTTGACTTCATTGCTTTGAAATATGGTTTATTTACATAATCTATTAATATTTAGTTCTTGCAGCTTTTATGTGAATACTTTCTGGTACTCTTAATGCCTGCAATTTTTTGGTTTTATTTTTTCTTCTTTTGAGTGGTTATATATATTATTTTCTTTTAATTCAAAACATATTTTATTGAAGCATCAATTAATTGGGTAACAGACATATCGAAATGATAACTTTCTTTAAAATAGAAAGTCATTGAGTGATGTATAAAAATAATCTTTAGAGTATAGTATTACCAGGTTACAGACTAATAAATAATTAAAGTATTTTGTAAACAAGATAATGGATGATTTTGGAAATTAATTATTATTTTGACCTTTATTACATATATAAATCGTATTCATACAATTGTTTAATTTATACATGTATACATTCATACTTAAATTCACAACAGTGATTTTTTTAAATTTACTAAATATATCATAATAATTACTAAGTGAGTTAAATGCATGTATCTTTATTCAAAAAGCTTAGAAGCTCTAATATATCTGTGAACAGAACAAGGTAAAAAATATAATATAATTAAATAAGAAGAGTCAGAACTACCTTAAAGAACAAACATAATAAAAAAGGGTAAATTTACATCATTTAATTACTTGAAAAGGTAATTTCTCTGCAAAGTGTATCTTGGACATTTGAGAAAAAAAAAATCAAAAAAGGTATATTTCCTGCAGATTCAGACCCACAGTATAAATATTGACTCTTATCAATTAAACATTCTCACATAAGGGAGCATTTAAATTACTAGCTTTATTCCGTAAGTGATATCAAAATATATAAAGTAAAACACGTTTACTGTAAAAGATCACGCATATAACGAATTGACGCTTATAGCAAATCACTCGTATTTCCTTGGCCTAATTTATATCAATATATTAATAATTCTTACCGTTATTGCAAAATTGAATATAACAAATTCACGGATATAACTAAATGATATTTATTGGCCTTTAGATAAAATAACACATATTTCCCGTTGTATATAACGAATATATTGAGTTTTGTTTTTACACATTTTCACATGGACGCACACAGCAGTAAACACATGCGTCTGTTTGTGTTGTATAAGTAAGGGGATAATTAATTCATAATCAATAAAGATTAAAGTGAGAATGTTGCACGATTTCTTTTTTGGTTTTTTTAAAATGTGAATTAAAAATAGTAAACAACGTTTATAAAACATTAGAATTATCAATTGAATCTGTTATTTCCCATTAGCTTTAAATATCTGCGATAGAGGCCCCAAGCGGGATAATTATGCCAATAAGTGAACTTTTTTTCATTACTTAAATTATCAACGATATGTGAAATTTCAAATGAAGTTTTCATGTGATAATTTAGGTTTTAGGGTTAACTTTATTCTGTTGCAGTTACAATGTGGATACAATAACATGAGACCTGTATTTTCCATCAAAAAAAAAATCTTCACTTGAAAACGAAAAATCAAAAAAATGTGTGTGGTGTATGAAGGGGGAAAAAGCAACAAAAAAGACATTTGAACAAACTTGTTTAGTACAATTCTTAAGAATCGTGATGCTATTTTAAAACAGTTTGATTCTTCGTCTCCCTCTAGAACACAGATGACAGGTGGTATGGGAAAAATAACCATATAAGAATAAATCAAAGTGCTTAATAATTAAAAAGGAATTCATTATCTCATAAGACATACTTCTTATACAAGTATTACTGGAATGGAAAGTGTAACACACAGGCGGAATAATAGACATAAAAGTAAAATGCATTCAAAACACTATTGATTTTTTATTCAATAATGGTTGAAATGAAACGCATCCCTAACAACTGTTGAAATAATTTATTATTATGTAGATCTATAAATAATTTTTAACATACAGCTGTAGAATAATTATTTTGAGAAAAAGGCCACGAGGTCATTTTACTTCATGCTAAACATGAAGAAAACTTACCCCTTACGAAAAAAAATCCCCATCATAAACACTAATAGATATAGGTTACTCTATACATTAAAATTGTCATTCGAAGAATGACCTATATTCTCGTGAAAAGACAGAAGAGACAGCATGCTAGGATGATGAAAACTGGAGACTTCCGATTCCAGTAATCTTAAAAGGAAACAAAACAAAGTGTAGAGGTCTTAAATAGTGAAAAATAAATGACATTCAAATATTTTTGGGATCAACTGTCTTAGTTATCGGGTTGCATTGTGAAGGAAATTGAAAAAAAGTAGACTTTCCAAAACATTGATTAGAATATATCACAACAATTCCATTACTCAAAATACTTTAATAAAGGATTTTAGTACATGTATTATTGCAATTAACTTTTAAATTATTATTTTCAGTTATTGATTATTGCAAATCAGATGATGAAAACGAGGACTTTGAGAATTTTTGTAAACAGTTTCTTCCGAACGACATTACAGTGAAAAAAAGACGACAAAGACAGCAAAGCCCAAAACTACTAGCGATGGTGCTTATCCCAATAGTAGATGGACGAGATAACTTATTAGAGTATCTTCGAAAATTAATCGAAGACACAATATCCAACAATCATATAAATGGTAAATAGTTTATTTGTTTTATTTTTATTTTTAAGGTAGTACAAAACAGAATTCATAAAGGAAAACAATCACTTCAGAAACCCTCGTGTAATTCAACCATTTTACGATATGCAAATTCTTTAAGACTCTAAACAAAGTGAAGCGTGTATAGAAACAAAATATGAATCGTCCTATACTGAGTACTGTATTTGCAATGACTTCAGTTAACCCCCTCACTGTAACTGCGGTACTGCACTTTTACAGAGCACAAATGACATGATTTGGTGAAATATAACGTAACGTCAATTGTTTCATATACGTAATTTAATCAACTACTTACTAAAATTTTGACAAAGTATTTCAGTTTGCCCTGCAAAATGGCAGTACCACAGTTATTGTGAAGGGGTCCTGGTTATCCAGGTCTGAAAAGTTCTACTCCATTTGCTCACCAGAGGTCGTGCTTCGCAAGCGTTCATTTAATCAAAACTAAAATATCGCAGTCAAGAAACGAATTGTCTGATATTATTGATTCAACAGTTGTCAGCTCCTAATTTCTTAATTATAATGTAAACATACATGTATACACTCATTGCGTAATAATTCATTGTAAGCATATCATTTTTAAGCAAATTTCCACTTTTTCTCTCATTTTTGCTATTTCGAGCTAGTTTATCGGAAATGAAAGTAGGTCTTGAATTGATTCTAAACTAACTACTTATAAGGTAAAATTCAATTATAGGTGCGCACACCAATTGGTTCGTGTTGAAATACCAAAGGTGTAAGCAGTTACTATACTGCAGGCTTATTTTATTGGTAAACTGTCTTGTTTTATAAGAACAAATTCTCTTTTCCCTATAGAGTCTTGACACCGTATTTTGTCTAGAAGACGGTATTAGTTTTATAGAAGAAGCTGAACTTATTTAAAGTCGACACACAACACACGATGTCAAAGACAAAACAATCGCAGATAAATCACCTAAGTAACACATGTGACATTGATTTTTAAGTTCATATTTTGTGTAAATCTTTGAAAAGTTTGATTTATTTTCGACATTTCATATATAAAATCAAGGGATTTGTTAGCACATTGTGGGGAAAACCATTAAGTTTACATTTTTCACAAACATCGTAATACATTAGCGCAATATCAAACTCTTTTTATTGTACATCCATATGATGTGCAAACAAATGTCACATGTACACTATGAATATTTTGTATATTGTACAAGTTCCTCTTCTTCATTTCTTAATTCCTTCATATGGCATTTGTGTATGACTAGTTAGAGATTGATCAACATCCCTTCCAGCTCTACCAATCAGCTGAACCAAAGTACCCATCTCTCTTTGAAGACCATATCGATCGCCATTGTGAACCACCCATAAAATTACAACCATCAAAGATGGGTTTTTACAAATTAAAACAAGAGGCCCATGGGGCAACATCGCTCACCTGAGCAACACTGTCTTATATGGGCGTTCAAAAGATAGTTTTCAATATGGCCCCTCGATACAATAACAAAAAAATAAATATTGTAAAGTATTCGAATTTAACACTTATTTTTACATACGTTTCATCTTTGACATTGTACCTTTATGGAATACCATTTTTACCAAAAAAAAAAGAAAACCCTATGCAAGATATAAAAAGCTAAACTTTTGGTAGGGGTACTCTGTAAACTTCCAATTCCCCATATTTCAGTTCTGCCCCTCTCCCCTTCCTCCTTCCCCCACTTGATAAAGCGATCAACTTACTCATTTCATTGATAAATGCACTCAAATGAAAAATGTTGTCACGTGTCATGTAAAAGAGTTATCAAAGTCAATGCATTGTCAGGCACATTACTCTATTTTATTAAGGCCCACACATTATTTTCATCTTTATTAAAAAACAATAAGTGGCTACCTACCAGGATGATTTTACGCTGTTATATTTTCTTAGGAATAGCGATAATGCCTTTATCTCCGTAACAAAATGTGTCAGAACTACGGAAACTGTTTTAACGGTGTTTTTTTTTTACTCGTGTCTGAAAAAACTATCAAAATTAATGTGGAATTCATATAATCCATTGTATAAAGAGGAGACCCAGAAAGCAGTTAAGCATACCATCTTTTAATTTTTTGTACAAGTATTTAAATAACGTTAAGCGAGACATTTTTAATGATCAACCAAAATTTTAGCGATCAAAAGATACAGAACTCACAATTTTGCAAGATTTTTAACTTGGTATTTTCTATTCAGCATTTAAAATGTAAAAAAAATATGGCCTCATATCTGTCTACAAAACACTGTATCTTCCAAATATGGCTAATAAATAGAACTTGTAAATGATGGTGGCATATGGATTAACAAAAGGTAGAGTCTCGTAGATCATCGTGACTTTACCCAAAATATTTTAGTACATATTTTATTTTCCAGAAATCGCATTGATTTCATTGACTTGATTTTCTGTGAGAAACAGTGCGTTACATATTTCTTCAATAATTTTCTTTCTTTTCTCTGTCAACTCCATTTTCAACAACATGCCGGTGTATGTATCTCGCAACCTTTTTACTCGCAAGGAACGATAGTTTGTGAAACTCTCTAGATGACAGCAACGGAATTGCTGAATCTTCCAAGGGAGTATTAGAAAATACGAATCCGACGCCTGCTTAACGAATATGAATATGGCACACTCCATTTTTTCGAAGAAACAGATATTTACATATTTTTTTATTTAATTAAATATATTATCCATTTTATTGACATTTGTAAGATGGCTTTTGAATATCCAACAATTTTAAATGTAAATTTTAAAATATAAATAATTGTGTGTATTTTCATGACTTAAGTATTGTTTTGCCTGGGGTATCATATACCTTATACGCAGTTTTGATTTAGATAAAAAGGTAAAAAAAAATTAACTTGGTATATGGATTACGTTTTAATACTAAATACTTGCTGCAATGTTGAAAGAAACCGAAAAAATGTGAAATGTTTACGTTTACTGTTTTGTACTACCATTCGAACATTTGCCGATTTTGTTTTAAAAACTTAAATATTAATTATCCATATAAAATAAAAGAAAACAAACTTGAAGCAATTGTTATAGACCAATCCACACTTTACAAAAGTTATGTCCCTTGGCCGCCATCTTTGGGGAAAAACCCACATATTCCTCACAGTAGTCTTTGAAGTTTAGTGGGTTGTAACTTCGTCATTTGACATTAGAAATCCGTTTTCATTGTGAGTTTTGATTGCCCCAAGTTAGGGCAACCCACACATCGAAGGAATAAATTAAATTCCAAGAGATTTCTTCACAGGACGCCCAAATATTTGGTTGCATAAAGAAGGGAACAATTGTTTTTTTCCCTTTTGACCTTTGGGTTGACCCCGCAAAGGGGAACGACTTTTGCAAAGTGTGGATTAGACTATTTCAACACTTCTGAAATATTTTTATAATATCTGATTTCTTTTTAAGAAGACGAAAAAATTTGGCTTGTTCACATTTCACATGACGGAAACAACAAAGATGACCCTATACATGTGATGAGAGAAGAGTTATTTCAAGCAGTGATACGAAATATCAAGAACAATATTATTGGGGTCATTAACATTGTATACGACGTCACTTCTTCCTTCCCAGATTGTCAGACTAACAGAGATGCTGTTAAACGGTTGAAATCAGAATTAGTGCATACTTGATAGACGTCTACGATATTTTTGAGTTCACTTGGGTGCAGAAATGTGAAGACAATTTCTTTCTTCTTTTTTTATTTATAAACAAAAATGTGTATAGATAAAAAAAAGTAACATTACTGAAAACAAAATCTATAATATGATAACAAACAAGTATTTAAGCAAATTACATTATGGAAATATAATATTTTGTATTTAACGCACTTAAACAATGCAAATTATTATCATTTCGACACAAAGATTGTAAGATAATTGTTATACGTAACATGAACGATACATGTAACAAATAGATAATTCATAACACTGCTTGTTTTGTTCACATGTTTTTGAAGAAGAATACTTTTTTGTAAATTAATGTGTAGCTAAAGTTAATGTTAAAAAAATAATGCAAGTTAATTGCGAAAGGGTTATTCAATGGAAAGTTTGATTGTTACTGTACGCAAGGTGGGCAAAGTGTTATAGAGAAATCGTACTACATTTGGCTGTGTATTCTATTTGGCTGTGTATTCTATTTAGCGCTTTTGGCGGAATGCGTCTTCCGCTAAATCAAGTACATCGCTAAATGTCATGCATATATGTATAAGAGTAGTCACATTCAGGAATACGCTTATTCAAATCTACGCTAAATTGTTCAAAAACTAATTCCCGCAAAATATCCTACACGCCAAATATAATACGTTTACAGTATTTCATTAGGAACAGGTTCAGTTTGGTGTAAGATTACAATGAAAATACTTTGTTTGAGAAAAGCAAATACTTTTGATTATTTTGGTAAGATTTGTTGTTTTAAGAATTATTCTTGAAGTTCTATAAAGTGAAACAAATACGTTTGGGTGATCTTTTGTTTAATTATGCAAATCCAGTCTTCAACCCTAAAACCTTATTGAAGAGCTGAATTGAAACTGACATTACAAAACCGATTCGTTGTGTTATCTTAGACAACGACTTTGTAATATGCAAATCAAAATAAAGAAAAGAGACACAAAGTAATATTTTTTAGTTTTTAGTTTTGAATATCACTGAATCCATGAAGCATACATCTATAGTATGGAACAGTTTAAAAGATTGGTTTCCCCTACTTTGTTCTCTCTCTAAAAGAATGAGCCACCCAGGGACAGCCACACTTTGGACATTGTGCGATTTCTTTAAATTTTGTCCAGTCAAAAAAACCGTGATCTAATTTAACTCAAAGTCTGATTGCAATAATAATGCATAGCAGAACAAAAAGTTTTCGTATGTATAAGTTAACACAACTGTACTGACTATTCGAACAATAGCATGTTAATGCCCGCAGGACAAGAAGTATTTCCCTCAGAATTTCTGAGATCTAAAAATGCAGTGATTGCCAATACACTGATAAAAGGACAGCAAAAGAGTAGCATGTGAAAACATATGTTTGCTGAGCTAACATTATGGCCGACCGTTAAAAATCAACAACAATAGTTTCGTTGACAACAAAAGGCAAAAATGACGTATTTTGATACGCCAATAGTTGGACTGGAATAAAAATTTGTCAACTATTCTGGAAGTCATCATCTACATAACAAGCTTACTTAGACTTAACAATAACAACAAGTTGACAAAACATGGACATTTAATTCAATTGATGTGGAATGACATAATAAAGCACATTTAACTTTACATTAAATTAATAGAACTAACAAGTTTGCTTATTATTTTAAAATATCTATACTACTATATTAAAAAAAATAATCGAATTTTTGGGCTTTAATACCGAGAAATCGGAAGAGTACTGTCTTTAGTTCTATATATTTTAAGCGTCATTGGTACTTGAAGACCACCATTTTTTTTTTCTCAATCAAGCTTCGCTAATTATTAATAAAAAATTCCTTTAAAAAATCCGGAAATCATCTGGATTTTTTTTATTTTACAATTTTGCACATGCGCAGTAAATTCACACTAATTCACGTGAGGCTCTTTAGTTTAGGGTCCACAATATCACGTTTGCATGAATAAACTCAGAAACGATATTGCAGATACATGTAAATGTTCATTGAAAATTTGTTATACGGGAGATAACTATAACTCAGTGCATTTAAAATGAAGCGAGAACTGCACAGAACTACAAAAACAAGGTAAAACAAAATAAACAATGTTGTCATTTAACATGAATTTGACGTCCGATTGATACAAAATTAAAACTTAACGTGTGGATGCCTATACATGTATAAAGAGTGTTTTAAAATTGAAAGCACCTGTGATAAATGTTTAGTGAGAAAAATGCGAATTTTTGTTACGGACGGACAGACAAACAGTTTTACAAGGGTAAAACAGTACATCCCCTCTCCTTCAGAGCGGAGGTATAATGAAGATATTAAAGTTTTTCACTTTTGTGTTTACAAAAATGTAGGGGCATATAACCATTATTAAATAAATACCGTAGCAACCGTATTCTATTTAAAAGAGTATAAAGCATAAAACTAAACCGATGGAATCAAACGTTTTTTCGTTCTACTGATACGAAAATGTTGTACCTTATCTTTTGTTTTATTAAGTATTGTTTTTTATTATTGTTTCTCTTTTTCATTAAGTGCATTGTCAAATAAGTCTTTCATTTGTCGGATTTTAAACATGAAGATTTGAAAAAAAGAGTGTTAACTTAAAGCAATACAAAAATCCTTAACTCAACCATAAGAGGAAAAACTATTACCTATTTGCAATCATAAAAGTTGTATGATTATATAAAAAAAATGACCTTTAATAGTATACACTTTGGTTCCAGTCTTTTTATCCCTGTGAAGTAAATGCCAAGATCACAATATACGGAAAATGTCTTCGTTGCCCGTTTTGTTTTTTTAATGATGCCCTTAGATACTTCAGATTTTTTTTATTCTTAGAAACATTATAATAATTTACTTTCTTCCTTAGAAAAGGTTGGATTTTGTTTTTATTAATGAGGTTCTTGGAATTTAAAGAATCTTTAATTTCGCAAACAATATATCTAACGACGTCTTCATATACCAGGGTTTCTAATATTCTTTGAAAAACAATATTCTATTTAATTTTTTTTACAATGATTTCCCTAAGTTGATTATAGACTTGAAAAAATGTAAAGACGACGTTCATTACACATAATAACCTTTCACCAATCAAGACTGAGCTATTCAGACTAGAAGCAATATCGGTTACCGGTCTCTTTCATTTTAATATTAACTTCTGATCAGTACAATTGGATTTACTAAGAGGAGTGATATGTGAATATTGTCACTGAAAGTTCCGAGGTTTTCAAGCAGTGTACAAGCAAAAGTAACGAGGAGGATATCTGTGGGGGAAGGTATGTATGCACAATTTTTTACCGTTGTAAGACAGGAAAATTGAGATAGAAAAAATAATCAAAGTACTGAGAGTACGGTAGACGGAAGTATGTTTGTAAATAAAATTACGGAACAAAATTCAGGTGGCATTGGAAAGCTGACAATAATAATGTGGATGAAATTCATTATAACCAAAATGTTCTTATCTGTTTAATACTTAAAGAAAATGAAACCGGATATCCAGATAATAAGTACGTTTACACATTCCAAATTTCGTACAAACATTGAGCAGGTTACAAACCGTTCTTTACTTCACTCAAAAAATGAAATGGGGCAAAGAGCCGAAATAGCTGGAAAACTAATAGAACTGTATTTTCCTGGTAATATACACAATTGCCCGAATGTGTCTGTGGGTATGATAAGGCAACTCTAAGCGATCGATTGAGTAAAAATTCCTCCGATCGATATGACGTCACAATAAGCAGCATTATGTCATATTTCAATTAGAAACATGTCAATTTCAACTTATTTAAACTTAACCTCTGGTTTAAGTTATAAAAACTACAGGCGTAAAATGTCACTCGAATCTCTTCTAACTGAATATATGTTCAATTTTTCTATATTACGTATAATTATCATTAATGACGTCACAAGAATGTTAAATAGGGTAGACAAGTCATCGGAATACAGTGTAAACAATGCCAAAATATGGCTTTTTTAATACAGATACCAAAATGTACATGAATGTCGGTTAGGATATAATCAGGAAAATACCGACATGGATATTTTTTTTTATTAGCGAGTTTTATAAGGTAAGCAGATCGACATTTATATGGCTTGACCAGCCTTTTCTCTGCCAATGTGTACAACAATGACAAAAGTGTAACACTACCCCGAGTATTATCGGGGTTGAATTTGGCAAATATCAAAAGCACATAACCTAAAATACTTGAAAAGTGCTGCTAGAATCCTGGGCCTTGTTGTTGTAAATAAAAAATACGTAGTATTTTCAATGAAATTAAAGAAGTTGAGGAGGTTTCCTATAAATAATGAAAATATTTATTTTATGCGATTTACGATAGGATTTTAGCAGTAATACTCACTCCTACAGAAGCCGTGCATCACATAATGATCACTCGGTTGGTAGTGCAGATTTTCCGGATCTTTTAGATTTTTAGTTGATAAGAACATTTTTACATCCTTCATGGTGGACGACCTTGACCTTATTAAAAATATATTAGTAGTAAGGAACTATTCTTTTTAAATAATTGTGGTGATTAGATGCGGTTGATTATATATGATCAAATCTGTTATGAACCTTTTGGAGTTTTATTAAAGTTAATCCCGAGATCGTATCTGGACAGCCCATAGTACTTAAAGAATGATTTATTGATAATTGTATATTTTGATATTAACAATATGTTAATTCGCAGGGAAAGTAGTTTCTTAGCCCTACAGGAACACTTACATGTACGCACATTTTTCTAACATGATTTTTTGAGCTTTTCTGGCAAGAATGCTGAGCTATAGACGAAATACTACAAATGAATTACATTGTATAATTTTAGAAAGAAGATAAGGAGAGTTGATTTAATAAGTTGTCATGTTAACTCCTCCTCACTTGCAAACATTAAAATCTTTTGTAAATCTTTTGTCTTTTGTCGGTAAGATGTTGTGCTCTTGTCTTAGAGTAAGAGAACAATCAAGTTGTTGGTGAGATGATGTACTTTGGCGTAGGAGTAATAGAACAATCAAATTCTCAGAGAGATGGTTTGTTCAGCTTAAGAGTAAGAGAACAATAAAATTGTCAGAAAATGGTTTGTTTAGCTTAGGAGTAAGAGAACAATCGATTTATCAGAGATATGGTTTGTTTAGGTTAAGAGAAAGAGTACAATCAAGTTGTCAGAGCGGTGGTTTGTTTAGCTTTAGAGTAAAGGAGCAATCAAGTTGTCGATGAGATGTTGTGCTTGAGCGTCCTTTAATGAAGAAACAGTAATCATTACGGCATTATAGCGGTTCTTGCAATGTTAGCAACTGCATGATTTAATATGAAGAAGTGGTGGTCTTTACGATACGTCGTCAAAAGTGATATGCCAAATTACGTTTTTATAAGCGGTAATATGTCTCCTTCATACCGAACAACCAATCATAGCATTCGTAATACTCCAATTACACAGGATGAATCTCTGCCATTTTAACTGAAATGTGACTGAAAGGTAACTGAAATGTGACTGAATGGCATAACTCTGCCATCAGTCACCTTTCAGTTGACTTAATGGCATAGGTTTATCCTGTGATAACTGTACAAGTAGTAGTACTCGGAAATTTTATAGGTTCAAACTTTAAATACTACTGTTGACGCATCTAGTTTAAAGCAATATGAGCTGTATTTTTAAAATGTTATTTTAGTTGAAAAACCTGTTAGAATGATAAGTCTGCATGTAACTTAAACTTTTATTATAAATACTATTTAAGTAAATCATTGATTTTTTGTCAGCAGAAAGATTTCTCTTCTAAGGAATATATAGCAAATCAATTTTTGTACAGGGTGACAATAATTCAATTTTTCTTCAATTAAGGCTTCTTAACGCCTTTGCAACAAACATAAAGCTAACAGAAATTTAACAGCCGTGGTGTTTTATGTCATTTTAGCAGAAAATAACATTTCGTAAAAAAAAAATTCAACATAAAAATTTCAGTTCATATTGCTTTAAGAAATCCTATAGATACAGCTCATGAATATCACATGACCGTTCTTGCCGTAACTCCGCCTATTATCTAATTCATTTTTACATGTATCCTATACTGGTTTATTAAAACGTTGGCTGTCGTAGTTAATCGATTGTTTAATTTGAAAAACCTGTTTTAGTGTACAGACAAGGATGTTTCAATATTTTCATAAATGTGTGGCCTGCAAGACATCAACAGTGAAAAATATGGTACATTTATGGTTCGAGATATCGTCCATGTAAAGGTATGTTTGGATATAGCATACGTCATATCAATTTTGATTTAAAAAAATGTTTGCGCACATTTTTAGTCAAAAGAAAATGATATCTTTGCTTGCAGTATGACATTGTTTTGGAATTATTATTTGTTATTTTGATATATTAATGTAATTTTCAATCTTTTATTTAGTCTTATTTTGAATTGAACTACAGTACACAACCCTTTAATCATTGCATTTAAAATAGATAGGTTGTTGAAGTAAGGGGTGTAGAAATGTTGAAATCAAAATGCCTGTTTTCATCATGGTAAAGTAGAATTTTGGTACTTTATATATTTAAATTAAACAAATTTTACCTTTTACTTTATTATTTATTTCAAAAATCCCGCAACGATTGGTGCATTGCATTCGTGTACATAACAAATTTATATATTTTATATGTTAAATTAGGTAACTTTTAATATTAGATACCTTAACAGGTAGAAACTACATGTACATATGTGGTTGTCAGATTAAGATTGACCACGGAATATTCAAGAGACAAAGGCTTAAATACCAGGCTGGCCTGTCATTAATTATCACTCTCCGATCCACATAGATGCATACATATAAAAGCATGTTTCTATTAGTTTTGTTGTTATATTACACCTGTAATCAATGTTATATTTATATACAAGTCTTTGTTTTTCAGTTGTTATTTTCTAATATCTTGACAGAAATTATTAATCTTAAGATTGAACATAACTTCGAAAATATTCAAATCGAATCACAACAGATTCAAGCTGCAGGTCGCTACCGGTCTGAAAAAAAGGACGAACGACCTGTGATCTATAGGTTCATACTTGTGAAAAACTTGCAGTCAACTTTGCAGTTCGAGCTGATTAAAAATATTTTCACACTTTATTTTAATTATTTTGTCTACCATTACTTAAAATTTTAAGGTTAAATCTACAATAAATAACAAACAGAAGACCGTTTAAACAAGAAATATTTTCCATGAAGGGTGGAATTTCCCAATACATACTTTTCTATGTTTTTTTATGTATGGGGTCAGATGCTATATTATATGTTGCCAAATACTTTGAAAATGTATCAGTGGTGTTTTTCTAGTCCCGTCTGACCCCCTAAAATATTTACTGTTATTTACATCTTTGTCATTTATTTGAATAAATGGCCTATTTTCATCTTCAACTATGTTATATGTTTCAATTCTCATCAAAAAATCTAGTGCAATCGTCTTTCCTCTTAATAACAAAGGAACATAAATACTTTTGTGTTTTAACTTTAGATCTATTCTGTATTGATACTAGACTCGGCCACATGATCGGAAAGAAAACGGGTATATCGTCTGCAGCAGATAACATAGATACAGATGTTAATTTTTGATCTTATTGTGACGTAAGAATTGCGTGGTTTTATTTTTTTCGCCTTAATTTGATTTGTTTTTTCTTCGGTATTTATTTTTTTTACCTTTAATGAATAAACTTCAAATAGAAAATACAGATATTTAAAGACTTGTTTGTCTTCAAAAATAACTGTCACAATTTTGAATTACTACAATTGCTATAAGAAGTATCAAAATTTAATGAAAGTTTTTAAACATAAAAGCTGCTTTGTTAATTACAACAATGAAAAAAAGATAATTTGCCATTACCTTGATTATTATTTCCCTTTAATGTATTATACAGTTATTATTATTATTCAAAGTAAGGATATTAAATTGGTTGTGAAATTGCGTTGCAGCTGAACATTTATTTTGCACTCATTTAAAAACATTCAGTACCTATGAATAATTGATAGAATGCAAAGGATATTTCATAGTAAAATCCATTTTATGTAAGATGAAGAATTTCAAAAGATGCAATACCATTACTTGTAAAATAAAGATTTGAATACTTATGACACGCATACAAATATTCTGAGGATGAAATGTTTACTACCACAAGAGCTGTATTTTAAAATCGAGAAATATGGACCGTGGAAACAAAAACATTTATTCTGCAGTAGCTGCATGTCCAAAAAATATTAAAAAAAAAAAGTTTTCTCAAGATTAAAAAAAAAAATTAAAGAATCACCCTAAATTGTTTGAGATATGGTATATTTTCATCGTTTATATTAAAACAATATTTAGTAACTCATTTCTATATTCGGTCCAAAGTTTCTGCTTCCACCACTTCTTGCGTAATATCTCGATGATCATTTGTATGTAAATACCTTTGTACTCACACTACATTCATTTCCTAGAACAAACACAGGATGAATCTCTGCCATATGGTCATTTGAAAGATGACTGAGATGTAACTAAAAGGTGACTGAATGGCAAAGCTGTGCCATTCAGTCACCTTTCCAGACCTTTCAGTCAACATTCAGTTGACTGAATGGCAGAGGTTCATTCTGTAAAAAATGCCCCCACGTCCGCTTCAGATCTCAAATCATAATCAACAAATAAAAAGTCTATGGAGATTTTGAATTACACATGACATGACTATCCCGGACGATAACGTTAGAAATTGTGCGAGGTGCCCCTTGTGTTTCCGAATGGAGACAAACAATGCAAACATTTCCCATTTTCCTTGCGGTGTTTGTTTCGGGTAGAACCAGATGATGTATCGATGAGAAAAATCTTGTAATTTGTTTTCTTTTACCGTTTTAAATTGTACTTTATTGACAGGTTTGTTTATAAAATAAAATCCTAAAAAATTGATGGAAACAAGATCAAAGGACATAATAAAGTTAAACTCTCCCTCATTCATTATCGTACGTGTAAATTCTTAAGTATTTTTAATGCAAGTACGATATTATGAATTGATATTTGAATTGATTTTAAATACAGTTGTTATTATCTCGAAAAAAAAAACCCGATCCCAGTTACAATTAATACGTTAACCTCATCATAAGTATCGTAACAAAATGTTTTGATTTAAGTCAAATTTTTAACAAAGACGAGGTTGAAATTGATGTGCGGGATCAGGTATTTAAAATTTTGCATTATTTACGCTGTTACGTGCATTAAATTAATCCATCATTTTACAATCGACAAACTATTGTGTGTACTGTTCGATCAATGAAAGGCTCTTTATTTTGCCAATTACAATCGTAAAAGAGTATAATAATAGAGAAAAATGAAAGATTGTTTTTACGGTTCTTTCTATCTCTCTCTCCCCCTCTCTCTCTCTTTCTCTGATCTTTACAATGAAACAGCATATTACTATGAAACAGGATATACTTTAAAATGTATACAAAATAATGTTGTTCAGGAATAAATAATTCTTTGAATATCTTTCAAAATTGCTGGTATAATTGAATTCAAATTATCAGGTAATTCAGAATATTCACATCAAAGTGTAGATATCATTTGGGAGCATTGGCTCTCGGATATTTTTTTTCTCTTTTTTTGTTGGGGGGGGGGGGTGGTTGGAGAATTAATAAATAAAAAATCTTTTTATTTTTTTTTTCAGAAGATATAGACAAATTTACGAGACTTGAACACTGCAGACAGTTCAGCACGGAAAACGTTTGGTATCTATATTACTCTAAAACTGTGTTTTTGGACAACACGCAGTACAATGGCGAATACGTATGTTGTTATTGCAGCATCAGTTTTGTTCTGCATTGGATTCATCGGGAATTCTATCACCGTCGGTTTTATTGCTGTGTCCAAAAAGCTCCATACACCAACTTACGTCACCATTGGATGCCTTGCGGTCTCTGACGTACTCGTTTCCGTGACGCAATATGTCAGTTTTTTACCTGATCCGGTTGAATCTTTCTTAAATGAATACCCTAAAAAAGACATATATGCTGTATTCACCTTCTTTTCCATTCACTCGGCATTTTTCCATATGGTTATTGTATCGTATGTACGATTTGTTATGATCACTGATCCCCTGCAAAGTTTACAACTGACTTGTCGTAAAATTATGTTGAAGTCCTCTGCCGTTTGGATAAGCTCAGTCGTTATTTCTGTGGTATACGGACAAGCTCGGTGGTTTACGATCGAAATAATGAGCTGGATCCAGATTGGGTTTGTTCTCTATGTTTCTGGGGTTCCATTTATTGTCGTCATGTATTTGAATTTAAGAAAACTTTATTACCTGTATAATCAAACATCCTCTGTTCGGCGTCTCAGAGTAGCTAATTCGATGTCGTTAATGTTTTGCATTATCATAGCACTTTATCTCCTCAGCACGATGTATCCTTTATTTTATGCAGTAGACGGCGCAGTGTCGAGAAACAGATCACTTCTAAATAGGAAGGTATATATTGTTCGCAAAATGTTTAATTTTTCATTGTTTGCAAACAGTTGTTTAAATCCTTTGATATATTTCATGTTTTCACCCCCTGTTTTAAGACTTCTATCGCGATTGAGAAAACGTTGTCACCATAATACAGATGCACATGCAAACAATCCTAGATTATCCACAATCGGAAGTTCATAAACACTTTTGTCCTTACCATTTACCCGATAAAGTGCAATAGCAACCAGGTGATCCGGATATAACAACCTGTGTTTTCTATTTTATACAATGAAAAACAGTAACTTATACCGTCCTTTAAGTCAAATGGAATCTGCCTCTCGTGATTTTGCAATACGAATTATTTACTTTATAGCTAAACAGTGAGAAAAATGATATTGATCATTCTTGTACTTCGAAGTGCTATAACTGTAACTATGGGTTTCTCATCAAACAAACACACAGCAAATGAGTGATTTATGCTGTAATCTAAGGGTGATGTGCAGCCATCTTGTACATTTGAGGATAAGAATGTAAACATTTTTGAACTGGTTTGTTTCTGCCCGAAACTTGCCAAAACGTATAAAAGCAATACATATGAAGTCCTACATGCCATTTTGTTTAAAGAGTATATATACAAGAACAGGGCAATGCCTTTTTAATCACACAGAACAGCTGTCGAACTGCGCAGCTACAGAGTTATTTTGAAGATTTAAAATTGGAAAAAATAAGAAGGAGGTTCATTGATGTCCTCTTTACAATCATTAATTTATAAATATCTATTGGTAAGATTTTAATTAAATCTATAATACACTTACTTAGGTAGCTCAGTGTAGTTAATTAAAACAACATGATATTCTTTTTCTGATCGTTTGCTTATTTGCTCATCACATCAATCACTTGCACACAACATTTTCTCACTGGCATTATTGTTAATGGAAATATTAATAAAAGAACTTACTTTTCAATGTCATGATTGTGTCCAACGTAATCAAAATCTTCACTTACTGAATGCTAAAGTTGAATTAAATTATGAGAAATACAAACTGAACTCTCTAGGAAATTGACCCTAGAATTACCAATAGAAATCAAGAAATCTTATTAACGATTCCAATCAAGATGTATCATCATGTACTACAAATGAAAAAAAAAAGAAGAAATGATATCAAATTACTTTTTTGTGGGCAGATTTACTATTAATTCATATAATACAGTGTCACTTTTTATTGGCTATTGTATTTTAAGTCATTCTATTGTTCGTATAGATTGTGATGTTCTGAAATTCTTTCACTGTTTTTTACTAATTTTTACAGACTTGTTTATTATTGATATTTGTTTTATTGCATTTTAAACATGTTTTCCCTTTTTGTGTACAGTAATGCATTACTTTGTAAAAGTTGTAAATATATTTTTATATAAGATTAATTTTTTTAGTCGGTCACATTTAAAATACATGTACAGAAAAACACGATAATAGCGAACACGCTTTCAATAAACTGACGCTTACAGCGAAGTTATTTTCATTCCCTGAGACTTTATTACATGTTGTAAACTTGACGGATATACCGAATTACGCTTATAACGAAGTAAAATCGTCCGTCTCTGGGACTTCGTTATACATGTAAGCGTCTTTTACTGTACATATATCTTTGTATAAATTTCAGTTTTTTTAGTCGATCGCATTTAAAAAAAAAAAATTTAATTCAAAAATGTTACATGGGTGCATAAAATACTTATGTTAGTGACTACTCTAATAAAGATGCATTTATGAAAAAAAAACATTTAACTTTTCATTAAAGTCATATGAATCACTCAGTTGATCAACAGCAATTGGTCTTCGTCCGTCGTTGTGTGTCGTGAGAAGTGCGTCATGCGTTCAAAATATTACTTGTCTAACTTCTTGAAAAAGAAACGCATGGCCAATAGCTACCATTTTTTGCGTGAAGCGTTTCCAGAATAAGATAAATCTAAATTATGAAATAAAGGGTTAAACCATCCCGAGGGCTCACAAGTGGGATTAAAATAAAAAGACATTTTTACTTCAACACATGTATGAATAAAACTAAATGCATACTTTATATGTTCACTAGGCCAATACCTAAAATTCATGACCAATGTGTCAGGTGTTCAAAAGTGAAGGGCGGGCAAATATGGCCATATTGTGAAAATATATTAAATCTTTGAAAGTCTGCTACTCTACTCCCAAACACAATTTGGTTAGGATGTCTATGAAGCCATCGACTAAAATTGTGATATTAATTGTCCTTGTGTCAAAGGGTTAAGGCCTTAGGGCGGTGTCAATATGGACATAATTACGTCCCCACAAACCAGGACAAAATAGGCTACCCACGAATTTTGACCCCCACGGATAAAAATGATACCACAGTATAGTGAACATGTATAATCCATATATCTTTTGCCACTCTATTCTGTACATTTTTGACAATATTATATATACAATATATTTGTGTGTGTGTGTCGCTGAATATCAGGTTTCAACCAAGTGGAACTCGAGCTAATACAACATCATCAGACTAATAATAGGATGTGATATGAAAATGTCATGAAGCAATTTTATAATATAGCATCTATACTTTTAAATCAGTGGCGTCGGACAGAAATCGAAAGGGGTGGCGCTAGACTTAGCTCCCCTTCCCCGGTTCCGACGTATATGTGAATGACGGCAGTTTTCCAATGTCTGCACCGGAATCACTACTTACAGCTGTTTGCTTTTAACATATAAAAGAGGATATTTGTAAACTCTCACTGAATATTTTACCTAAACAGTAATAAGTCTGAAATTTACTCAACCCTACTTTCATTCTCGATCAACCACAACCAATCAAGTAAAAATGAAATTAAGTTGGTGAATACGCTTTGGCTTATCTAAACATCAAAATATACATACTAACATGACATAATATTGTGTAATATCTTTACAAAGCATTTCTTTAAAGTAAATTGAGGAAAATAAATCTGATAAATGTTGCATTAAAACACGAAAACATGCACCAGTACGTATCGTAAATGTGGGATTTTAGTTTTGACTAAAGAAGATAACAGATAATGGCTTTACTACAACATGACAGGAAGTGAAGGGCTTCTTTCTCAGCCTTCGAACAAATATCTTGAATTTTGATTAAAAGTATTCAAAAGATTTGCATGCACTCGCGTGTTTGAAATACATTATATAAATAGTGCCTGTTTGGGAGGGTAACATTTGAAATTGACACCCCTCAAAAACCATTGTCAACCTCCGCGTCGCGTTTCAAATCGTGCTTTTAACTGAAAACTTGTTATTGCAGTTTAAAGCTGACACGATTTCATATATGCTCAGTATTTCCCTTTTATCTCCGACTACCGCCATATTAGTTTCTATTATTCTACTAATCGTTACACTGTACTAAAAATTATATAAACGCGCTTTTACCAAAATATATATTGCAGCCACTGCACCGGTAAAGATTTGAAAAAGAAGACGGAACAAAACAAATCCAAGTACACATATACTCCATTACTCCGTTTTAAAATTCAATAAACATCTTTCTTTCAAACGGAATCTCTAAAGAGATTTTTGATACGGGTTAGTGTGTCTCGTTACATGCAACTGATTTGGATTTAGGTTTATTATCAATCTTTTAATTTAGGATGGTTTTGGAAATCGAGTGTAAGTCTTGATTTCAATCAATTTTAAATCGCTATTAAAGTATTCCCTATATAGCTTGTAACCTTTTTGTAGGCTTACCTGATGTCTATTTTAAATGAAATAAATGACAATATGATAAGACGTTTTGATTAAAGTAATCCCACCAACAAGTGTCGAATGTATCTACTTCTTCCGGTTGGTGATTTCTCTAATTTTATCCGAACTTTAATCTCAATTGATTTTTGAAAAAATAAAAATCGTAAGATCGACGTATACTTGGATGTCGCATAATTGAAACGAAGTCGGACAATGATAATTCATTTAGTGACATAACTTTTCAGCAGAGTATATTTTGTTACCTATCAATACTTAATTTGTTTTTTTGTAAGCTACTCTTAATACCAGAAATGTATAAGAATTACTTAATTAATCAATAAAGAGCGGCTGATAAATCTGGGGCGACTAGTATCAATAAATGCCATTGCCATATTGAGATAACAAGTATCCTGTATCACTAAGCATACAACCTTGCGTGTTTTTATTATTTATATTTACTTGAAGGCTAAACTGTCTGCAATAAAAAATAGGACGATTTAATCCAAACGAGATAGCGTCTGTCGTATTGTTCTCTCTGTAACTTATAAAAGAACCATTTTAGCAATATCTTGATCTTTGAGCATTTGTGTTAAACAACAATGTGACGTAGCCCTGTCTTTTTCATTGCTGGCCACTCAGCCATCGCCCTTTAAAATGAACAAGACCTTCCGGCCTTTGAGCTAAGACTACGCAATCGGCGCATATTTCGCTTGAAACTGCGTCATTTTTAACTTGTTTTGACCCAAGAAATAGATAGTTACGTCCAACCAAATGTTCAAGGTATTGTTAAAATGGCTCTAAGTAAATGTTAAATGTGTTAGATATACATGTTCTTATGATTACCTTTGGGAGATAAACTTAAATCTGATATTAATAGTTGTAATGTCAAATAATTTGACTTTGAAAATCGTTACATCAAACTTCCAGACATATCTATATATAAGGAATAAGGAATCATTCTTTGAGTATTGTCAATTCAAATTTGTGAAATTCAATTCTTCGGACTATTTTTAATTATCGTGTAAATAAACTTTTTCGGACTTTGTGTTAATTGCTACACAAACTTTTCATCTATTTCAACAACTGATTTAAAAACGTTTCAAATTCCGTGCAGCCTTAATCCCACCTGAGGCACAATCATTGATGGACAGCTAATCTTTTAATTGACTTCTGTATATGTTGATTGACACTTCATCTTTCATCTTATTATTCCTTTTATGTAAATTGTCATGATTTACTCGATCAATAGCTGTTAAATAACTAAGCTTACATTTGTCATTATTATATCAATCATTCACTGTGTTGTTCCATTGTTAAGGTCTTCCGTTTCCAACGGAAGACCTTACTATTATTCTGAAAAATTTTCAAATTTCTTATTATTTTTTTTTTCTTCTAGACGCCAACTTTGATCCTTAATATCTCGCTCGTTTGTTCACCGATTGTTTTGAAATTTTCAGGACTGATAACATGCCGCGTGATGTTGTCGTTGCATATTTTAGATGAGGAAAATCCCGATCCGGTTTTGAGTTATTCCCCTTTTAGTAAAATTTAACGACTTCTTTTGTCCAGGGGGGTTTAGCTATAACGATGACTGGCAGAGTCTCAAAGATGGGCTGGTTTGGAAGCTAATACATTGAATTTGTGCGAGATATATTTTAATTATTATTTAAATGCAAATAAAAGGGGTGGTATAGATGTTGAAACAAAGGTAAGAAAAAAATGCAAAAAAATTCGCGTATTTTCCGTGTTAGTTTTTTACCTGATAAAAATTTGTTATAACATGTATTTTAAAAGATCTTGGTCTTACCAAGTCCTTTCATTCGGTATACAGAAAAAGGGGCTGGCCCCTATAATTAGGGAGTTAGATGCGTCAAAAGTTTCTTGTCAATAACTTGTAAAGGAATAAAAATTTCTAATGCATTATTGAAGCAAAGTTGTAAAGAAATTAATTTTGAATTTTTCCGTGGTATTCAATTTAATGTTTTCGTAATTTATAGCCAGTATTTGCAGAAACAATTGTTGTCAGTTCGGTCCATTTTTGTGGGGGTGTGCACGTTTAGGAGGTTATGAAAGGGCTTTTTGTAATGCACTAACTGATACATGCAGCGCGCAAAAATAATTCTACATAAAGTTCCCAAATGTTTTTATTCATATGTACATATTCATTTTATAATGATGAACCTCTTTGACCTTATTTTTGTTGTTTGTTTCATAACTGTGCCCCTTTCTATATTTAGATGCATTACGAGACTCAGGTAACCGATCGATAGAAGAGTCGCTAGCTGTATTCAGGCCGTCGCCTTGACGACAGTGCATATGCTTGTAGAGCTGGACGTACACATGTTTAACGCCCCACTGTGTTACTGTAACAGAAACATTTTGAATTGTTTCAGTACTGGGAGATGTGTTAATAAAATGGTTCGAATGCATGGTAATTAAACTCAACTTTTCTACAGTACGTATACACGGCCGTCATATAAAGCACAATGTGTATTACTGACATGACAAATGTACGCTGGCAATTTAAACGAACGCGGGATTGCTCCCGATAGAACATTTCTTTTAAAGCAAAACAAAATACTGATTTCCGATAGATATAATATTATCATCGTGGAGATGATTTTAAAAAGTGAACTTAATATTCGTATACGATAATATTTGAATACAAACCCGCTATTTTTAAGTAACGGGTATTAGGGATATTAATTATGACTTGCCCCGCGTTTCACGTTTTTTACTTGCAATGCATCTACAAACGAAAATACCAAACAACCTTCGGCAGCAATTTATAAATTATTTATTACATACTGGTACACAATATTAAAGAGATAATTAACTAAATTGTGCTTTATAATTGTACTCGCTATCTTCCGTGGAAATAATGGCATGGAAAAAATGTTGTTCAATGTTCATCAAAAACGATGTAGCCTTAGCAATCGAAAATAATTAACAAACTGTATATTGATAGATTGACACATTAACAAACATTCAGACCCGCAATGTATTTTTTGCAAATTCTATAAAATGTAGACTCAATAAGTGAATTTTTCCGTTTGGGGTATTTTGAATCACATGTGTACACTATGTGTACATGTACATATAGATTAATAGCCATATAGATAAACACTTTCAGTGTTGAATTTTTAAAAGATATTTTGTATATGCAATGCAATGCAATGCAAGGGCTATTAAATTCGAACAATGTACATACGGTAGGGATCGAACTGATACTGGTTCTGCTTGTTCCACAAACAGCGAATGAAATGCAAAGTATTAGGGTGTTATTTTTTAAACAAATAAGTATTGCTCTCTTAAAACCTTGCATTACTAAACAAAGTATTTCATCGGAAGCATTATTAGTTACCTTAGCTGCATATATGTAGCTCTCCGTCTGGAAAAATTGAGTACCATCCGAAATTTTTCATACAAGGGCTATACAGACTTGCAGCTAACATTACCTTAGAATTTGCCGCTCTTCATAAATTCATTAAAAGACGCGCAGATTCAAGTGGTTATATGTCGTTTGATATTGGATTTATTATGTCTATTTATATTATTTTAATTAAGGACAGACGAGACGTTCCTCAATTTTATATAATTTTCCTTGATATTTCATTCCTTATTTATTAACATTTAAACCTGTTAATTCCAAAAAATTAGGGTACATTACCAGGCTCGTTTTGAAGCTAGAATATTTCGAACTTTCCTTAAAATAGCACGCAAAATGCATTTGAATGCTTATAAGTAAAGTCATACTATATATTTTAATTTGAACACTTTATATTCAAACCAAAAAAATCATATATCATAAAGATTTAATTATGAAATAACAAAGTGGAAATCTTTACATTGTGGAGATAGGAAAAAATGGAAGATACATGAAGGTCGCGTCTGACCTTAATATTATACAAGCAATAGCTTTCCAAAAAGCTTGCCTGACTACCCAAATTTATTCAATGGAAGCATGCATGTATCAATTAGGCTATCTTATAAGAAATGAAATTTAATTTTCGCTGCGGAGCATAAATTATTAAACTGAACGTGCAGAGTTTAGAAGCAATTTCAATCTTTTTCTTCGATCGAGTGCATGTACCTGTACATCACTGGAAATTAAATCATTTCATTATTTTTAAATCATCTTAGGAATGTACATGTATCCAGAGGCGGATCCAGCAATTTGAAAAGGGGGGGGGGGGGGTTCCATTTGATAAAAACCAATATGTGCAAAATTCATCATTTGTCAATAAACAAGGACTTTTTGAACGTTTTCCGTGCGTATACAACTGTATTTAATAAACATTTATATCATCACTATTTAATTCACATCTATTTCAACAGCAGAGTGCACTGCATTATTAAGCGTTTTGCCGTTTAGGTTTAGGTAAAGAAGATTTGCATAATATCTAACCTAAAAAAACTCAAGTCTCCAGCAATGAGAAAGTGCGTCTATGTTTGATAGAAAAGAAACACTAAGAAACAAAAAATAACTCAGAATAATTACGACACACTATTATAAAAATTGATATTTTGGTAATTTTTTTTTATGTCTTTGATGTTTATAAATTCTGAACTGTTTATCGATTTTGATGTTTTAAATAAAGGTCTAAATGATAGGATATGACAAAAGAATGGGAATAATTTATCTGCTGAATAAATGATGCGTGTGAAATGCAATGGTAAAAGCTATTGTCGTCCCAGGGAACTTGATGTGACCTCTGTAATGGGTGCGCTACATCATCTGGCACTAGTACAAATGCGATCATATTCAGAAAAGTTTTGGAAAGGTGGGCATTTTAAATAAAAGTAAATATTCCAATTATATGAATTTATATTTGTTTTAATTAATCCAAACTGATGATTCTTTGTTAATGATGATAATCCAACACAAACTATTACTTACATTGTACTACTTAGACAATGTGTATCATCTTGTTGCGATGACACCTCCCTCTTTTTTTTTTTGACCTTTCAAATATGGCAATCTATTTTTGGGAGTTGATTTTTAATCAACTCTCCTATGCAGTCACTCGGACAAACCGAAAGTGAAACAGTGTTTGGACCTCAGCACAAATCATTGCTCCTGATAAGACTTAGTTCTTGAAAATAATTGATGATTTCGATGTAATGTATGTTAAGCATTGTTTTTCAAGGAAACTTATTTACAAATACCTTAAAAATAGTCAGATTTTAGATGGTACGAACAATTTAAATATTTTTTGTAGTCGTATGTATTCCTACGCCAGAGTTCAATATAGTGTCGTTCAACTCGACGCTCGGCTGTCTCCGTAAACCCTTGTCGGAGATTTACGGTGTCAGCCGAGCGTTTGGTTGAACGAGACTAGAGTTCAATATTGCTTGGATCCATACAATTTTCGAGAAATATTTCTTCCACTGATACATAGTTTGATTGAATTAATTTTATCTTTAAATATTATTTAACATGATTTGTATGGAGGTTTCTCGACATTCTAGTCGAAAAAGTTCAAAAATTCATATTATAAAAATATGCGTAATTCAAATTAGAAACTACGTATACATGTACTTGTCATGCAAAATAACATATCATTGATTTTAAAATAAATGGACATCGACAAAATCAACTCCCGCCAGTTCTTCAGTACTTTGATTTTAAATCAGGATTACACACGTGCAATGTGAAAAGTCCTTTTAATTGAACACTCTTGCTCATTGTTGCTTATTACATCCCATATAACGTTTTCATCAATTATGAATATAAATGTTGACACATTAAAGATGCATCGTCAGGCAATTATTAATTCAAGCTTGCGGGTGCCCCCCCCCCCCCCCACTTTTTCTCACAGCAACTAATTTTTTTAAAATTTACTTATAAAAAATTGAATTATCAAGGATGTAAAAAAATTATATAAAAATAAGGAAATTTGGATTGAAATTGAAGTTATATACATACTACGCCAGCCCCCCCCCCCCCCACCCCCCCCCCCCCCCCCCCCCCGGATTAGGATTTTGAAGATTTTGAGAAAGTCTTTTCTTTTTTCTTTTTTTTTGCTTTTTTTTTTTTTTTTTTTTGCTTGTCAAGATTTTTTGGATGAGTCTGGCCCCCCCCCCCCCCACTTTCAAAAAGGATGCTACGTGCCTGCATAAAGATAACAATATTCAAGGGCCTTCCGTCATTTTCAAGCCATGATAAACATGATAAAAAGGACTCTCAAAATAAGAAAATAGACGCAAAGTAAACTGCATTCACGGCATATGTTCACATTGAATGATGTGTCTCAAAATTCCTATTTTGGACTAGTCCACTATAACTACGAAAAAATTAATGAATGAGACATTCTGATTCTGGCGCGGAGTCTTGTAAATGAAATTTCCATTGATCTGAATGGATTTTCCGTGAGGGTCGGGGTAGGTATAAAAACAAATTTAATCGTTCAAAGTTTTGAATTGTTAACAACGATATATCAGATCGAATGTTTTAGAACGATTTATAAATCCAAAATACAGTCATTTTTAATCGGTTGAAGCGTGAGCATATGTGGCGAGCATCCTTACACCCTATTAATTGAAGACAAATGAAATCGCGTCCAGCAGAACTCCCTGGCATTTTAGTGTATGTTATTATGAATTTATGATTTTGTTTGTTAATAACAATTCAACATCAATTATTAATTAACAATGTACACTCTTGTACGCTAATACACAATTTTGTTGCGATGACCCTCCTCCCCCGGCCATTATACCTATTTTTAAATCAGGATTACACACGTGCTTGCATGTGCAGAAGACAATCTGGAACTTAACTGATAACTATATCATCTCTTTGGAAATTTATTTCTCCGTAAGCAAATACGTGTAGTAACTGATACATGCAATTGTGAAAACCATAGAGGAATGCATGATCTGCGCATAATAACTAACTGCTTGATACAATATTTCTTTTTTCCAACATGTTTTAAGTCAATGATAATATGAAAATATATGCTTGACTTCATAAAGTAAATTACTCATTTTCTTTATTCCCCTTTTCAATAAACAAAACAAACCAACAGACCAAATTGATCCAGATAAATATAATTATCAAAAATAAACCTAAAAAACAAACTACACTTTCATCCTTCACCCACAATATTGCCTTTTCGATATTTGTCATCGTGGTAGATCCGTGTAACAATCTATTAAGTAGGTGCTTGCACGTCATAGAACCGGCCCTTGCTGATCAACGTTTTCATTAACGCATATAAAGGAAAAAAAATATTTAGATTTTTTCTTGGATTTATTTTGATGTTAATAAAAAAAGAGAAGAAATTAGTTCTCAGTCTCACTTTATGCTTGTTTGTTAGCGGTTAATCTAAGTTCATTTTGTATATCCTTTTGTAATTTAAAAATATGCGATGTAAATCTTTTTTCCATGCAATATTTCGTATAAAACAACGAAGAGTAGTATCTTGAAACTTCATTCAAAATTTTATTAGACCTTTATTGTAAAATGCTAACATTGAAAATTGTGCCCGATTTCTTTTTTTTTAAGGTAAAACTTAATTGATTACAAAAAACTGGTTCTTTGAGACAAAATAAATTGACATAATCAGTTTGACATTCTCTAAGTGCAGGTCTGTAGCTCTTAGTCTGAAAAAGAATCGGATGGACGACCTAGGACCCAGATCGTCAATCCAAATTTCTTGAATACTGCCATTTCTTTCGTACGCGGACGCATGTTGGCCGAAAACTCACCGAGACTAAATGGTTCGTATTTCAAGTTTTAACTGTGTTTAAAGGTAATATTGGAATTCCGATAATTTTGAAAATGATTAATTAAATAAAAATGGTTAAAATTACCGTTAAATTACCGGCATCGGTCTTCCCCATGCGCGAATCTAGAAGAGTAGGGTGAGGGTTCCAGACCCCACCCCAACCCCCGCAACATTTCTTTCCATTACATGTACAATATAAAATTACAAAAATATGCCTCGGACATCCCCAGGCAAACTCAAATAACCGTCAGACACTCAACCCCCACCCCAGGAAAATTTTTCTTAACCGTGCATGCCCCCCTCTCCCCCCCCCCCCCCCCTCAAAAAACAAAATTATTCTTCAGAACCCCCGGTAAAATTTCCAGGATCTCCGCATACATTCTAAAAGATTCATTGGCCCTTGCTTTTGATAAAAAATGCGAGTAAAATGTTTGGTCTTTTTACGTTCATACCGGTCATACCCACTGTGTGATTATAATCGTCGTCCATATTCTGTGTATATTGAGTCAATTATGATGATTAGATAAGTTTCTCAAAATAAAATGCACATGCAAAAAAACAACATGCGGCGAATCAAACTTCAGACAACTTTTAAAGATCTGTATTTGCTTATATACATGTACTTTGTTTCTTTTACACAGTGTTTATACATCTAATATTGCACCATGGTCAGGTATCAATTTTTGTATTACGTCACAAGTATGACGCAGCTACGACGGAAGACCTAATCGTTGCTTGCAACGAGCTCGTCTCTAGTTCATAATATATTATTCTGAATTGTAAACTATCGTCAGTTGGAATCAGACCTTCGGTGCTGATGCATACCAAACTCACGTTAAAGTATATTTCATGTAAAGCCTATTTAAAAATCTGAAAACTAAAACGTGTGTTAGCTTGTTGGAGGTTTCATGAGGCTGGGTCCAACAACAAGAGAATAAGCTCACGGTTGGCCCAGTATTAGTACTGCACGGGAGAAAGCCCCCCCCCCCCCCCGTAATACACGTAGTATTATGAGGTGATAATTTAGGTCGGGGCGTGATCAAATCCAATAAAGCCCGAAGGCCTTTATGATAGATTTGATCACGCCCCGACCGAATTTATCACTTCATAATATTCAAAGAATGATTCCTTATTGCTTATATTTATATAATTTTACGATTAAATATTGAAATATAGATAAGCAAACCCCGCTGGCCCCTCAATTTGGCGTCATTTGTATTATGGGTGTTATAGTACAAAATCGATACGTAGTGTTATCACAGACAAAGACACTGGATAATGTTAACATATTAACATGTATATACTTTTGTCTCGAGCAAAAAAAAAAATAAGTTCAAAGGGACCGTAAATATACAGCGAAAAATATGAAATTGCCCATTGTGCCAAAGCAAATGCATGTTCCGGAAACAAAAGGTTTTTGATTAATGTACTGTGTTCTCAATTACAACCTTTATGATCACTGTACCAAGGATATTAAACTCGGTCATAGTCTGTTTATTAATTGTATTTTAATTAGATGCACACAGTAAGTATATAAACTAGATCAAATATCTTATAAATCTATTTCCTTCGTAAGCAGTTATAAAATAGATACGCAAACGACAATGACTCCAGTTAAAAAAGGAAACCTCATTTGTTGGAAATTACAATTGTAAACAATTTTATTAATACAATGTAGGTGCTGCAAATCACTCACCACGATGGTTAACACTCAAAGTCCGTAAACATTTATTCTTTACATGTTGTTACGTAATTGGTCAACTGACAAACTGAGAAATTGACGATATGTAGGATTCCTCTAAATATTTGGAAGAGTGGCATCTGTGAAGAGTAAGATTTTTGGGGTAGCATTTGCAGTTGATCTGAAGGCCCTGAAGATGGATCCTGGGTACAGTCAGTTCAAGCATAATTTTTACAACATACACCAAAGCATACCATAGCATTAGAATCTCATATCATAGCATACAATCTCATAGAATCTAAATCGGCATAGCATAAAATAGCATACGACATGAATTTAACTCGGTTTTAAACGTTTTTATATGGAAGAATAAATTGTCACATTGCAGATTAGTAGAAAACCATGGCTTCTTATTATTTGAATTTGAAAAGGCTGTTTTGTTCAAATCTCATTGCAAACCATAGCATAGCATATCATACCATATCATTAGGCCCTTCATTTCAATTTTTCATAGCATAGCATACATATTTAATAGCATTGCGTTGGAATCGCATAGCATATCTTTAAAATCGCATACCAAAACATAGCATGAAATTGTAAAAGATATGCGTGAAATGTCTGCAAGGAGGGCGGTTAAATTGAAAAGACATCAAACAAAATGCGAGTATAGCGTATTTAATGAAACATACTTAATCAGGGAAAATCGCTTTGACTTTACCTGATTATCATTCGTCGTAAGTTTGACATGTCATATCATTTACATCATGAAACTCCAATTCCATTATCGTCAGACCGTTATGCCCAAAGTTTATAATAAAGGTGAGGGGGTTGAGCAAGAGTCATTTTTTTGTAAAATTTATTACTTCAGCCCCCCCCCCCCCTGCCAAAAAAAAAATCAGCAGGTATTTTATGATATTCAAAGTTCACATTCTGAACACAACATGCGTTCATACTGTTCACTGCTAAGCGTTTTCAAGATTTCAAGATGAACTTAAGAATGCAAAATGGTTTACCTTCGAATGGTAAGATTACCCAATAAACTGTGACATTAAAAATGCATGTCAACTATATGACATATTGTCACTCAACCCATCCCCGAATAAAAAAAAAAAAAACCCAAAAAATAGAAATCATATTAAAATGCTGCTGGTGATGCAGAAATACTATTAATTATGATGTAATATCAAAACTTTTTTCAAATGGCAGCAAAAGAAAAACAAGACAGCATTGAAATGGTGACGATCTCAAAGGGCCTCGCTTAAATTATAAACAGTAGGATGAAAAAAAATTCAGAGCAAATTGCTTTGACCTTGATCTATAATTCAAATTTTTCTAGGTAGCATATAATTTGTTATTCAATATCATTACCCCTTATATTATTACTTATTAGGTTAGTTTCTGACTCACTACGGAAATATATTGGGTTGATCAATCTCATAGTTAGTTACTGACTCACTACGGAAATGTATTGGGTTGATCAATCTCATAGATGGCGAGGCGAAACCCAATATATTTCCGTAGTGAGTCAGTAACTAACCTAATAAGTGTTTTTTTTTTTCCCGAGGACCATCAAGCGACATATTTATTCACAAATAGCGATGATCTACGCAAAGCTATGTGCAAGATGCCTAACATCTCGTCCAATTTAACTCATAGAACTCTTAAAAATTTCCAATCTCACCTTTCAAAAACTCTTTAAAAATCTTTGCTTCACCCATGTTTACGTACAATGTTTTGTTGCTATTCAAATTCAAATGTTTTTTTCCCCTTTCCTCTGCAGAGATTTGAGCAAATTTCGACGCTGCCATTTTGTTCTGCTTCAGACAAAACAATGTGACGTCAATATTCTAAGGGCAACTACTCTAATTTTAAAGAATTTCAAGGGCAACTACTCCTAATACTTTAAGAACTTACGGCATGCGGTTTATGCATTAAATACTATGAAATGTCGAAATGAGTAAGCGAAGCGTCGGTCAATGACGACCATATTGCCTAATATTATTTCTCACCGAACAAATATAGAGATATATGAGGCAATCACGTGCTATGTTTAAACCAATGATCTAAGCACAATTAAGCAAACTGTGAAATAATTGGGAGGTCTGCTATGACTCTTACATTGACTTAGTTCACGTCCACTGCACGAAGTTAACCAAAAAACTATATTATTATATATACAATATTATGTAAGTATTAGCCAAATAAAGCTAAATAGAGAGTTTACATATGCCCTAAAAGACTATTGTGTGATCCGATACCTTGACACTTGATCTACGGTCATCATTAATGTCACAGCTTACACTTGATCAAAGGCACCAGGTGGGCTGAGCTAGATTGAAGCAAGGGGAAAGTAGATATGCTCCGGACAAGTATTTTTCATATAACTCTGTTCTGACCTTCACATTTGATTTTGAAAAAATTGTTCAATGTCATAATACACACTTTACTCGAGAGCTCTGTTTATGTGAAGTATGGCCCAAAAATCCTAGATGGACTGTCTATATTTTTTGAAAAAAGTAATGTTCATATGGTCCGATCTGATCTTGACCCTTAAACTACGAACTTTAAAATCACTACATACCACAAACCCACAACAATACTGTGAGAGAAGTATGGGCTGTATTTGACCAAATGATAAGAAGGTATGCCTCGGACAAGGACTTTATGTATAATTCTGCTATGACCTCAACATTAAATCTAGAAAAAAAATGGTTCAAGTCCACTGCACACCCTCTACCCAAAGGCACTCTCCTGACAAGCAATCGCAGACGGAGCAACCGACGAACAGACTGATCACTATAAGGCACCTGCAGAGCGGGGCTCTAACAAGCCTACCAATACATGTGAGCTGTGGGAGATTCCGTCACAGAGTTCAAGACAAAGGATATTGTCTTGTACGTGTAGATCTATGCACCAAGTAACCTACGAAGAATTATTTTTGATTTTTTTTCTCTGGAGATGATTGACCTCAACAATACGGACAATTCCTCACAGTTCGAAACAAAAGGTAGGCCATTAATTTTAAATGAAAAAGATGTGCTTGACCATGTACCTAACTATCACTAGGTAAGGAATTTAATATCAGTATTTTTTTTTAAACTACCTATGTATACAACCTTATGAAATTGTATTATTTTTTCAGAGAAAATGGATCGAAGACATAGATCAAATGTTGTGATATCAATGCAACATCACTGTTTATATAACTTTGGATTGGGTTAAAGAAAGTGTATTATCCATGCAGTCAACTGTTTCAGTTAATCTATTATTTGTCATTTAGTGCACATGGGTATCCAATCATTTTGTCATCTTTTTACCCAGTAAGATTGATTTTAAATGCATCATTAGGTCCATAATAAGAATCGTTTTGTGTCAGCATACTTCTGTTAAATCTGTTTATCTGTATGTTCTGTTAATCTGCTTGGCTATGTAAAACCTGTAGTTTTTTTGATGCAAATACCAGGACATGCAATGAATTGACACATTGTAAATTACTTTTTCAAAAAGACAAAAAAGGGCACCTTTTCATGTGAACTATATTCAGAATCGTCTTAAATGATCTTAAAATATTCGATTACAATTATGCACGTATTAAATGCCTCTACAAAGAAATAAGCGCAACTCCTTTAAACAAGTGAAAAGCTGTCAAAGTGACAGCAAACCGGGTTTTCTTTTATTTGTACTGTATACATAATCAATGTCAACCCGGAATTGATGAACACCACATACCGTATCCAGTGAAATAGAGTATCCTATATGCAATATTTTGCCAAAGAATGACTAGGATTAAAGCTGGTATTTTTTTTCATAAATTATTAGAAATGAAAATTCTAGCAATATGCTTACCTCTAATATATGTACAATTGTTCTGCAAAAGAACAACTTGCTATCTTGAAAACTGTAGGAGGAGTTACATGTATCCGTACAATAAGGATACCATTTAGGCAATATTTTGCCAAAAAATGACTAAGTTTAAAAGCTGGTATTGTTTTCATAAATTATCAGAAATCAAAATCCTAGCAATATGCACATCTCTGATGTATGTACAAATAATCTGCAAAAATCCAATTTCCTATCTTGAAAACTGTAGGAGGAGTAAACTGTACAATGAGGGTACCCTTTTGGCATCCGCCCGTCATTTTCACAATTTTATTAACCGGATTTTTCGGTGGAAAACCCGGTTAAAAAAATGAAACTTATCGCTAAAATTCATATATTCCAATTTTTTGAGCACTTTGTTACCGTCACTGCATTGCGGGGATCCCAAATCTGTTGATATAACTATGACTTTTTAGGGAATGTATTTTGCGAAAAGTCTACTGATGATGTTGACTTTTCCCCGAAACTTTTAAAGCCTGCGAGACAATTTCCTTATAATGCGCTACGTCAAGAGAATGGCAGACCTGCCTTTATGACTGAATTTGCTTCAGAACGAAAAATATTACAGTTAACATTAAAATCTTTGTAACACAATCTTAATGCAGTCAGTTCATAGCATTGGAATCTCATAACATAGCATTGGAATCTCATAACATGTTATACCAAAGCATACAGTGCGAAAGGTTCTCATTTGTCATATCATACCATAGCATAGCAAACGACATCATTTTAACTCGATTTTAAATTTATTTTTTTTGAAAGAATAAATGTTTACATAGCAGAATAGTGGTAAATGTTGGTTTCTTATCATTTTACTTTGAAATGTGTGGAACTCTTCTGTTTATGAAGGCATTTTTTTCAGATTTCATAGCATAGCATGCAATACCATATCACTAAGTTCTTGATTTCAATTTTTCATAGGATAGTATACAAATTCCGTAGCATTGCATTTAAATCTCATAGCATATTATTAAAATCGCACACCATAGCATAGGATAAAATTGTAAAACATGTGCATGAAATGGCTGTAGTTAAATATTTCTAAATATGAGGTTATATGTGTTAAATTAATGATTTTTATAAGATCATCTTTCATGAAAAAAAACCCACAAATTCTAAATTTCTACAATAATTATATATTTTAACTTACATGTCTTACACAGATCGCCTTCAAAACCAGGATCACATCCCGTCAAGCACGCACCGTCTATATGGAAACACTGCTGAAAGTCACGACAACGTCCACATTTTTCACCACATCTAGTTCCAAATGAGCCTTTGTCACATGCTATATCAGGATACATTTTTTATATAATATATTTTATTTTCAATTCATCAGAAAGAATTTAACAATTTCATATTATTTCATAAAAAACAACAAAACTCCGCTATTTCGTTTATTCAACAATTTTTTTTATATAAATACATATTTTATACATGGTATGGTGCGGTCACACGACACAGTTTCTGTTTTATCCGATAGAGCGTTTGACGGAACTGCTGTTTACAGGGTAACTGACAAAGCTGTTTAAATATGACGTAAATGCAGTTGTTTAATTAACGTCATTAAAATTTTAACAAACTTAAATTACGCTAAAATTTATCAATTTGCCTTTACTTTATTTATTAAACCTTTATTAAGAATGTTAAATATTTTTTAAAAGAAATACATAGTTTATCTAAATTAACCGGCTAGTTGTTGTTTGATAGCCCTAAAACATGTATATCCCAATATTTTTTTATTTATTTTTACAAGTTGTTTTTGCAAACATTTGAAAAAAAAAATTGAAATGTACCAAATAGACATAATTTAACATTCTCCAAAAAGTATAAACTCATTCAAACTGCATTATAGATATTACATTCAAACTGTGTTATAGATATTAGAATTTAGTCCTAGCTTCCACCACCATAAAACAATTACAGGCAAGTAATTTTCCACTAAGTTTTTTGACATATTTATAATTTTTCTCTCCTTTTGCAAAATAAGAGCAATATATTTGTACTAAAGCCACCGAACCATATTTGTACATGTCATGATCATTGATGTGTCCAAAACTATGACCGGAAATTTATAACGCTGTGCAAAAAAAAAAAACAGACACGGAAGCCTGGGTCTAACTTAATATGGATTAAAAATCGCATTGTGGGCGCGTCCCTTAAGATTAAATGATTTGTAAACTCACGTGTTTTACAGGTGTCTCCTTGATATCCAGCTTTACACCCTGTTAAGCAAGATCCATCAATATGATAGCATTGATTAATGTCAAGACAGTTACCACAATCGCCATTGCATCCCGTACCATAAAATCCAATGCTACACACTGTAAAAGTGTCGATGTACAATGTAAGTTAAATGTTTTACACATAGCAATAAAACTTTCATTTCTGAAATCATTACACATATCACATAAGTGTACTTTATACCAGATACATTTAACGCTTTCTGTCTTCAAATGATAAAAATATGGTATCTGATGTAAGCAGGACTGCGACTTTGGTGAGAGTCTGTTCCAAGGCTTAACATTTTAATTATATATGCATACTTTTTTTTTATATAAAATAAACTATACAGTCGAGGATGAAAAAATAAAGTTACATTACTGGGTTTTGGATGTGAATACAAATTGTCTCTTTTCATTAATGATCAACGGGAACTAACTCGTTGAAGTTTCGAAAGTCTAGTTAGTGTTGCATGTATATGTGTTGTGTCATTTCAAACGGATTTGAAACGATTTAAAAAAAATCTTTGCAATTTATAAAACCCGCACTGATGTGAAGTTTGTTCATAAAAAAATTAGGAAAGATAATTAAAATGCTGTTACTTTTCATATGCTGTAAAAAAGCTTATTAAACGAAAAGCAGAGGTCCTCGTCTGAACTTTGCATCTTATCAATTTATATTTACAGTTCTAAGGTATGTCACAAGATCGTTCATTTGTTTATACCATAAACGAAATGGAAAAAAGATCTTTATATGTGTCAAACCATAGATAAAAGTCAATATAGAGCAAATAAATTTTTGAATAAATAAAACATTAACGGTACACCAGTACTGTAAACAGTGGCATGACTCAAACCTTGTTTACATAACAAATAAAATCCACAATTGTGTCGGACATTTATTCAAAATAGTGTTGGTTATTTATAATAACACTGGTTACGTGATATTTTCTACAATGCTATATGTTCAGTGTAGCTACTGTTATAACTGCACGCAACAGCAAAGAAAGCGTGTTTAAAAGAAATATACCTGAATTTCATTACATGTTATTCATTACCTTCATCGCAGTAGTTTCCTTTCCAACCAGGGTGACATCCAGAATCACATAAACCGTTGACATCGTTACATCCATTACATTTTGAATTACACTTTTTAGTGCAATATTGTCCAAAAAATCCATAACGACAGGCTATCAAATGAAATACTTCATATTAAAAGCATTTTAATTGTTTCATTAAGCAACTCATGGCCAAACAGTCAATCAGTAACAAAAAAGGTGATTTGGATTGACAAGGACTGAAACTTATATGTAAATGGGTATGAGATAAATCTAAGAGCGTTGCATACGTTATGCTGGTGTCTTAATCGTCTTTCCATCATATTAAAGTATTTTAGACAACAACCATGTCAAATGTTTTATAGTTTACATGGCGTGATACTATTCAATTTTTGTGTTATTTTTTTTTTAAATCCTCCCTTGTACTCCTTTCATGGAAGTATTTTATTTTATACTTTTCTCGCTGTCACCCCTTTTTGAGATATAGGGACACAGTCTAACGCGTTTTCTAGAAAATCAAACCGATACTCATTGAAAAGAAATTAATACATAATACTATAATGCAAACACATTCATTAGCTTTCATAACAGCACATGCTTGGTCAATGTAATATATAAGATAATTGCAGCACAATAGATATCATTGTATTGTAACTGACCTGATGTAAATTAACTGTAAATGATTACTTACAGTAGACTTCAACCTCACAAAGTTCGTTAAAAGCATGTTCAGAATATCCTTCTGGAAATGGAGGGTGCGTTCGATTGTTGTAATATATAACGTATCTTCCACTTTCGCGGTCTGGACATTTGATGGTTATCGGATTTGGTAATGTTTCTAATGTGAAGATGCTGTCCATAAAACAAAGTATTCCATCTTCTTTGGTGGTTGTGTTGGATACGTAAACCGAGAAACCCAAAAATCTTGTAGTATATCCATTGACCGCGGCTGAAAAGAGTGTTTTGGTCGAGCAATCAGTGTAGTAACTTTTGAAAAATACATGTAATATATATGGATAGACGTTTATAAGAAACAGGTTAAGTTGTATATTTTAAACATTTGAGACTTTCAGATACATTAATGTATAAATCACTGTGTCAAGTAGACGAACATACGACTGCTCATTAGTGGCGTTGAAATATCATGCAAAATCAAGATTGTTGTTAGTATTAATTTACATCGGCATATACATTTATTTTGGCTAGCTTTGTATTACATGCAAGTACCATTTTAAGTAATTGTATACTTTTTTAAACAGAATGTGACTACATGTACTAGCCCCCATAAACCAATTATTTCAAGTTAATATATATGTACTCAATATTGTAGTTTTTTCAGGTACATGTATACACATATGATAAAAAATTGCTTGTGAGTATAATGTGTATATATCGTGTATCCCCGCCAGTGTTAAATTGTTTGTTGAAGAAATCCCATTTGAATCTGTCTGAAATTCAAACTGCTATTGTACAGGAAGAGATTAATGTTATACAAATCCGTTTGCCAGTTATATGGAAGTCTTTGAATGAAAGGGTTGGCAAACAAGAACCGTTATAATAATGATGCAATCTCAGTTTTTTAAATGTATATTTATATTATAAGGCTGCTCCTTAATCATTATTGTAAAAAAGCTATCCATCATGACTTTTTTCCCTCAAATACATCACACGTTTTATTTTTTTGTTGTTTTTAAAAAATTATGTTTTTGTAATACCTTTTTTTTTAATTTGATGACTAGTACATAATTAATTCTAATTAATCACCTTTTGAAATTGAATTATTTAAGAAAACCGTTATTACATATTACTAGAACAGCCTACATACATATATTAAACCATTCAGGACATTGTAATAGGAATCTAGGTTTTATCATTTCAGCGAACTTTACTAATTTAAAGACAATAATGCATTTGTAGCATTTTTTTGTAAAATAATAAAAATAAATGTAATCTAGATACATAGATGTCAACTTGATAATTGTTCTGAAAAAGTCAGGATTTGTAACTTTTATTTGTGGTTCATTAGAGATAAAACTACAAAAAACAATCAGCCATTTTCCCCCCTAAAAATATGTGCATTTAACATTGCCAGTTTACGACGTCCCGATAAACGAGTTCGTATTTTAGTTTTTATAAGTTAATACGCTCTTTCTATTACATATGTAGCTAGTTATTATTTACTTGACGTATAAAATATAAAATAAACACCCAGAAAAAAACTTACACCATTCATTATTATCCGTTCTGTATTGTATAAATATGTGATTAATAACATGTACTCTTCCAAGGTCTACTCGCCATTCAGCTATCTTTTTATTGTACGTTGATATTGTACACTGTCCTCCAAATGGAGATAAATCTGACATACGTCCGTCTACAGCACGGTCCGCACCCCAGTCTCTGTTAGGGTAGGGATGCATCTGCCATGCTGATTTGTTTACAGCAACATTTTCTGAAAGAAAAAAAAATTATGAAAGGTGGAATAACATAACACACCTGGAAAAAGTCACTCAAATTAACAGAAAATGTTTTGATAAACAAAGATACAATGATAAATAAACTGTAAATACGTCAAATAAGCGAAAAATTTGCAGTTTTGGGATAAAAAATGAGTATCTACAATAATTATCCCAGTAAGTAACAACAAAAGCCCATGCGGGATTCGAACTCGGAATGTACGGATCACAAGTCCGACACTTTATCCACTCGGCTATGGAGTAAGTTACATGTTTCAGTCCAAAAAAACCTTATAATAAAACGAAAAGTCGTTTCGATCAGCGGTTAGCCATTTTGTGATGATGTGTTATTCCACATTAGAGGTATTATAAACAACAATCTTATAAAGTTATTTTGGACCGTGATATAATATTGTATGTCAATAATAGTTATGAAGTATTACATAGTTTGAATTTTGTCATACGTAACTCACTATATCAAGGCTCATATTTATTATGCCATGATGCCATCATCGAATATCACAGCTGCTGTGCGAGATATGTCCCAGGATCCCATATTGAAATCACTCAAGCGTTTTTAAATTCTGATGATTTGAGAACTATTTCAAAGTATAGTAAGCCACCTTGAACAAACTTTTTTTATAAAAATAATGCTATCTAACGAGTATTTCTTCTTAAATTTAACTTCTACCACAAATCATTTACACTGAGTACACCGATGAAAAAAAATCAGCTTCATGAAAAGACATCTCGTTTTAATGTTCATTATTTTTCACTTTTTAAACCATTAATTGCATAAAACTACATGATGAGCGAATGTGGAAACATAAACATTTCCTGTCAGTGTGAATTCAGTTTGATTAAAATGCAAAAATGAAAAAAAACATTAGCTCAGTGACTTAACGACAAAAAAAAAGCATACCGTAAAACTCCCAAGTGAAGTGATGCACTCAATATAAAGAAAACGACATTCCCCATTTGAAAACGTCAGACATTAAAAAACTGTAACGAGAAAATATACTTAAATTGCTGTTTAATTGATCATTAGGTGCATTGCAAGCTACACCACTTTGGATAATTAACAGTCCAAGGAAACATTTCTAAAGCGCAAAACGTCATGAAACAATTTTCGCACCAGGAAATATACATCAAGTGTGTTGTGATGCCTGTATAAACCAAAAACGAAAGTCATGAGTTGAATAATTAGCTAGAATACTATGGTCGGAATACTCTGAATAAAAAGAAACATAGTAACTTATATTATACATGAAACTATGACTAACAAAACTGCATGCACAGGTGTGTATATTATAATTGCATTATTTGGCAGGTAAAAAGGTGTTTTTGAACACTTATTGAATTAAATATCATTACATTACATTTGGCAGGAAGGAACATAACGAATTGATACATGCGCGTAAATTATGCGCGTACGGTTCGCCGTAGAATTCAAGTCACAATAAAGTTTTCTTTTAAAATCAATACATTCAGTCAAATTATGAGGGTGGGGAAATGGTACTTTTAACATTTTAGGTAACTTAAATATTGGTCAGAGAGCATGGTACTGTAAATTTAAATGCCATATAAGCGTTTTGTTTGCCGTAAAATATTCTAGACTTTATTTCATTTCTATAAGAAAATAAATCTAGGAAATCTTGGACTTTATATCCTAACGATCAGATACAATCAACGAGCAGTAATTACTTGATATACATTATTATATTACCATATAATATACGGTAATCACTGGATGAAATATCTGGTTTCAGCGCTGCGGAAACCCTTTGGAAACTCTGCGGAAACTTAAGGTTACTTTAAGTTTCCGACAGGTTTCAGCACGGAAACTTCAAGTTTCATTAAGTTTCCGCAGTGCTGAAACTTAGGCTGTCCATGAATCCAAATGGTTTCCGCAACGGAAACTTACTGAAACTTGAAGTTTCTGCATAGTTTCAATCTCCATATACGCTTGGGATACATATTGTTTACAAATGGTTTCCGCGACGGAAACTTACTGAAACTTGAAGTTTCTGCATAGTTTCAACCTCCATATACAATTGGGAAACATATTGTTTACAAAGGGTTTCCGCAACTGAAACTTACTGAAACTTTTTATATTTTTGCTTTCACAAAAGCTGAGCAAGGTTTCTACGTACTCTATGTAAAAACAAAACAATTTCAAACAGTTCCAAATTTATTTTGTTCAAAAATCTG
Source organism: Magallana gigas (assembly GCF_902806645.1). NCBI lineage: Eukaryota > Metazoa > Mollusca > Bivalvia > Ostreida > Ostreidae > Magallana > Magallana gigas. The sequence continues at coordinate 42,699,524 of NC_047560.1, read as the reverse complement.
AAATTGTTTCCAATAATAAATAAAATACAGCCAAGGTACAATAATGGAGAAACATCCATATGGCAATTCCCTTATTAGGGACTTTTATTTAAAAAATGATAAAATTGCACAAGAAAAAAAACTCCCATAGAAATCTTTACATTTATATTTTTTTTCATCTCGATTAAATGCCTATCAAATCTCCCTTTAAAAATGCAACAAAGATCTTACTTTTTTAAAAATATGAATGCAATTTACAAAATAACTGCACGTACATGAATAAACAAAGAAAACTTCACTGCTACATGAACATGATACACTTGTCTCAATTTGTTTTGAACTACAATGAATATGTACACCATAAAATATTTTTGAAAAGTCTAAAGTATCCATCTTTAAAAAAAAAAAAAATACACTACAAGATAGTAGTTGACTATAGAGGTATGACCCAGATTTGATTTGAATATGTATGTCAATAAATTCCAAAATGAGGTCAAAGTGACCCACTTACAAGTTGGGATAAACCTTTTCTTTGTTAGTAATATAATCTAATGTTTTACAATAGAACAGGATTTGATATCATTTTTTTGATAATCCATTAAGTCCAAAGTGAACTTTTCATTTCCACCCATGATGTACCAACTGATCAGATTTTAATATCATAAGCCTGTCAGTATTTAATAGATGACCCAGAGGGAGATATGAAAAGCTTGTTGGCCAATAAAAAGCTAACAATGGAGCAGTCTGTCAAATCATGTGCAAAAATATGATGTACACATTTAATTAATTATGCTGATTGCAACACACTTCATTCCTGATGAATATTCTTCTTTATACACGGTTTACCTTCCTACATTTCACTACTTTACCTACATTAATATTTTTAAATCCAAGACATGAAGTAAAATATACATTGTTTATATATGACAAGTATTACTACATGTACATGTACTTGCTTTTTGTAGCATAAATGTATAAAATACAAAGTATCACACAGATCATTTACCTTACAATTCTCATCAATACCAGCATTTTACTTATGCTATAAAAGCTAATTCCAATTATATATTAGTTACATAACACAGATTAAAATAAAACCCACATGGAAACAACTTTCCATCCAAGTAATTTTGTTATATAAAAATTGTAATACATGGGGTATTTCTTGTCTTTATATATTTTCATATACAACATAATTGAATATTGTTTGGTGTATTTTATCATTTCTATGACCCATGCATTCATCTCCTAATGCAGTTTTTTACATTTAAGATTGGTTTCTTAATTTTTCATATATTGCTGCAAATAAAAACTAAGTTATCAATAAATGTTTAAACAAAGAAAATGGAAAAAAAAGTAGTTAACACTTGGAGGTGTAAGGATATATGTTACATGGAGTCTAATATTTTATGCAATATTTGCAAATAAGAAAATGAAAGTTAATATCTGCAAGGTCTAATCAATCATTTAATAAGTCAAAACCATGTGATTTTCTAAGATTCTAGCTTACAGACAGACATTGTAATATACTGGTATTTGATCATATAAAAAAATTACTTTTATATTTTATAGGTTTTTTGAAATGAGAATACTTTACAGTTAAAAAGTCTTGTTCTGCAGAGGTTTAGTCGGGTCGTAGAGATGTGTCCATTCGAATCAATAAGGAGTGTCCTTGGCTGTTGTTGATGTAACCCGAGTCATAGTTTATGGAAATAGGCCTTTTTGGGGGACTTTCGAGCATTGTCCAGACTGGTGAAGCACTCATATGATCACATCATGGCTACAGCAGACTTAGTAGTTCTGGACAGTGGTAGCATTAAAATTCTTCTTCTTGCGATGAACTTGTTCCTTTCACTGGGCTGTACTTTATATCTGTTCTATTTATCTTCAACAAGAATAATAAAGTTTCATTTAGATTTTTAAACAATAAACATTCAGCCTAACATGTAATAAAAGCATTCTGAATAAAATTCTGAATACAGAAGCTACTATGCAGTTGCCAGTTGCTGTTTAAACTATGTTATATAATGACTACAGTAGTATCTGGTCTAAAATGTTTCATTTTATGTTTGAAGCTATGTTATTTTCATTTTGATTCAATTATTGTTTGCTGAACAATGGAAAAACTTATCAACAATAAGTGTGTTTCACCACCCCCCCCCCCCATCAACCTCCTTTTCAAGAACTTAGACCTGGATTTCCCCAAAATTACTACAGTAAATTATAAACATCCAACACATGTATAAGTTAATGGTGAAAATAATCAATTTCAAAGCAATACCTTGCGTTCACATCGTCCAGCTGGTCAAAACATTCACCCGAATCACCGAACAGAGGATGCAACTAATCACCGGAAACATTGACTTTGAATGCTGTCAATGCTGAAAAAGAAAAACGTGAAAGATTTCATTTTCCGGATTTAATTAATAATTTTTTTTCGTTACATTTAGAGTTTTTAAATTGTATAATGTGCGAAAGATTCATTGTTTGTCTTGTTTACCAACCAATCATTCATATATTAGGGGCGTTTATATAATTATATATGTGTATACCCTGGATAATCTTGGTTATCATGCATATAAAGTTGGTTAATGGTTAACTTGGTCAAAACGTATATTTAAAAGAGATACGGTAATAAAAATTAAAACGCCGAACCAAGTTTGAAAAAATGACGCCATCTTGATTTGATGGCGCGAGATCTCGTTTACAAATGAGAGATAAATTAGAGTCTTAAAAATGTTATTGGGAGTATCTATATTGTGAATTAAGTTACCTTGACATGAGTTCTTCGTTCCTGCATTATCTCCTTGTTGTAGAGGCTATTAATGCTTCTGAATTCTCCATTTTACAACAGCACCTTCTTGTCCATTTTAACCTTCGCTCGGAATCATAAAGTGCGCCAATACTGACCAATCAGAACCCGCTAAATCTTGGAAAAGTGCATCTTGGGATAGTTTAAAATGAATAATGTTTAATCAAAATAATCATTTTTTACCGAATAGTATACTTTTTACATGTATATTTATTTTAAATAAGAACTGTCGGAGTCAGTATTTCTTGGTTAAATACGACAAAGTATTGGCGTGTGTTTGTTACAATTATATTTGTAACACGTGATTAACCAAAAAAAAATGGCCGACCGTTTGTTTACAAATGTCTAGTTTTAATGAGACATATGTATCAGATTTTGTCTTTAACTATATTTTATTTACATATACTGATGATTTTGCCAAACTAAATATGATAGAGCCATATATAGTTTACTGACAAGTTAGTCTTGACTTGTCCAATATTCACCGCGATTCAAAGCACGGTCATATTCTTATTCAAAATATAGAGGTGTGAAAATATTATGTTCATCACAGAGCAGGTTATGCATGAACACACAGAAATCACAAATATAATTAGATGCCGATCAATTAACGGGGTCCGGTTAACAGCGTTTACCCGTACGGTAAATTTACAACTATGATGAATTGATGGCAATTATTTTACAGTTACACATGTGCACTGATTGGTCATGCGATGAACAGTACGTTAAGAATACTTAGGAAATTAAAGTACAAACGCGTTAAACAAGCCGGGAAGTAAGACGTACACGTCGGACTGATATATAAACAAAATATAATTTTAATTATTTAATATACTTTCTACATCAAATGTATACGAATGTATAATCAAATTTTAAAAATGGGATTAAAATCACGTGCACCACAAGGCTAGTGCTGGATTTTAAACTGATTTTGTAATATAACGTATAACTTCAGTAAAATTATAAATAATGATCATTATATCTTATAACAGAAACATGTGCATGTTTCATAAACATGTATCAATATCTGTGTTTACAGTACAGAAAGTAAATACAAAGTATAGAAATGCACGAATCACATAGGCGTCGAACCGGGGGGGGGGGGGGGGGGGCTTAGTGCAAAGTTAGACTTAACCAATAGGCATAAAGCCCCCCCCCCCCCCCCCAACTTTTTCTCGCCGGAAATATAATTGTTCCTAAAGTTACCTTGAGAGATTGAGAAGTTGGAGTAATAGGCATACTAGCCCCTCCCCCCCCCCCCCCCACAACAACACGGATTAGGAATTTCATGATTTTGGGGAAAAAAATTTGGGTAGGGAAATTTATTTTCGGAAGTATTTAGTATAGGTATACCCCCCCCCCCCCCCCCCACGGATTAGGATTTTCATGATTTTGGGAATTAGGGTTTTTTTTAGGGTTTTCCCTCAATATTTTTGAGGATTAGTCTAGCCCCCCCCCCCCACTTTCAATTTGCTTTCGACGCCAGTGAATCATCATACAGTCATACATGCAGTAAAGTCTGAAATGCATGTAAATAATCAAACAATTATTATATTAAACTCAAACTCCAAGTGGGTTTTACTTGTTATTATCAACTGTAGAATTTTTAAAAAAAAATTCCTGTGTACATGTGTTGGCGTGGTATTAAAAAAGAAATGAATTGGCTCTAAACTTCAGGTTGTACGAATATTTGGTACGATTTCTAAAAATTTACAACGACTTTACCTTGATTTGTTTGCTTAATTAGTTACTGTACCTCAAGGTTCATTCAAATGATAACTAAATGATTTAAGAAGGAGTCTTACAAAATAGGTATATTAATTTATTTTACTAAATAATTATAATTTACTTATCAGTTTTACTAATTCAGGTACACACAAATTGAAAAAAAATTCCCGCCGGGCTTTAGTTATAAACTCACGCTTCGTACTGTGTATATGTTATGTAACAGTCTTTTGTTCACTCCTGACAGAAAAAAACCTGCAATCCACACAGAATATACAGGAAAATCACAGAGGAGGTCACCTGGACAAAGAATGTATACACATGTATACACGTGCCCGAGTACCTAAGATTAATGATTTCATCATATGCATTAAACAAGATCAGACATCAGTTTTTCTTTTCAAATTCCATTAATTACTTAGTAAGGTTCTTAATCGCCTTATTTGCCACATTTGAAGATAGTTACATGTATACATATAGTTTCAGTTACGCTGAAACCTTACTATACATTTTAGTATGTACGGATTCATTATCATTAGGCTAGAATTAAACTTAAACCTGTTGAAAATAAATGATATCACTATTAAACTCAAATCAATTTTAGTAATAGTTTCAGCAATGCGTAAACCATTTGGAATCTTAACTTAAAGTTTCAGCATACTGAAACCTAGCGGAAATGTTCTGAAACTGATTGATATTTCCATAATAATTTACACAAATTTTCACATGATTCAAATTTAGTTTCCGCATTGCGGAAACCACCAGGAATCTTAACTTAAAGTTTCAGCATACTGAAACATAGCGGAAATGTTCTGAAACTGATTAATATTTCCATAATAATTTACACAACTATTCACACGATTCAAATTTAGTTTCCGCATTGCGGAAACCATCAGGAATCTTAAACTAAAGTTTCTGCTGACTGAAACCTAACGGATACTTGCTGAATCGATATAATGGTTTCCGCATTGCGGAAACTATACATGAAACTTCAACTTCAAGTTTCAGCAAGGTTTCCATATAGTTTCAGTTTTGCTGAAACTTGATTTTTCATCCAGTGAATATTCGCCATGATCTAATTTTCGAACTTTGAATACGCATAAACAATATTCTAAATTATTTTCTATAAAAAAAAATTTTTAAATCGCAAAATAATAACACAAATTAAAAATGATACAAAATGTTCACATTTTCTCCATTTCGCAAAGTTTGTGACATGCGAAAAAAACATGGTATATGGTATATTTTATCAACATGAGAATAATACAATCGTTTAACAGAGTCAAGTATGTCGCATTACAATTCTAATTATTACTATAACAAATTGCAGCACTTGTATGTCTGTCAATGAACAATAATCGTAATATACAAATCAAAGCACTCAATGGAAAGAGTATTTCTTCTCCCTTCGTTATGGTAGAAATGAATATGTATATATCAATTACATAACACTATAAAATTCGTTCAATTGTCACATATTTTGACAGAGATCTGCAATGAACGGAAGAACATTTTGTAAGCTTAATTTGTTAGCATACAAAATACTTTAACAGTGCATGTCACAACATAATGCAATTAAGATCGACAGGTTTAAATAGTTATATATCCTGGAAATTGTTCAACAGATGAGTGAAACATAATCAATAATTAACTAAAACTATTCAAATGTTCCGTAAACTAATTACTTATTATAATTTGGATACACATACAATAAAACATTAATTAAAAACCGTGTTTTCATTTACATGAAGTGGGTGTGATGTAATTTGTGTTATCCGGAATTGGTCGGGTCGACCATGCATGTTTTTGTGTATAGTGTGACAATAAAAGAGCATTCTAAAAAAGACAAATGGCGGTGTTAGTTGTTAAAACGTTGTCTCAAAGAAAGACAATACATGGTGTCAGAAGTGAACAGTCACTGAGTTATGGAGCAGTTAAAACCTCCGTCGCACCTAAGTTTTGAAGGGAAAATTGGAAAGAATGGCTGCAAGGATTTCACCTATACTTAATCGCGTCGGGAATCGACGAGAAAGCAGGCAAGCTAAAAGTTGCTACGTTTCTACATGTTGCTGGTGTTGAAGCGAGACGCATTTATAACACATTCAACATTCCGGAGGAGGATGTAGATAAATTAGATGTGTTGGTTCAATGCTTCCAGGATTACGTTGAACCACGTAAGAATTTCACATATGTACGTCACATATTTTTCACACGTAAACAAGAAACTCATGAGACTATTGATAACTATGTCACAGACTTGAAAAACAAAGCATTACATTGTGAATTCGGGGATTTGAAAGAGTCGCTAATTCGGGACAGAATAGTATGTGATACAGTGCTGCTATCCTGAAAGTTGACAAGGATAGGATAGGATGCAGGATGCACGATACATGATAGAAATATAAAGGTTAAGTTCTATCCTATCCTATCCTATCCTATCCTGCATCCTGTAGCCAATCAGATTCGAGTATAAATTTCAGAGTTTTTTTGCAAAACGAAAATTTGCTTTACAATGTATTTTCAATGTCAGTTTAATACGTTTTACAAGTTAAACCATTTAAAAATAATTATTATATCAAGAACGCGGTGCATAAGAAAGATGTACGCTAAAATGTCGGCGCTACATCTTTGGCAATTCGTACGCAAGTACGGAGTTACTGCGAGAATTCGATGCTACATTTGACAACGTCAGAAATAGATTTCTGTATTTACTTCATTAAACGTCTGCAAAGTAATAAAAGCTTGAATTTATAAACGACCAATTCGGCATTTTAAAAGATAAACATGTATACAAGAAACAGACATTGCTTCACGTTTCATGTAATTTCTTCGATGCCAAATAACAGGGACGCATATTTCTGTCCGATATTAACCTGAACATATCGAATTAATAAATGTTAGCTAGCTATACATGCTTAAGAATTTATACTTTAAAAATAACTCCGAGTGGTTTAACTATAAACGATATAAACTTCCTAAAGGAATTATTTATTTCCAGATCGCGTTTACATTTATCGCCGAACGAATCGCTCGAATAATGATAATTACGCTCAGTTATACGTGATAAGAAAATAATTTCTTCTTCTTCCAGTAATGTGCCTGGCACCAAGGTTGGGCATTATCGCACATGATTAAAAGGTTAAAATCATTCTGAGGAAGGCCTCGTTAAAATCTGGTTAAAATCTTCAATTTTTAAAATGGGTAGGATCTGGGGCTGATTCGGGCTTTGAAGGCCTCGAGTGAATCAGCTGTCACTATGGCTGGTGAAAGTGAGTTCCAGATTACTACTCCGGCTGGAAAGAAGGAGTCCTGATAACATTTTAAGTGGCAAAATGGTTGTAGGAACCTCATAGTATGTCCTCTAGTATTACAGCTGTTTACAGGATGTAAATGACTAGATGGTATGTCGATGTATCCATTCACAATCCTGTACATCATGGTGGCTCGTGATGTTATCCGCCTGGACTGCAGGGTATCAAGATGGAGATGATTGAGCATGGATGTTACGCTGTTCTCCCTGCTATAGTCGCCCATGATGTATCGTGCAGCTCTTCGTTGTACCGCCTCTATCTTATTGATGTGGGTCTTGTTGGTATGATCCAATACTGTAGAGGCATATTCCACCTGAGGTCTCACTACGGTCTTATAGCTGGTTGCCTTGATGGACCGTGGGCAACCAGATAGGTTACGACTCAGGAAAGCGGTGGTGTTGTTGGCTTTCCTGGTAATGTTGTTAATATGTGATCCCCAGTTGAGCTTGTTGTCGATGGTAACACCAAGGTACTTTGCTTTGGTGGTGAACTGCAAAGTTTGGCCATGGATGGAATAATTGGCCTCGATTATACGCCTTTTGTTGGTGATGCGTATTACTTCACATTTCTCTGGGTTGAAGCTCATCAGCCACTCAGACTCCCATACTTGTAGTTGGTTTAAGTATTCTTGAAGGGTGATTGTGTCCTCCTCATTAACTATCCTGCGGTACAGCAAGCAGTCATCAGCAAAGAGCCTTGTTGTTGATTTGACTCGGGATGGTAGGTCATTGATGTATACCAGGAACAGTAGTGGACCAAGCACTGTGCCCTGGGGTACTCCAGATGTTACAGGAGCAGCTGATGACATCTCTCCATCAACAACCACTTGTTGGCTTCTGTCAGATAAGAAGCTACTGATCCACTCCAGGGTCTGTCCTCTCACACAATAGTGCTCCAGTTTGAGGGCTAGTCGATGGTGGGGGACTTTATCAAAGGCTTTGCTGAAGTCAAGTAAGACTGCATCTACCTGTTGGCGTTGGTCGAGGCTACTTGCTAGATCATGGATAGTTGTTATCAGTTGACTTTCACATGATCGTCTCTTCTTATAACCATGTTGCTGGTCTGAGAGGATGTTATTTCTCTCCAGGTGATGACACGGCTATGGACAATATGCTCTAAGGTCTTACAGCATTTAGATGTGAGAGACACTGGACGGTAGTTAGATGCTCTGGATGTGTCTCCTTTCTTGAATAATGGTGTGACATGCAGTCTTCCAACCATCTGGGACTTTCCCTTGGTCTAACGATGATTGGAATATGATGGTTAGTATAGGAGACACTGATGTTTTCATTGCTTTCAAAAATCTGGCTGATATGTTGTCTGGTCCACTAGCCTTGTTTGGGTGCAGGCTTTGCAATAGTTTGAGGACAACTTTTTCTGTGACTTTGATGTTATTTACCCCTGGATAGGTTGATTGGCCAAGGTCCGGCAGGTTACTAAGTGATTCCGTATGAAAGACAGATGAAAACTGTTGATTCAAAATCTCTGCCTTTTCATTTGGACTGGAGTGAAGCAAACCCTCATTCCGCAAGGGGGAGACACCTGAACTGTCAAAGCGCTTACTCTTGATGTACGAGTATAGCTTCTTGTTTGAATGGCCCTCCTCGCCTAACATGTTGTTAATATATTTGAGGTATGACTTTCTACACTCTTTTCTGTTGGTACTCTGGGCCTCCCGATATTTTCTCCAATCATTCTGGGTGTTTGTTATGCGGGCCCTCCTATGTGCACGACGTTTCCTTCTACTGAGGCTCCGAATGTTTCTATCACATCATGGTTGGTTGAATCGACATGAAGTGAACTTTGATGGTACGTGTGCATTAATGGAATGAGTGCAGATCTTCTTGAAGTCATTCCACATCACATCTACTGGTGCATTGTTGTTGGCATGTTGTTGAAATTTGGCCAGATTCTCCGCCAGATCAAAACTAATAGCCTCAGTGTCTGCTTTGGCCCAAAGATATACAAGTCTCCTCACTGGACGGCGTCGATGTGGCGTAGTGTTGATGTCAATTAATACAATGTCATGATCGCTAAGTCCTGGAAGTGGTCTTGCCTTATTAAGAAGGGATGGTCTATTTGTGGCAAAGATGTCAAGGATGTTACTACCACGTGTTGGGAAGTCGATGACTTGCTGACATCCAAGATCACTAAATATGTCTATAAACTGTTGACTGATGGTAGTTGGGTAGTTATGTCCCTCAACTGAATCACATGCCCAGTTGATATCGGGAAGATTTGCATCACCGCCAATCCATAATGTGTGATCCAGATGATTTCTATGCAACTCCCTTAGTGTGGCGCACATTTTGTTTGTGTAGTCCACATCATTGTTTGTGGGTCTGTAGATGCTGCACACAATGATGTGTTTGCTGTTATCCTTAGAAGGGATTGACGCAGCAACCATTTCTGTGGGTGTATCTAACACAATCTCTGAGGCATCTATATTAGCCTTGGTAATGATGGCTACTCCACCATGAGAGCTGTGTGGACGGTCTTTCCTAGCAGCAAAAACATAGTTATCTGGCAGGACCTCTCTCTCGTAGATGGTTGAGTTGAGTCATGTCTCACTGGCCAAGATGATGTCAGGGTCAGTGTTCTCCAGCATGCTCCAGAACGCCTCACGTTTGGGTCTAATACTCTGAAAGTTTATAGATAATATTCTTGCCTTGTTACTTTCTAGTGGCTTTTTGAATTGCTCTTTTTTTGGAGAAGATGCGAGAATAGGATCACCAAAAAATGAAGTGTTTTGTGGGGTATGTACACTTGATGGTGTTGATGATATAGTGTCACTACTTAAAGATAAATTGAAATCTTCAAAAAGACTGGTGTGGAAATTAGGAAGGCCACACTGACAGCAGTACCAGCTTAGATCTGGGTTCTTCTCAAGGGGCAAGTAAATCCCTGTATTCATGCCAAGGCAGTCCTTATGATACCAAGTCTCACACTCGGTACAGGCAACAGATAGTACAGTTTTTGACCATTTGACTGCCTTACCACACTCTCCACATGGGAATTTCGGTGTTCTGGGGCCTGGGTTTGGATGACAATCATATGAATTTAGAATGAATAATGCACACATATAAGTCAGATGGTGTTTAGTAAATCGTTTTGGTGACAAAAGAAATTGCTGTTTGTTGATTGTGCCTGGTTGTACATACATCACTTGGGGTGAGAATCTGATGTCCTCCCAATTTGATAAAAATACGTGACTAAACAGTTCCTCAATAAGTGCATCGAAGTAATTTATCTGTTTTTATGCATAAATATATTAAAATCAAAAATCGAATCGCTTACCTGTTTGTTTACACTATTGTGTCCATCCCGCGTACGATTTAATTTTACCGTAGCACAGGTAAGTAAGTTATCCCGGTCGAAGATTATTCGGTTTTAAGACTGAATTATTCATTTAGAGTACTACATTAATTGATAAAATCATTTAATTCTTAAATTTCGTTTCATTTAACTTGCATTCCTATATTTTGAAGGTATGGGATATGATAGGATAGGATAGAGCTTATTTGCAGGATAGGATGCAGGATAGAGGATATAGGATAGGATAGGATAGTTTTGTCAACTTTCACCATGGCAGCACTGTATATCGAATGAAGCATGCAGAGCGAGACTCTTGCGAGAAGCAGATTTAACACTCGTTAAATGTATAGACATATGCAGGGCATCTGAATTATCAGAACATCAGTTGAAGACATTACATCAAGAACCAGTGGCAGCTGTATCCGCTCACGCTGTATCCAAGAAGCATAACCATGAAAAACAGCACAATAGTAGTGAGACTCACAGAAAACAGAAAACCAATGTCCAAAGTACGCACACAGGTAATCCATGCGGCAGATGTGGAAGACAACATCAGAAGGGAAAATGCTTTGCATACAACACACTATGTTACAAGTGTAAAAGCCCAAATCCTTATGCTAAATATTGCAAGACTGGATCTAGTCAAGTTTACATTCACTAGAGGAAACAGAAGAGGACCTATACCTTGGCGCAGTGAGTGTGGACAGTATTCATGAAGAGCTACCGTGGACAGAATCTGTGACTATTAACAATGTACCAGTTACATTCAAGCTGGATACAGGAGCTCAAGCAAACATAATACCGCGAAATGTTTTCAACTCCTACAGATTTCTCGGAACCACTTACAGAGTGTGAACGTGAACCTGATTACCTACAATGGTGACGTCATGAAACCAGATGGAAAAGTTGACATTAGATGCCGCATTCGTAAAGTTGAACGTACACTTCCATTTTATGTCACAAACAAGGGAAGCACTCCTATCCTTTCTAAAGAAACATGTGCTCGTTTGGGATTAATACAACACATACCAGCAGAGTCAATAGACAAGGACGTGTGTATGTCAAAAGACAAATTAATCGAACAGTATGCAGATTTTTTTAGTGGTTTAGGAAAACTACCAGGAAAGTACCACATTGAAATAGACGAAAGTGCAAACCCAGTGGTTCACCCGTCAAGGAAAATACCCGCAGCGTTACACATTCAAAATGTATTATTCAAAATATTCATTCAAGTCAGGAAAATCCCGTGGCAAACAGCAAACCCTCGGTAACCAGGTCAGGAAGAATCTCGAGACCACCCGCCTACCTATCAGAATATGTGAAATAACTTGATGTACTTGTGTTCATGTTTTGTACGTCTACTATTCGTTTGTAAAAAAAAAAAATATTACTTATGAACTCCAATTGATTGTAATTTTGAAGAAACAATTTTGAATTTTAAGAAACTCTAAAACTTCAATGTGTGTGATATTCATAGTAAGTAAAGTGGGGGGATGTGATGTAATTTGTGTTATCCGGAATTGGTCGGGTCGACCATGCATGTTATTTTGTATAGTGTGACAATAAAAGAGCATTCTAGAAAAGACACATGGCGGTGTTAGTTGTTAAAACGTTGTCTCAATGAAAGACAATACAGTGGGTAACTCAAAAATGAATTGCATTCCATGGCCGCTGGGTCAAGGATTCTGGTGATAGAGCTTATGATTTTAAAGGGTAATTAATATATGTTCAATTTCGTCACTGTTTGTTATGATACAAGTATGAATCATATTTATTCAGAATTTAGAAAGTTTCTTAGATTAAAGAATTCCGGAATATAAATTAACGCTTCCGTACACTTTTGACATATACGTATGTTTACACGATTGAATTTTACTTAGTGTGCTGTCATCGTGGTATGTGTTTTGGGTTTGTTTTTTTGCAAATTATTGCATACATGTGTATGGTGCACACGCTTGTCTGAACCCCCCCCCCCCCCCCCCAGTATTTTTTAATTAGGAAGTTGATATATCCTTAAAAAAAATTGGCATAATACTTGTACTTTTATTCTTTATGATTTATCAGATAATATAGGTAAGAGGAACTGCTGATTTCAATAATGTCTTTGCAAAATATTCCATAAAGAGTTCACCATTCGTATTGAAACTAGTCATTCTTGCAAATTTTTAAGATGAGACTTTTATTTTTTTTTCAATTTTCAAATTGACCGTACATCTTTTAAAAAAGTACAGAAATCTGGTGAGGTCATATTTAGATAAGTCGAACCTAAATAAACTTGATAGATAAATTAACTGCACAGTAAACCTACCAGAATCATTTATAGTGTCATGTAGTTACGAGTTTAAAAAAACAAAAGCAAAGTGGTTGTCTACCATATAACTTTCATAAAACTCATAACTAACAAAAAGATATATGCATCAACACTTATTTAATGAATATCTAAAGAAAATGTCAGCCAAATTAATTGAAAGTGTACTTTTGTTTACGGAATTTAAAAGTAAGTTATGTCATGACTGCGCACGGCAAAGTTCAAAATATGACGTCAAGATGACGAAAGCGCAGTATTTATAACACCCTTAATCGTGCGTCTCTTAGTTTACAAGTAAAGAAAACCCCGAACGTCAGATGACGTTATTTATTCTTTTGACTAAATGTTTACTAACATATCTTTTGGACTGTTTGATGTCCAAAATAAATTACAACAACCCCATCATGTATTGAAGTAAAACCCAAGCAACTGATATTTGACTTATTATTTGCACCATTGAGCGCTTTGGACAGTTTGTATCGGTTTCATCCCTAATCAGTCCCATTCTTTTGGTACTTGTACTTCTAGTTGCGTCGTGACGTCCGGCACGTAAAAATTCTTAATCAGTTCTAAAGAGGACTATCTATCTTTAGTAACTTATCATTGCTGAACAAAACAATATATTCCTTCATCATTTGATACATAGAATATCATGACAATTCCTTATAGCGAGGGTTAACTCAAGAAAAGTTTCTACGTAATGTTTTGACTGACCTTTGCCCAATCAGATCGTAGTTAGGAGTTAAGACATTGCTCGTGACTTGAATTAGAGAGAGAGAGAGAGAGAGAGAGAGTGAAAGTTAACGGGTTAATGGAGTAAAGTATAGATGACGCGTTATGACAATGGTCAATGAGCATGATGTAAAACATTGGTGGATCTTGAAGGACTTTGCTTCAAAACCATGCCACACCACAATGAGCTCTAAAACCACAGCCAAAGAAATAGTGATGAAGGTGGACTTGTGAAGCAAATGTCTTCACTTAACAGTAAACGCAGGCATCCGTTTCTACAGAATGGGCACAGTTACCATATAAAGGAAGTACTACTAACCCGGGAATCCTTCATTTTTGTCCCCCGCCGCAACGCGGAGCGGGGACATAGAAATGCCGGGCGTCCGTCCGTGTGTCCGTGGGTCCGTGTGTCCGTGTGTCCGTGTGTCTGTGGGTCCGTGTGTCCGTGCGTCCGTGTGTCCGTCCGTCACACTTTCTTGTAAGCGCTCTCATGCCTACAAATTTTGACGGATTTTCATTAAATTTATACCAAATGTTTATACCACTATTACCTTGGTCAAGTTCGAAAATCAGCATTGGTGGATACTTTTTGTTGGAGTTATGGGACTTTGACCGCAATAATGACTCTGTTTTATCCAAAAATTGACCTTGTAAGCGCTCTCATGCCTACAAATTTTGACGGATTTTCATTAAATTTATACCAAATGTTTATACCACTATTACCTTGGTCAAGTTCGAAAACCAGCATTAGTCGATACTTTTTGTTGGCGTTATGGGACTTTGACCACAATCATGACTCGGTTTTATCCAAAAATTGACCTTGTAAGCGCTCTAATGCTTACAAATTTTGACGGATTTTCATTAAATTTATACCAAATGTTTATACCACTATTACCTTGGTCAAGTTCGAAAATCAGCGTTAGTCGTTACTTTTTGTTGGCGTTATGGGACTTTGACCACAATAATGACTATGTTTTATCCAAAAATTGACCTTGTAAGCGCTCTCATGCTTACAAATTTTGACAGATTTTTATTAAATTTATACCAAATGTTTATACCACTAATACTTTGGTCAAGTTCGAAAATCAGCATTGGTCGATACTTTTTGTTGGAGTTATGGGACTTTGACCACAATAATGACTCCGTTTTTTTCTCCAAAAATTGACCTTGTAAGCGCGCTCATGCCTACAAATTTTGACGGATTTTCATTAAATTTATACCAAATGTTTATACCACTAATACCTTGGTCAAGTTCCTAAATCAGCCTTGGTCGATAGACTCGATACTAGTATACTGCTTGACCGGCGGGGGACCCTGGAATTCTGTTCTTGTTCAGTAATAAGATAAATCCCATTAACGCGCAACTTTTACACAACTTTCACATTTGTCACCCGCGACCACGATATTTTGAAACGTTCCAAGTAGAAGCTACGGAAGTTAGCTGCACAACGACATCTATGCTAAGATCGATAACTCTTTCCGTGTTCCGAATGTCATTGACTTAACGGTAACGCACGAGAGGCCCGAAAAAAAGTTCGGGAAAAGTTTTAGCGCAATATTTAAGAAAATGGATGAAGATCAATTGTTTACCTTTCAAGCAGCAATTAATGGCAACGACTTGGTCATCATTGGCCAAGCTGTGACAGGCAAAACATACATAACAAAAAAATTGGAAACACATTAGGTATACCCCAAAAAAAGAAGTATCAATAGATTGCTCTACAGGCATTGCAGCAACACATTACCAGCATTTGAAAGCCCAGACACTTCATAGGTGGGCTGGCATAGAAGACGGCAGATATTCAAA
The DNA here is from genome assembly GCF_902806645.1 of Magallana gigas. Taxonomy (NCBI): domain Eukaryota; kingdom Metazoa; phylum Mollusca; class Bivalvia; order Ostreida; family Ostreidae; genus Magallana; species Magallana gigas. The sequence goes on along the minus strand of NC_047560.1, from coordinate 42,683,535 downwards.
TGCTGAAATTTTGCATTTAATCTAAAACTTCTCCCGAACTTTTTTTCGGGCCTCTCGTGCATTACCCTTAAGTCAATGACATTCGGAACACGGGAAGAGTTATCGTTCTTAGCATAGATGTCGCTGTGCAGGTAACTTCCGTAGCTTCTACTTGGAACGTTTCAAAATATTGTGGTCGCGAGTGACAAATGTTTATTAATTGGATAGATTACGGTTCAGCGTGCTAATTTATATAAGTTTTCAAATAGGAGGATATGTGTGGAAGTGAGAAAAATAGATGACACCAAAGGTATAGCGATGTTTGATATAGTAATTGTTTGAATTTCCCAGGTGGTACCTCAATGTTAACAAACGGGAGTTGCTTACCTTCTCTCTTTATATATATAGGGGAAACGAGTGTGATTATAAAATGCTACCGAGTCGTGATATTTCTTTTATTTTTCGGCTGGAGACATATATAAGGGGTTGTTAATGATAATTAATACAAGAAATAAAAAAAAAAAAAAATTGGAAAAAATATAGAAAAGGGGGGGGGGGGGGGTAGTGCACGGTCCAGTCCACAAGCACCTGTGACCCCGCAGCATACATTTTTTTGAATTGGATGTATATTATCTAAGAAAAGTGCGCGACAAAACACAAATAGTAAACATTTTCTTTAATTTTATTTCAAATATGGCGATAATTGAGCACGGATGTTTAAGGGTAATGGGCCACCATACATGACAAAGGGCATGCCCAAAATTCAAAACATCAAGTAACATCATTCATGAGTTAGTCACTCATTTTTTTTTTTGAAGAAACCCTATAATTCCATCTTCTTTTTCCTATTTTCACTTTTTTCTATTCTTATTCTTTCTTTCTCGTCTATGTCAGATTGATCTATTTTTTCTGTTAAATGCGCCTTTGTAATATTCTTCAGATCTTCTCCAAGGTCTTTTTGTTTTTTGGAAATTTGCGATAGGTTTTGGCTTGTTTCTTTTCAATTTAATTACAGACTGTTTACGGGACATTTCCTAAGCATAATTGCGCCACATTGCTTTCAGAGGCGGTGAATATCTGGGGCCAATTTCTCGCCTCTTATTCCCTTCAGCTTGTTGGGTGATAGGAGGCTACTCTCCTTACAATGTTTTATTGGCCTCTTATTTCATATAAATATAGATATTAGTTATTGATATGGAATATTAATCGTGCAAGATACACAGAATAAGAGAAACAAAGGTTTAACCGGACTACTGAAAACATGGTTATTTCCGCCCCGTGGTATTTTCGTCCTTTTACTCTTGCAAATAGTTCCGTCCAATCTTGAATTCGCCTAGACATAAATGTATTTTATAGAGCTAGTTTACGACATCGTAATTCGCCCGTTGACCACGAAGGCGAAAGAGGCGAAATCATAACGTTGGTGAATATTTCCCTGTATACAGTACTACATCCTGAATTTTATGCACATAGGTCTAGTCCCTATCGTCACCAGCGGAAACTCAAAGAATATTTATCATGTACTTATGAATGTACAATGCATGTAGAAAATAAATTATATTTTAGGCAAAGGATTAATTAACTGCTATAGGTAAAAGACGAAAGTTAAAAACTTAAGGCAGTGCAAGCTCCAAAGAGTATGAAATACGTCTATTGGGAGGTACAGAATTGTTAATTTATTTTTTTGCCCCCTCCCCATTCATCCAGATGTTTGGGGGTTTTTTTTGTGTTTGTATTTACACTTTTGTCATCTTTTGTTTCAATAATTAAAGTGTTTTATTTTATAATTTCATGTTCCGGTTTTGCACCAGTTCGGTTTTTTGTCGATTGTTTACCAGAAATGACCCAAGTTCCCTTGGGATCAAAGAGATGATGTTACAACACAAACAGAAGGAGAACAACTCAATGTTTTGGAGTGTACGAAATGATGAGTTTATTGGGAAGGCAAGATGGATCAAGTGTGACGGGGAGGATGAGAAAAATAATTGTGATTACTGGTATCTGCCATTGTATTCTGCCTAGATGGACAGTAGCTTTACAATAAAGAAATTATTCATGTTACTGTTGTTTTTTTTGGTGCTTTTTCTTTATTTATTGATTTTAAATATTGTACGCGTGTGTCTTTAATTTATGGAATATTAATTGAAAATTTTCATTTATGAAACATTATGATAAAATACATAATATGTTAGTGAATTGTTTACTTAAGGTATCCCACTCCTCAATTTTGTTGTATTAAGATTTTCTTGAGAAGTATATCATTGAAATCTGTAGACAAAACAAACTTAAAAAATACAAAGATAATGGGGGATCAGTATCCATCCCTCTGAGTTATGGCCCATTTAATTTGACCTTTTTGCACTTAAAATGCAATTTCATCCTGATAAGGGATTTGTTGTCAGTATTTTTGATTAAGCAAACTTATTTCTTCAAATATTGTTTTTAATTATGCACAATGGTCACACTGAATAGAGGGATTACGAAAAAAAATTGTACAAAGCTGCATAAATTTTTGTGTGACCTTTTTGCACTTAAAATAGACAATTTCTATAATAGTTACAATTTGATTTGAAATAAAAACTTTTTGAATATCAAGAATTTTATAAGATTAATCCAGTTTGCCTAAATATGTATTCAGTATCATTTTGGAATAATATATAATGGGGGTCAGTGATGTCAAATTTTAGATATAGGGCTTTAAAGGTAAAATTCTCGCAAAATCTGGCTTAAAAAAATTCAGACATGTTGTGTTGTGTTGAACATATTTTATTGACTAATGCCAAAAGGATTGGACACAAGTTCCAAAAACTTAGAATGTCCTCTCCTTGTACATAATATATTACAGTGCCATACAATGCCAGTTAACATGTATGGCAATAATTTGTATATATCAACATAAAAAAAACTGGGTAATATATACATGAACTTGAAACAACAAATTGTATCACAATAAAAAGTATCTTTCAGAAATATAATGTTGGTATGAAAGATACTTTGAGACTTTCCCAAACAACGTGGGTATTTACATCTATATGCATGCTTGGTCAAAGTGGGAAAATGACCTCTAGTTAACATGCATTGCAAAAAAGAAAATAGAAAAATAAAAAGAAGAGTGCGTGTGAGAATACATACATACATTTGAACATCGACTGCATAGGTTAGGTTTCCGATAATATATATATATATAGAACTGGATTGCAAAGTGAAAGTTAAACGTTTTGTAGACGTTGATTATTGTGTACACAAGAATAAAGCGTCCTTGTGAGAGCGACGAGTCACGCACGTGGAAATGTTTATAAACAACATTCGGTGGTTAGATTCACGGACAGTTAATTTACTTGTTGTTGGTTATTGGAGTTGACGCCAGGAATTGCTGTTGTGTGTTGTCTTCGTGTTCGTCGTCGTCGTCTTCATGGAAGCGCTCGAGGTCCTCAGCCGAGGATATGGTAACCTTTTTTCCACTGACACCATTTAGTTTACAGAATATACGACCGTCATAGGTCCAGGAGCTGTTTATTTTCCGTAGTTTTACAAGTTCTCTTGTTTTACGAAAGAGCTCCGATCTGGTCCGTGTAAGGGCCTCATTGATATAAATGGGGTCTGTCTTTTTGGTTGGATTGTTGTTGTAGGCCTTTAGGTTTCTTTTATTTCCATAAATACGGGCCCGATCCCTATAGCTCACAAACTTTACAATTATGTCTCTCGGTCTGCTATGGGAGTGGGAGTTAAATTTTCCTACTCGATGTGATCTGGATATGTCTTTGATAGTGATCTTTTCTTCATCTTCTTTTAGAACTAGGTTATTCACGACATTTAAGACCAGCTGGTCTGTATTATCTTTTGGATTTTCTGGAATACCCGAAAATTTTAGACAGTTTCGACGTGTGTATTGCTCCATGTCATCTATCCTTAATTTCAGGCCATTAACCTCTGTGCGAAGGGATGTAACCTCTGGGACAAGAACTTCTGTCAATGCGTTTTTGTATACATCTTTGTTAAGAATGAGCGAAATTGCTTGGTGCAGCGCTGATTCGTCATTTGAGATTGAATCTAAGAGTTCATTAAATTTACTCAAGTCACCAGTGTGTACAGAGCTGTCATTTCTGGCTCTCTTATTGGGGTTGTCTTTTACAGAAGACTTTTTTGACATTTTGGTGAGTAGGTATTCACTATGGCGGGTACACCGTGACAAAGGAAGACCACAAATGTTTGATTTTAGAACTAACAGACCACTACGATGAGGTTTTTCGGATGAAAGTTCGAATAATCAACTTACATTATCGATTGAAACTGTTTGTACCCAGTTTAGTCCATGAAAAAACACTCAAAACACATAATCATAACGGAGCCCTGTAAGTCTGTGTAGTCTACATAATGACGTCACATCAGACATGTTCTATATATATGCATGATTTTATGCTAAATGGCTATCATATTCTCAAGATTTGATTTTGTACATGTCACACAGAACCTATAAAATATGTTACAAACCTATCAAATGTTAAAAATGTGAATAATGAATAAAGTATAATAAAAAGAAAAGGATATTGAAAATTCATTAAAATTGCTTGTTTATGTCATTTTCGTCTAAAAAGCCTTCCGCACGAAAAAATAGTTCCCCAAAAAACTTGTTTGTGTCTTGAATTAAAATGGATTTTCTTTATGAATGTTGTGTAATTAAGAAATAATAATCTATCTGTGATGATTAAATTAATAAAATCATATTCATTTTAAATATAATGAGCATCTGCGCAATGGAATCAAAACGTGAGGAGTGAGATACCTTAAGTTATTCTCTCCACGTTCCGGTATGCCCTAATCCACCCTTTGTCATCTAGTAGACCCGAAAGAAGCAACCGTTTAAAATTCTTGTTTTTACTTAGCTTTTCAGCACATAATCTCCGCCCTCTCTTTTGCAGTCGTTGCCAAAAACACTGTAGGACTCAATGTCTTTAGACAATTTAAAAAAATGGTTGACATTTTGTCAGCAGTATTGAATCCCTGAAAAGCGTCTCAATGCAAAGAGTCCATAAAAGAGAGGCATGCAACGTTCTTTAGCAACATTAATTTCATCGTAGTTTTTTTTTTCAATACCCGCTCTAAAAACATGAAGCGACACACAATATGTAAAAACTCTTCGTCAAAAATATTTGTATATTAGAACTTTGGGTTATCCATTCAAAATATCCTTATACAATTAATATGAATAAAGTAATACCAATTGACTTAAATCGAATCACTTCAAGTTTTATGCATAAAAAATACCGGGTGCATTCTGGCAAAATGATGCTATTCTAGGAAATTAAATCAAAGCATTTTAGCCAGCCTGTCAAAATTAATTTAATTTTAATCTTCTTCAAAAGTGATGTAATGTGTCAAAATACTCTGACAACAAAATACATCATTACCAGCACGATCCAACGTCCAAGAACATTTTTAATAAGGTTTTTACCATATGTAATTCATAATGTCCCAATCCTATAAAAGAAATATATCTACCAAGAAGCTGGTGACAATTTTTTCGTCGTTCTGTAGATTAACGTTGATATATACACATGTATTCGGTACCGGTTTGTTTTCTTTTTATTTGCCGTTATTTTTTGTCAGCGTGGTCGGCGCATTCTTTACACAAATAAACAGCGAAATCCGACAGTTGATCATCTTTCATTAGTGACCACCTAGATTACACAATTTATAATCACAGATCAACAATATTTAAACGATGACACATAAGTTATGTGCATATAAACTTGCATAACATATGGAAAATAATACATTTTACACCAATGAATACTGTGAACATATTACCGAATATGAAAAAAAAAATACAAACATTTCTTTATTATACAGCATATGCAAACATTTTATTTTAAATGACGAAAAATAGACTGACCTGTCAAATAAAGTGCCACAAGGGTCGAAAGTATTTTAGCAATATTTCTATTCTAAAGAATATTTTTGAAAAAGGTTACGAACAACACTGTTGATTTTAAAGTCTTTCTAAATTGAAAAAAAATTTAAACCTGTTTCCAGATAAAAAAAAAAAATGAAAATATGTTTCAATCTTATAATAGAACTCTTCTTCTTTTTGAAGAGATCAATATATATAGTCCACTACAGAGCCCTCTTATATTGTCAAAAATTATTACGGGCCGCCGGAAGGCGGTCCGTTATTTGATACACATTTAAATATTGTTACTGCGTTTCTGCGGGATAGTTCTTATTTAATAGAATTAATATTATGTATATTTTTATAAATTAAAAGTAAATTTGCATGTAGAAATATATTCTATGCCTTTTAAAAAATATCACATATTTTTTTGTTGTACTTGTAAATGAAAAATAGGTCATACTTAGTAGATTGTTGTCTTTGGTGCGTTTTTATTGAGACTATAATCTATTCGGAAAATTCGGAGTTCTTCATTCTTTTCAAAACAATGCATCGAGATCGGTATGCAGGGCATACTAAAAACCTGAAACACTACAGACCTGAATGTCATTACATTTGATATAAATGATATACTTGAATTCTTTCTGCCGTGTCAAATAAAATGACTTTGTGCGTGTATTTTTTATATTTCCATGTAAAATGTGGTAGAAAATATCATTAAATGACATCCATATCAATTATTTACGCAAAAGTATGACAGAAATCAAAATTTGAATTGACTGGAATATTTGAACTAATTAATTTCTATTTTATCATGAGGACCCTTGAAATCATATAAACTAATGCATTAAGTTCTCATTGAATACAATGCAAAAAACAAAACAAAAACAAAATGGTTTGAAATACAGAATCTCCAAGAGAAAATGATGAGTTGAACTTTGTTTTGTACAAATCAATGTGTTTTCCATTTCTTCATACTATGGCAATGATCAAACAATTACCGTTAGAAATGCTTACAGTAACGAACTCGATTCTTCATGATAATAGTAAAATGTTAAACTTCAAAACATGTTGCTGACTTGTTATATTAAAATTTACCATAGAAAATTAGTACAACCAACTTTTATCTTCTTCTGTGTGGTGTGTTTGTTTATATGTAAACAACCAATGATTCATACAATTTTACAATTATATTTTTGCGGCCCATTTGACGCTTGCGTCAAAAAGATATCTTGTTATGTCGTATTTAAACGCATTCGAAATTTTGTTGGTAAGTCATTTTTTAAATCGTTAAGATTTTTGTTAATTCGTACTTAAAATCGTTTGGATTTTGTTAAGTCGGACCAAGAATATTTTGATTTTTTGTATCTTTTTTTACTTAAGATAATTTTGTTACGAGTTTGATAAAAACTCTGCTTCTTTGAGGTACTTTTAACCTTAGTTGGGGTTTTACTTGATGTTTAAAGACAAAATGATCAAAAAATCAGGGTGGCCATCTTCAGACACACATGATGAAATATTTAACAAATCACTGCCTTTGCATTGTTCAGACACCTGTTCAAAAAAATAGATGCAGTGTTTGTGATAAGATTGCTTATGAAATTTTTACAACAATGTCACAACTGTTTACATGCTTTGTACCGTTGAATGTGGTTTCAGGGAGTCCAATTGGATTGGTTTTTATGACGAACGCTATGTGTCGACAACATTTGTCTTGTTCATAGCATAACGCTTCCATTCACAAACTGTAAACTGATGTTAGGATTGTTCCCCTCTGGTGAAGCATTGTGTTGACGATGAGACCTAAGAAGTGAAATGAAAGGATAATTTTAAACTTGCTCCGAATTCTCTACCGAGTTTGTTCAAATACATTATATTATAAAATGATCACTAACATTTAAAAAAAAAATTATTCACTGAGTATATGAGCTTGCGTGAAATAAACTGAGTTCGCGATAAAGTTATGAATATTTTTTTTCTTACTAACACCGTTATAATCAAAGTACTGACGGGAGTTGATTTAATCGATTATCATATATTATCTTGCATGGCAATTAGTTTCTAGTCTGTATTCGAATTACGCACTTTTTTATAATATTGATTCTTAGACTTTTCTGACAAGAATTTCGAAAAACTCCATTTAAATCATGTTGTATAATATTTAAAGATGGATTTCAAACTATGTATTAGTAATCGAACAGAAAAAAATTCTAAAAATTGTTTGGATCAAAGCACTATTGTTATCGAACTCTAGTCTCGTTCAACCAGACGTTCGGCTGTGTTAATCTCGGACAAGCAAGAGAGCCTCTCTGCTTGTCGGAGATTTACGGAGACAGCCGAGCGTTTGGTTGAACGAGAATATATTAAACTCTGGCGTAGGAATACATGAGACTACAAAAATATCTAACTTGTTCATATTATATAAAATCTGACTATTTTCAAAGTGTTGATAGATAAGTTTCCTTGAAAAACAATGCTTTAGCATACATTACATCGAATTTTTCTATTATTTTCAAGAACTAAGTCTTGTCGGCGGTGGTGATTTGTGCTTAGGCCCAAACACTGTTTCACTTTCGGTTTGCCAGAGTGACTGCATAGGAGAGTTGATTAAAATCAACTCCCAAAAATTGTTTTGAATTCGCCCAGTCTTCCATGCTTATTATCCCCATTATAGGGACCAATGGGGACCATTTACTTGAAACTGTATTGCATGATAAAACTTACATTTTGATTATGTCGGCAATTCCATATAAGACGGAAGCGGTAGTTAATGCAATGATGATTGCAAGTGTGATCCAGCCTGTTAAAATACATTGGACACTAAAAACAAAGACTGAACTGCTTGAAATGATATTTGATTTGACTATCATAATATTGCCAATATATTTGGCAAATCCTCATTTATTTTATCACTTTTTTTCTTCACTCAATAACATTCACAATTTTAACATAAACAAGATTAATCTGTTGTGTGCATATATTGGACGAATATGATATTATTAACTATACTTAAAAATCTGATCGGATGAGAAATATTTTATAAGATAACGCATACATAAATCTCTTTCAGATTACAATATCTATTCTGTTGTTGCAACTTATCACTTAAAACGGCTCAATTAATAATTTTCTCACAACAGATTTTATTATCCATTACGGCTCAAATTCTCTTAAAATTCCTTTTCATCATATCTTAAGAACTAAGGAGATATAAAGGAAGAAAATTCTCTAATTTTGTGAATTAGCTTACAAAATTAAAGTGGATAAAATACAGTTTATCATTTTTAAGATGAAATCGTAAATGTAATCCCAAATAGAAAGAAAACAATTTAGTAATTCGGCGCATGATCCCTGGTCCAAGTCCAACAGTTAACCGTTCTGCCAACGAAACCATTCATCAGATGTTTAATAGCCCAAAACTCGGTTATTTTCAATTGTTTTTAAAACAAAATACAAAGTCTGCATTTATTTTAGGGTATCAACCCGAACAGGTGAATAATAACGAAATTTAACACCTTTACAACGATTTTTTTTTTACAGTTTAAAAAAGTTTGCACTACCAGTTAACAAAATAGTTTGAATGAATTTATTTTCGTTTATTTGTTTTAATTCACGATCCGGTTATTAAAGTTACAAAGAAATGAATTTTTATTTTAAGCCTAAATTAGCAAAAATTATAGTCTGGTGAAAGAAAATGTGTATATAGTGAATTCGCTATAAATATTATTAATATAACGAAGTAACTCCATTAGTCCCTTGGACTTCCCTATAACCGAGTTTTACTGTACCTTCTAGACTACTATAACATTTTCATCATAACATACCTTTTATGCAGTTTGCACCATATACATGCTTTCCATCATTCATTTTTGATAAATGATCATCTAAAATAAACAGAAATATATAAACTACTTATTAAAAGGTTAAAAGATAATATGCATCTTTAACTACGAGACGATTTTACAATATCGTGCACTTATATTTCTCTTCTAATGCTTTTAACAAAGGTTTTTATAATACAGTTCATTTTGTAGTAAAGGAACGACTTGGAGTAGCCCTGTAAAATGTGCAGGATTAGACATCAAACCAGAATGAAAAAAGGTTTGAGGAGAAACTAAAACAGGAGGCTCTTAGGTCACATCGCTTACCTGAACAACATTTTCTTGTATCATTCTTTATTAGTTTTTAAACATTTTCCCTATTTATCATCATTTGAGGATGCTTGCAAAGTATTATAACAAATTGTAGCTCTTGATAAAAAAAATTCTAAATACTTTTCCTTTATATATTAAACTTTGAACCCCTCTTTTGGGTCCTAGTATTGGCCCGAGGTAACGATTTTAACAATTTCATGGTTATAGTAATTTCATAAATTGTAACATTGTGGTTCTGAGAATGAGATTTTCAAACAATTTCCTTTAATATCTTCATCACATGCATTTTCGTGCATTTACAATAATTGTTGATCCTTTTAAATAAAAAAAAAATGATATATTTTAAATAATATTTAATGTGTTCTCCTATGACGTTGTGTGTATTTGTCTTTATGGAATACACATATTTTTAATCTCATGTGTATTCAGTAATCATTGCAACATGCGCTTAATCAATTATGCGCGGTGCAAGCATCTTTATAAGAAGTGCAAACTTCGTAATGATGATAATGACGATCACTTCATATTATCCTTGCCATCCGAAAAATGGCCAATGTTAAACGAAACTTAAAAAAACATATGTCTATCTAATCAATTAAGGAGTTTTGGAAAAGCAAACGTAAACAATGTCAAAATTAGCAAAATTTAAAGCGATGTGGATCTATCGAAACTTGAAATCGCCACGATCGGCGATTGAATTCGCTTCATGGAAGAATTCAGACAGAATAAGAGTTTGGTAAGAAATACTTGGAGTTCTCCTTCTCATTTTATCAGTGTGTATGAGAAAAAAAAATATGAGAACTTCAAAAAGTGGAATGAGTTGTTTCTCTTTGCCGGTTCAACAACAAAATCGAAAGAAAGGGGGGAATACATTCCGATTATTCCCCGTTTTGTTCTACCAAATATTTGGGCGTCATTTGAAATATCTTTATATAGAAGCTATTTCCCTTAATTACCAGGCAGGACATTCTCCAAAGACAACGGCCAAGGGACATACCTTTTGTAAAGTGTGATTTCGCATTTGGATGGTTTGTGCATGCATATTTTTATGTAAGTTTATGCATTTTAAATGTAAACGCGAGACGAAGGACGAAAACAGATCGGATTAGGTTACCGGGGAGACTCAGATGTGCTAAAATCTTAAAATTAAGTCGCTGCGTCGTGCTTTTTTTTAATTTGTTATGTACCTTAGTGAAATGAATTTATTTGGGGTTTTTTCCTATTATTAGTTATTTTCTTGACCAAAAGCGAATGTTCAGGTTTTCAATGTGCAAAGTTGCTAAGTTCGGGTAAAGTTTAAATTTCGATCGATATGCCTTCCAATTTTTGAAACTTTTATCGATTGAAAAAAGCAATAGATCCTTTATTAAAAGTATATTTGGATTTTTAGATTTCATGTAATGTTTTATCTTCACATGTAAATATGTGTTTAAAATGTGATATATTGTATATAAATTGTGTTTGCGTTACAAAAATATATGTATGGAATAACGTTTTGACATTGACTAGTTGATTATCAATACCAAGTTCAATGTTCCACTGAATAATACGGGTTGTGGGGGTTAAACGGAAATATATATATATATATATATATATATATATATGTAATGGTTAAAACTATACGTGGTATTTGCGCGAATCGCGTACCGTATATTTTACCTGTGTTTATTCTATTTATAGAAAATGTAATGGTTAAAACTATACGTGGTATTTGCGCGAATCGCGTACCGTATATTTTACCTGTGTTTATTCTATTTATAGAGTTTCTGTTCAGCGCAAATTCTTTTTTTAGAGATTATGTTTCTTTAAACTTATTAAAAATATCTTTTGAACATTTATCTAGTTGTTTTCGATTCTATTATGATAATCAGCAAAGTGAGACTAATTTGTGAAATTATTTATTTACTTATTATAATATTTGAGATTTAAACTAGTCTAACAAGTTTATACGGAGTCTCACTTCGCTGACGCCCTTCAGAGTGTTCAGGTGTGAAACGGGTGAAACGTGTGAGTGATACTAGTACCTTACATTATTTACGGTAAGAGAGTTATTTTCATGTTTGGAATAACTATTCATTTGTATTATATTCCAAACAGAGTAATTTAAATATCATTTATGTGAGAATAATAAAATTGTTTTATATGCAGACTGTTTAGAGAAATGTATAGCGATTTGAGATAACTTCTAATAAGTCTGTAGTATTTTTAGATTTAAGCATAAATATATGTGGTGGTTTTTTTTATTATATACAGTCATACCTGTTGCAAGTGAGTGCGCTAGTCTACTAATTGACTGTGTGTGGCACCGCCGCCATATATTGGAGGTTCGTTGATGTCATATTTTGAAGTAAATGCAAATTGTGTATTATTAATTTTTTAGTGTTTCTGTGTGTGTCTATTTGTAATATGAGTTATTTTGTTTATATAGTAGCTCATTGCCAATAAATTTAATATTTAATTGAAATAAAGAACTTGAACAGAATAAGCGATTTTATTCTATTACAAAATGGCGTCGTGGACAAGATTTCAAACATTTTAATTGGCAATGAGTTACGGTTAGGGTCCATACACTGTGAAGACGCTCAACGTTGTGATCTGATGTGGCTGTGGCAATTTTGGCTGAAGACCCTGTTATTGTGTTGACAATACTTCGATAATCATCATAGACTAACGGTCAACTGATATCAAGAACTACGTACAAACACCGTTCTCAACGCAACGATACATTGTCAAGGACCTTGGACATTCCATCCTCATTACAGTGCGCCCGTTCCAATCAACAATCAACGCCCATTGAGGTGATAAACAACAATTGCACCTATTATTAACTGTAAACTCACTTATAACATTGTTTTTTTTGTGCATTGATTTGTATTTGAAAATGCCTACTAAAAACGAAATCAAAGAATTATTTGACCGTGAAAGAGAAAAGTCTGACCAGTTAGAAAGTGAGGTATTATTACTACATCGAAGGTTAAAGAAAGCAGAGCATGAATTAAGTTTGAAAGATGAAGAAATGAAACAAAAGAGTGATTCAAATCCAAATAAAACTGTGTTTGTTGCGAGAGAGAAGAAGATTGCAAGGTTGTGTGGGAGACCTGTGAAAGAGAGTGACCCTGATGTAGCAGAATGGCTTGATGATGCTAGGCAACATTTGAAAGTTATCAATGACAATGATGCTAGGATAGATTTTTTAATGGATAACTTAGGTGGTCAAGCTAAAGATGAAATAAGGTTGAGACCAAGACTAGAGAGAGATACAGCAGAGAAAATCTTAGAAATCATTAAGAGTGTTTTTGCAAGTACAGAAACTCTCGGAGCGCTGCAACAACAATTCTATCAACGAGATCAAAAACACGGCGAGTCGCTGCAAAATTATTCGTTAGCCTTAATGAAACTTCTTGATAAGATCGTGGCAAAAGATGAAAACGCGGTTACCGATTTTGATGAAATGTTGAAAGAACGGTTTGTTGAGGGCATTAGAGATTCATCTCTCCGAAGAGAGATACGACGGTTCTCATTCGAAAAGAAAGCTATGTCATTTGGTGAGTTTAGACAAAAAGTGTTACAATGGTCTGAAGACTATAAAAATGAACCACTTAGCAAATCATTTTCTGCACATGAAATCACTTCACAGGAAAGTGTTAAATCAAAGGTTGTTAAAGATCAGAGTGAAGATCAATTGTCAGAAATTTTAAAAATATTGAAACTTCAGCAAACGCAGATTGATGAAAATCAGAAAGAATTGAAAAAATTGTCTGAAGCCATGAAAACAAGTAAACCACAGTATGAAAATAAGTATTTGCAAGGTAGACAATTTCCAAATGTTAAACAGTCCCATTTAACATGTTTTCGTTGTGGTGGGAAGGGGCATAAAGAGCAAGACTGTAGTACTCAGTTAGACACCAGTAGTTTTTCGCGCAAAGGTAAGTCACAGGGGGCATCGTTCTCTAATCTTCCTTTAAACGAGAAGCGTCTGTTGTAGAGAGTCGCCCAGCGGACGAGAGAGCAGAGACGAAAGACTCCCATTGATCAGAGAATCATAGATAGAGCTATAGGACAATGTCCTGTCGTAACGGTACAGATTGAAGGTAAGCCAATTTCGTGTCTAATTGACACTGGTTCACAGGTATCTACAATAACCGAGTCTTACTTTCGAGATCTGTTAAAATCTGAACCCAAATTGATTGACGTAACAAGATGGATGAAAGTGTCTGGCGCCAATCACTTGCCTATACCATACATTGGTTATATTGAGGTAGTGATAGACACTGCGCATGGTTCTGTGCCAAATGTTGGTGTACTGGTTGTCAATGATACCACAGACCAATACGGTAAGCAGAAAAAGTTGCAAGTTCCCGGAGTACTCGGTAGTAATTTCTTCCGTATTTTAAAGGAACAGGTTGAGCAAAATTTATATTCAGTCACTGAACATAACGATCAGTTGTTGAATACGTTGTCGATATTTGAAATGAGTACGTCAATTTCAGGTTCCAAAAAGTTGAGTTTTGTCAAAGTTGCAGGTCAAGATCCTATAAAAATACCAGCCAATTCAATGAAAGTTGTTATAGGTACTACACGTCAGAATTCTAGAAACTTTAGTGGTTTGGTACAAGCAGTACACGGTAATTATGGCACTCTTCCTAAAAACACCTTATTGATTGATACCTACGCAGATGTAGAGAACGGCAAGATCCCAGTCAGAGTCGTTAACATAGGAGACGAAGATGTTTGGTTGAATCCGAAATCCAGGCTTGGTATACTTCATGATGTAGAGGTTGAGTTTGCTAGCCAGCCGAACTGTCATGCAGAAATAGAGGTAAGGAATCAAGAGATCAATGTGTCTATAGAAAGTATTCAAAAAGGGAAAGATCATGATGTCAAAGCAGTTGTCAGTACAAAGAATGCGATTCAGATTCATGGTGTAGAAGTAGATGTTGGAGAAAATTTATCAGTTGAGGAGAAAGAAAGATTAATTTCAATTCTAAATACTCACCAAGATGTTTTTTCTAAGAACAGTGACGATTTAGGGTTTACTGATACTGTCAAACATAAGATTCTTACATCAGATGAAGTCCCTATCAAACTACCACATAGACGCATCCCTCCTAATCAGATCGAGGAAGTGAAGTCGCACATCCAGACTCTCCTGAAGCAAGGCATAATCCGACCAAGCACAAGTCCCTATGGTGCTGCCGTTGTCCTGGTGCGCAAGAAAGACGGAAGTTTACGACTTTGCGTTGACTATCGACGACTCAATCTTAAGACGATAAAAGATGCGTTTCCTATCCCAAGGATTGAAGAAGCATTGGATGCACTTCATGGAGCAAAGTTCTTTTCTACTTTAGATCTGGCACAGGGTTTCTATCAGGTACAGATGGATGAGCATGACTGTCACAAAACAGCTTTTAGAGTTGGTCCTTTGGGTTTGTATGAGTTTGTTCGCATGCCTTTTGGTCTTTGCAATAGTCCAAGTACGTTCCAAAGGTTAATGGAAGCTTGTTTGGGTGACAAGAATTTTGAAATTCTTCTTTTGTACCTCGATGATATTCTCATTTTTTCTCAGTCTTTCGATGAACATTTAGAACGGCTTGTATTTGTGTTTGACAGGTTAAGAGCTCACAATCTAAAAATCAAACCGTCAAAGTGTCATTTTTTTCACAAGGAAGTGGATTATTTAGGTCATGTTGTCAGTGAAGATGGTGTCAAAGTTAACCCTGATAAAATTGCTGTTATTAAAGACTGGAAAACACCTCAGACAGAAAAAGATCTTCGTTCATTTTTAGGGTTAGCCGGGTACTATCGGAAATTTATTAAGGGGTTTAGTCAGATTGCTGCTCCGCTTCATTCTGTTTTAACTAAACAGGAGAAGAAGGTCACAGGTACGAAAATGGTAACAAAAGAAATTCCGTTCAAACAAAAATGGAATGCAGATTGTGACAATGCATTTGAAAAGCTTAAATCATGTTTAACGAGCACTCCAGTTTTAGGCTTTCCAAACTTCAGCTCTCCATTTATTGTTGAAACTGATGCGAGTTATGATGGATTGGGCGCAGTTCTGAGTCAGCAACAGGAGTCCGGAAAAGTAGTCATCTCTTATGCATCTAGAAGTCTCAGACCAGGTGAGAGAAACATGTCGAATTATAGCTCAATGAAATTAGAGTTACTTGCACTCAAATGGGCGATAACCGAAAAGTTTCGAGACTATTTACTAGGTAGCAGTTTTATTGTATACACAGACAACAACCCTCTTAGCTACCTTAAGACATCAAAATTAGCTGCTTGTGAGTTAAGATGGGCATCTGAGCTGGCACAGTTTAATTTTGATATCAGATATAGATCGGGAAAAGCGAACAAAAATGCAGATAGTCTTAGCAGAATGTACCGCGAAAGTAATTCAGAAGAGATTTTAGCAGATTTCTCACAATCTACTTCTTTAAGAGAAATTATTACAGATTATCAGAGACTTGAAACGGACAAAGATCTTGAAATCATTGAAAGAAAGGAATTAACCCCCATTTTACCAGGATATACAAATGAGGAACTCATAAAAACTTCAAACGGAGGATCCAGATATCAACAGAGTTTTCCAATGGTTGGAAACTGGTCACAAACCAACTTCCAGACAAATTTCAAGAGAAAGGAGAGAGGTGAGGAAATTTCTTCGAAAGTTTCATTTGTTACAACTGAAAAATGGTGTGTTGTACATGACCAGTAAAGGCTTGGACGGTGAGTATTTGCAATTAGCTATACCAGAATGTCTTAGACCACAGATAATGGAGTCTTTGCATGATAGTTCCGGACACCAAGGTCGTGAGAGAACAATGGCACTTATAAAGAAAAGATGCTACTGGCCAGGAATGATAGCGGATGTTGTAAGATGGATTGAAAGATGTGAAAGATGCATGATCGCTAAGACACCGATCCCTACCATCAGACCATCACTAGGTAATTTATTAGCAAAGAGACCTTTAGAGATTTTGGCAATGGATTTTACTCTGTTAGAGAAAACTTCAGATGGGTTTGAAAACGTTTTGGTTCTTACAGACGTGTTTACAAAATACACAATGGCTATTCCTACAAAAAATCAGAAAGCTTCAACAGTTGCTAAACACTTGGTCAATGAATGGTTTCATAAGATTGGTATCCCTAGTCTATTGCACAGTGATCAAGGTAGGAATTTTGAAGGTGAGGTCGTGAAGGAGCTATGTAAAATATATGGTATTAAAAAGTCACGTAGCACGCCATACCATCCTGAGGGAAATTCGCAATGCGAAAGATTTAACAGGACACTGCACGACAGGTTGAGAACTCTCGACGCAGATCAAAAGAGAAAGTGGAGAATGTATTTACCAGAACTTGTTTATGTGTATAATGTTACTCCTCATTCTTCTACAGGTTTTTCCCCTTATTATCTCCTTTATGGAAGAGAACCGAAATTACCCGTAGATTTCTTACTAGGGATCAACAATGACAGCGAGTCCTTCGAAGTAGATGAATGGTTACATACACACAGAGAACGCCTTCGATACGCATGGGCTGCCGCTGAGAAAAACACAGAAAAAAGTGCAGAAAAACGACGCGAGTTCCATGAGAGGAAATCTACTCCTTGCTCTATTGATGTCGGAACAAAGGTTCTCTTGAGAAATCATGTACAAGGTAGGAACAAAATACAAGATGTGTGGAAACCAGATCCTTATATCATAACTGAGAAATTGCAAGAAAATGTTTACAAGGTTAAGTCGGCGGATGGGTATGATGATGTAAAAGTTCTACACAGGAACGAGATCTTAGATACTAAGGAAAAAGCCCAAAATGATATTGACCCTTGTGAAGAGCCTGACTCAGACGAGGAGATAAAGACATTCGAAGTTACAGAAATAAAGAATGAAGGAGATAACCCTGATCCAGAATCTCAGGTAAGTTTAGATGAAAACGATAATAAACAAGAGTTGATGCCTCCGGAAGATAATATTGCAGAGAACAAGCAGTCTGATATTTTAGATTCTCCATTGCAATTTACCCCGGGTCAGAGTCCCACTGACAATAATGTTTCTGCTGGACATGGGCAAGAAATACCTCTTAGACGCTCTAATAGGTCAACGGCGGGTAAGCATCCCAACCCTTTCAATTTGCCTAAATCAGTGTTATCCAGAAACATGTCAGTAAATGCAGATTCTTCTAGTTCTGAGTTTCAGGATTTCGGAAATGCTGTAGCAGCATTAGGTGCAAGTCTAAGCGCAAGCTTAAGTCAAACGTTTTCAGAATACTTGCATATGAAAAACAGGTCAAACTCAGATGATTGTACATAGATTTTTTTTGAATGGGTATCCAGTTTTATATGTTTGTTGATGAGGGCATCAACATAATTGCGCGGGGGAGAAATGTAATGGTTAAAACTATACGTGGTATTTGCGCGAATCGCGTACCGTATATTTTACCTGTGTTTATTCTATTTATAGAAAATGTAATGGTTAAAACTATACGTGGTATTTGCGCGAATCGCGTACCGTATATTTTACCTGTGTTTATTCTATTTATAGAGTTTCTGTTCAGCGCAAATTCTTTTTTTAGAGATTATGTTTCTTTAAACTTATTAAAAATATCTTTTGAACATTTATCTAGTTGTTTTCGATTCTATTATGATAATCAGCAAAGTGAGACTAATTTGTGAAATTATTTATTTACTTATTATAATATTTGAGATTTAAACTAGTCTAACAAGTTTATACGGAGTCTCACTTCGCTGACGCCCTTCAGAGTGTTCAGGTGTGAAACGGGTGAAACGTGTGAGTGATACTAGTACCTTACATTATTTACGGTAAGAGAGTTATTTTCATGTTTGGAATAACTATTCATTTGTATTATATTCCAAACAGAGTAATTTAAGGTCAAGATCTAGTAAATGATTCCAGAGTGTCATTTTGGTGCAAGAACCATTATGACGTCATAATTGATTTTGATGAATCTTTTCCCGTATTTTACGGCTTTAAAGGAATTATGTAGAAAATAAAACAATATTTTGACATTCTATATTTAATCACGTGAAAATTAATCCCGGTACCTATATTGAATTTGACATCAATTTAAAGAGGAGGCCAAGAGCTTGTTTAATGCCGTTTTTTGAGAGACTGTAGGCATTCTAGATATATTTCATAAGTCAAAAATGGACAAAAGTCCGAGATTTGTTACTTTTATCCTTCATATTTCATAGAAAATGGTTGTTTAAAACATGATTTTTCATTGAGTTTACCAAAATTTAAGCCCCGATACACCTTATAAAACAAAGATTTTGTTATGAAGCACCATTGAAAGAATTCATTCCTTGATTTTCATAAACCTGTAGGCACCTTTCATTTACTAGATCTTGACCTTAAATATCATTTATGTGAGAATAATAAAATTGTTTTATATGCAGACTGTTTAGAGAAATGTATAGCGATTTGAGATAACTTCTAATAAGTCTGTAGTATTTTTAGATTTAAGCATAAATATATGTGGTGGTTTTTTTTATTATATACAGTCATACCTGTTGCAAGTGAGTGCGCAAGTCTACTAATTGACTGTGTGTGGCACCGCCGCCATATATTGGAGGTTCGTTGATGTCATATTTTGAAGTAAATGCAAATTGTGTATTATTAATTTTTTAGTGTTTCTGTGTGTGTATATTTGTAATATGAGTTATTTTGTTTATATAGTAGCTCATTGCCAATAAATTTAATATTTAATTGAAATAAAGAACTTGAACAGAATAAGCGATTTTATTCTATTACATATATATATATATATATATATATATATATATATATATATATATATATATATGCTTAACTTTTTAGAGGTTAAGTCTTTGATTATATTAACACTACCTTTTGATGGGAAATATACTTTGGTTTCCGCCTAAACAGCAAGGTTTGCATTATAAACAGAAAGGTTTTTACAGATAATCGAATGCATGTTTAAATGTCATATGAAACGACTCTCGATAAATTCAAATAAATGTGAATGAATGTGTTAATAAAGTAGATTTTTTAACAACTACCATCAATAATAATTTATAAAAAAGTAAAGAAAAAAATTATGATGATTGAGAGACAAGAATTTGCAACTGAACATATATACACGTTGTGAAACCATTGCGTATTTCATTGAATATTACCTGGTATCTCACTGCTTGCACTATCTGGTGTACATGTAAAAATTGTACATGAAACTGCTCTGGGAATTTGTTGATCATTGATTTGGTCTTCATGAAGTGGCTTACTGATGGGGACAGCCTCATCAGCGATATTTTCTCTGTCAGCGGCAGAAATCTCCCTCTTCATGGTTTTTCCCTTGTGGTTACCCAACACGATGACAGGCCGGTCGTCGTACTGGCGTCCTTAACCCTCTTCTATGATTTCAAATCGTGGCATTGCAATGTAATTAAAAGAGTAAACAGTGGGTTCTTTGGAATCTGAAAAAAACGAGGCGGGGCGTTGAAGGAATAAAGTGTGTTTAAGTGATGACAGACGTCATGAAGGGATTTTGGTATAATTTTCAAAATACTTGACATTCCTAAGTAAAGTTGTTTCTCATTTACAAAGTTTAAATTGCAAACTACTTGTGTCAGAAATTTTGACTCAAATTAAAAACAAGTCTTGGCGGTTTCTTTTCACATTCAATTTAGCATTTTTCAAGACTTTTTCAGTAAGCCATCGGACGTGCAACTAGGCATTTAGGCTTCATATTGAATCATTATGCCTTTTGCATATTTCTATTTCAGAATTATCATTATAAATTGAATAATATTTTTCAGGTTTTAATTTTATCTTGTTTCAAGCTTATTTTTTTTAAACTGTTTTGTTTGGTTACTATTTAGAGCCGGTTAAGTCATATTTTTAGATAATCTAATGGTTAAAAAGGTAGGCATTTGAAGTGAATTTGAAGTGTGAATCATGGTGACAAAATTATACACAAATAATCTATACATTGCCACAACTCGTGTTCTCGTTCAAAAAATGAAAATGTTGACCTAATCACACAACTTTTATACATAGAAGACATGTAATTTTTATTCGTAAGGGGAGAAATTTTGAAGACATGAATATTAATGAGAACAGTGTCACGTGGAATTTAGCTTATGAATAAGGTGTACGTAATTTCACCATATTTGCCCCAAAAAACCCAATATTTCAATCCTGCGAATATTAAACATGTCTTACGGCCGTACAACATCAATGCATACATACAAATGTAAATTGAAATAAAATCGAAGTATGTTATTTTCAACCATATATTTTAAAAATCATTGATAGTAATGGTATATTTTTCACTATTTTGATCAGCTAAATTCTATTGCTATCTTTTTGCCTCAGTACCATGTCAAAAAAATGTGCTTACCGAACCCGATTTCACTGACCGAGCCCAAGTAAATAAATATATAAATTTCCTAATAATATGGCGTCTGTATTATATTTATATATGTGCTATTATCGAATTTCAAATTATCATTTAATTTTTACGTGACATATCATGCTCTGTTTATTAAAACTAATTCACTTGTCGAACTACTTAAACGCTTGTTTAAAAACACAAAAACAAAACTCCCAATCGTTTTTAATATACCTGAAGAAGAGGAATGACTACGTCATCGGACACTATTCGTCTTTTCCGTAATAAAAATGTTCTTTCAAATGCGGGATTTTGACATCTACATCTTGTCTGTTTTTTTTTTTTTTTCAAATAGAAGAATAACCGCAAAAACAGTTTAATACCTTATAATCAACAAGGACCCACTTACTATATGTATGCTTCAAAATTTGACATTTACAGCTGCGTTTCAGTAAAATCCAGTAACAAACTTAATTTATTCAGCAGATTTCTTACGGCCTATGATTAATAATGTGATCATTTTGAACACATATAAGTCGTTCATAGAATATTTCGTCCAATATATCAATCATTAAACATTGAAATATGGTGCAATAATTTCATCGGATCATTGTTTGATATTGCATTGAAGTGTATAAACAAATTTTATGTAATTTTGTTTTGAAAAATGAAGGCTAACGATATGTGTAAAAAATGCTTGCTTGTGCAAGCTTCCATAGTTTTCATGGTCTTCCCTTTATAAAAATACTATAGACAAAATAAACAATAATTCTGGATTTAATTTAAAATCCTTGCATGGTTAAGTGATGTCAAGTCAATAAACATAAAACTCACGATCAGTTAGAGAGTACTCACGATTTCCACCAGTTCAAATCGTTTTGGTTTCGTTTGCAGCAGTGACTGTTTTTGAAAGTAAACTTGCAACACAATGTGTTTTTAGGCGGAAATTTAAATGGGAATTTTTTATCTATTTCAATTAAATCGAGAAATTTCCGCATTTTCGCGAGTGCTTTTATTACTGAGAGATCAATTTACTTCCCGGTGAGCGTATTCATTTTTCTATTGAGGAACTGTGTACAATATATAAAGAGCCTACGATTTCTGTCACCCCCCCCCCCCCCAATTTTAGTGTTTACAATGCTTTATAAAGGATTTTTCCTATGCAACCAATATTTGAGTGTCATTCGTTGAGTAATAAGCAAGTTACAGAGCTTACAATGCTTTGGCATATGAACAAAGCTACGTAAGCAATAGTTTGTTTATAACAGTATGTAAACAAGTCTGTAGTAGGGACCCAGCGCAGGCACAAACTCGGAGCTAAAAGAAACTTAAACATCTTCATTTTAAGTGCTGTTAGACCTACAATTCTTGATCAAAGAAATCATATTATGTATGTTCATTTTGCTATTTATTGTGACTCATTTTTGTGAACGTTTTGCTAGTGTTCGAGTTTAAATACAAAGAGAGTTTCAAAATGTTTACCTAGCAATTGAAATTAACTGAGACGGTTTATTGAATTTTGACGTCAAGGCAGCGAAGTAAATATACATAAAATTGGTGTTAATTTCGGAAGAATACTTTTTTTGTGCTAAGAAATTGGGTAAATAAAAACAATACGATGGAAAGGGGTCAAAGGCTCAGGTAATCGGGGTTTATTCACCCACTGTTTAGCTAGAATAAAAACAAAGGGACTAAATATCAAGTACCTCTTTTTCAACGCAAACTGATTTTAACAGTTCCAAGATTTGAAAAGAATGAATGTATGGGAAGATTCACATTAAGTTTACTTTTTGGAATTTATGAAAAAACAATAGAAAGTATATGTATCTGTTGCCATTACAAAATAAAAATAAAAGATGAAAAATGAATAATCATGCTTTTCTTTCATTTGAAATGTGTTTATAACATAGGACCAAGGGGAAAAAAACCCGTAAAAATGACGTTTCGATGGTTTTGTGGTTGCGCCGGGTCACTGGATGCAAGTGTGTTAGCTTACCAGGAATAAACAAAACAAGTCATTAAATTCAAAATTTTGATGTTAAAAAAATACATCATGGTTTATTTTTTGGTGGAAAAAAAAATTATCTTTTTTCCCAGGGAGTAAGAGTAAATGTCTTAATAATTTCAAAACAACCCTCGTATCTGTAAATGTGTCTATCTATGGCCATTTTTTTTTGTAGCCATTCTTGACAAATGAAATTGTAAAAAAGACATCGTGGAATATCGTCTCTGAATTGAATTTTTTATATATCAATTTTTTACCCGAAAACTGCAAATTTTTCGCTTATTTGACATTTGTACAATTTATTTATCATTATGTCTTTCATAATCAAACGCTTTACTGTTAACTTTATTGACTTTTTGTAGGTGTGTTTTTCTACCTTAAACTTTTCAGTTTATAACTCTCTCAGGAGGTCTGTAATGTATGATTAGTTCAACCCCAGTCTAATAGCAATTCAGAAAGAAATACTTCAGACACTAAAATGAAATGAAAAAGAATATCAAGCAATATCACTGTATATACATTTTGTATCCTAATATATGTTTTTTTTTTTTAGACTTTTGGCACATTTGTATGTTATACATGTAGAATGATTTTTAATAGATTTCCTCGCACACGTTTGCACGTGCACACTGTCTATCCTACAATTATATAGCTTTGAATGCCTTCCACAAAATATAGATGTTCAATTCAACAAGAGCCATGTCATTTTTTCAGGTTTCATTACCTTATGGTTACAATGACTTTTTTTCTTATAAGTTTCATGTTTTGATAACACAAATTTCCACGATTCAAACAATGCACTGGTATTTGATGCTCGTAAGAGAGCGAATACAATTTTAATTATTTATTTATTTCAACTTTCTACTGCAAAATCAATATAAATTCATCACTGGAAGTGTTTATAAAGTCGTCCCCATCTGTGTACGATTCATATCTAGTCGATGATTTCATTATATTTGCATTATTCCTCTTGTACCTTAACAAATGACACAAAGTTAATAAATTGTAACATTTTAAACAAAAATTGACTGTGGTACAAAAGTGAATTTTATTTCTCTGATGTACATGTAAGATATATAATATCTGCATTTTTTATACAAAATTGAAAATGCCCAAAAAAAAACCCAAAAAACCCAAACCCCATTAAGATATCTGATTTAAATGAACAGATTCTGTTTTACAGGGATTATTTTAATATCTATAGCAATACATTAAAACAAATGCAACGTGGAGATATACTAATTGTCAAACAATTTGTTTCCAAGATTATTGACACCATTCCGGTATGCCCGATTTTCAATTCAGAATTATTTTAATTATATGTATAAGTAGATGTGTCACAATTCTATCAGTGTCGGTAGCGTTTTATCTAAAGACATTATTGTCATGTATTGGTGATCCGTTTTTGAGCCAATAAAAAGCCTTAAAAATCATGGTCAGACCCGTTTCATGTATTCTGAGTTTCAAAGGAATATGTATAACGACTGTATGTATTTACATCTACGAAGTATTGTTTTCTCTATTTCTTACGGAAACATAGTTAATTCATAGCTCTAAAGAAACAGCCAATCTGAAACCTACGTCAAATTTCCAATAGGATTTCAAATACAATTTATCTGGTGTATTTATTATAATATGTTATAAAAAAGAATTTGACCAAAATCCTGACCATGTCCCTTTAAGATAATTTAGTTCTATAGTATTTATTAAGAATTTATTTCTTGAGTTTTAATGAGCAGTTAATTTTCAACGAAAGTGAGGATAAGGATGAAAGTGATTGAAAATTTGTAAATATTTTCTATTTTTCTTGTTCCCTTGAAAAAATCAAAGGCCTGAAGGGCCATAATTGCTTACGGGTTTGATATGACTATATTTACATAGATCGAGTATGATTCCCTCTATTTCTTACGGAAAATTTAGTTTATTTATAGCTCTATAGAAAGTAACTACATGTAGCTACATGTAATTCATAGATCTATAGAAACTAACAGGACCGATATCAACATGCCCCATTTGTTGATTGGTCGAACCTTAGTGACCGAAACAGACAGGATTGAAATCTAGATGCCTCTTTTATCAATTGGTTGAAACCACCATTGCTTTTAGGAAAATCATAGACTGCATAAAATAATAATGATGATGTCAGACTCAAACTCCACTATGAGACAATTTGTTTCTTTCTTTTATCCAACGACTGAAGTACATTAACTGTAAATTCATTCAACTTTATATAGGACACAACAACACTTAAAACCAACATGCTCTCAAATATCAGTATACCTTGTATTCCTACGCACTATGAACTTGCGCGAGAGTTGGTGCACGGTGTGACGTAACAGCGCCACAGCCAGCGCGAAATCACTGCGCGTAAAAATAATATAACCAAATGATGAAATGTACTGCATGTTATGTACTATAATTAATGAATTCTCATGAAATATACACCAACAAGTATTAATCCATTTTATTTGTATTTCATAAATGTATAATTGTTCATATTTTTCTGGATTTTTCTCTACTTTTTTAAGAGGCTGACCTTCACAAGCTTTTATAAGAAATATTGATTCACAAGGCAGTTCTAACACCTTCTGTTTTATTTTTTTTCCCTTTGTACAGAGATAAACTCTTTGGAGGGGGGGGGGGGGGAGAAACAGGCAGAACTATGCAATTACAGCAAACTTGTTTTGACACCAAATTTAATTAAAATTAATTACTGCACTATAGCTAAAATTTGCAGTCAGTCTCTCTTCACATGACATGTATACACAGTCATTTTCAGAGGCATACTATACGATGTCTCTATGTTATAGTAATGTGACATCGCTTCCGTATATGACTTGCAATCAAGCTTAACTGTATATTGTTTTCTTATTTGAGTACATTTGGTCTCAAGTTTCCAATATTTTTACGACAAATAAACACTTCAATCATAGCACAACCAAGGTAACACCATTGAGGGAACATTGTGCTATTTTTAGATCTTGGAAAATCCCCAACATTCGATAATGGCGGAGGTGTCGAAGAAGGCACATTATATTAAAACAAGTAGTAATTGCCCCTCTATTTATGCATTTATTACCGATTTATACTCCCAGTTTCAATATACCTCAATCATAAGTTCAGTTCTTTAACCGTTAAACACTGTCCCCCTTGCTGAGATCGAATGCTGGAGAAAACGTACCCAGGAGAAAACGTACCCAATTTATAGGGTACGTTTTCTCCAAGAGAAAACGTACCCTATGAAAATAATAAATAATGGTTTTCATAGATATTCTTAAATGAAACAAAATAAAATTAAAATGAACATTTGTATCATTTGTTGTTGTTGTTTTTTAATGCATAGTCTCCATGGTCACGTACGTAAATTATTAAGACAATATTTGTAAAATACACATACACGAACATGAGCAGCTTAATTAGTCGACAATTCATACACCATAAAAGAAACCGTTAAATAATAAGTTTTTATTGCAATCTCATTTGGAGAACTAAATGATGAGTATGTCAAGAAGTCGATATCGCGTTATTTTAAACATTTTTTTGAAATTTATCTATAGAACAAACTTTGCTTAATAAAACCAAGTCTACTGAAGTCTTTTAAATATTTGTTTGATTCATATATATGGAAACTACTACGAAATGTAACATTGATGTCAATTTTCTTCCGACGCCACTGACATGTATAATGTGTGGGGAGTGAATATTTCTACCTCCTGCGCGGGGAGGCAATACATAAAATTACATAATAAATTAACTGCTCAGGTATTTAATTCATTATCACTATAATTAAAATCAGAGGATCTCGCATTGAGAAACTCAAATTGGTAAGGCTACCGATAAATGGATATTTAGAAGAAGTAGACTGATAAACACTTTATGACAGGTAATTATTTCGTACTAAAATAAAAGTTGCTACAATTATTATAAAGATATTATTCATAAAATGAATATATTTCTATACATCTATGCATTGAAATATGCATAAAAGTAGCATTTGAAAATTATTTAATATGTCCAACCCCTTTAATGTTTAAAATTATAAAGTATTAATTCATATATCTATAAAACTCTTACATTTCTGTATATTTATTATGAAAATAGTATTTAAAAGTATTAAAAACTATTAAGTAGTATAATTATGATTTTCATAGGGTACGTTTTCTCTTGGAGAAAACGTACCCGGGTACGTTTTCTCCAGGAGAAAACGTACCCTAGAGATTGGGTACGTTTTCTCCTGGGTACGTTTTCTCTTGGGTACGTTTTCTCCTGATACCCTGAGATCGATGTCGATCGAAGTTAGCGACGCTCTCTGCGGGTGCAAACGTTTTTATGAAGATTGAACGAAATAACGACAACTTTACATTTACTTATCACTGTTAGGATCTGAAATAATTAAGAAAAGATTGTTTGCTTATAATACATGTAAGTATGCATAGCGGAAAGCATGGCGACACTGTGTGATGCATGGCGGTGGCCTATACCTCTATGCAAAAACAGCCTAGGGAAAACACTGCAGTTAATATTCATTCGCGTTATATTTCGAGTTTATTTAAATAAAGTCAATATTGGTTACAATAAAATAAGTGATAATAACATATGGAAAGTATAATCTTGCTTAAAGATATTTATTATGAACAACAAACAGTTAACTTTGCAACATTCGAATAGAACTATTTTTTGTCGCGCATGTTCAGATAACTGAACTCTTTGCCGTTAAGATTATCCGGCAACTAGATGGCCGTAAGCCATAAAAATGAATTTAAACTATCTTGAGAGCTACTTGGAGATCGACTGGCTCATCCACGTTACAAGATAATGGACTCATAACCATGTTATTTCTACTTTTTACAAAAAATTATACAATATCAAAAACATTTGACACATGGTATTTCAATAATGAAATTGTCTGAATTTTAAGTGAAGAAGTATTTTATGAATGGAATATTGCTTTTACTATGTGTCGCTTTGCGTTTAAGAATGAAACAAAGGAAATCAGTTTAACAACAGAAAAGCTGTCAGTTTGACAGCAAAACGGGTTTTTGTTCCAATGAACCGTAATCCATAATCCATTTTTCAACACGGATTTGATTTATTAATGTTACATTTTCTGAAGAAAAAAAACGAGTTCTCTATATGCATTTTTTTTACTAAAAATACCTTTGTTCAACAGCTGGTGTCTTTTAAATAAATTACGAAAAATCAAAACCCCAAAAAGTATGCACAACTCAAATTAATATTCAATTGATTTGCAGAACAACAATTACCTAACTTCAAAACGGTAAGAGGAGTTATCCGTACAATAGGGGTACCCTATATACAATGTTCTGCGAAAAAATAATTGCGTTCTACAGCTAGTATTTTTTATAAGATATCAAAGATTAAAATCCAAGTATTATGCACGACAATTATATATGTATAATTGATCTGCAAAACAACAACCACCTATCATGAAATCTGAAGGAGGAGTTATCCGTTAAAACAAGTATTACTTTTAAAGGAATGATCGGCAATAATGATATATTGATAGCTAGAAGCAATCAACATGATCAGTTTGATGTAAAATAATTAAAAAAGTACTGTATTTTTACAAAATTTAGAATATTTTGAATCTGTACACCATAATTTCATCATTATAAACCGTCAACAAATTTAATTTTGAAATAAATTTGGGGAAAGCCGTTCGTAAACTCCTTGTCTAGTTTTATATTTTTAACATAATAATTTAATGTTAATGTATCTTCTTCTTCAGAATATTGAGTATGGCTCTTCAAAGAGCATTAACACGTATACCAAGAAATGATTGTATTAAAATATTTTTTTTTCATTATTAATGCGACTGAAAAACATTGAATGCCATCATAACTTGTTATTGAGGTCGCATTATAACGTAAGCTTGTTTATAAATCAAGCCGTCTTCCTAGCTACTATTATGGAAAATCAATATATCGAGGTCAGTTCATGGAGCATCTTCTTATGATTGAGGTCCGTTCATTGAGGACAACTGCATTACTGAATGAATCCTTCGATCGAAATTCTTACGTGCGAGACAAAATGTGCATTTTTGAATTAACAGGTCTAACTGTGTTTTATGTATGTTGCATCTCTTAAGGTGGCTCGACACACCAATGCATTATTTGATGGATCGATGAAGAATTCTCTTTGAGAAATGATTATTCAAAAATGACACCTATATCGGCCTCTGATTATTTTATATGAATTTTTTTGTATTTTTTGATAGAAACCGGAAACATCGTTTTAGCTGCGAACAAGATATATTAGTGCTAAAAATTTGTTATCAATTAATGAACAATACAATTATCTATAAATACATATCAAAAACGGCCAGACAAACTTTGAAATATTTTTGAAAAAAAAAATATTTATGAAAATGAAAAAAAAGGATTGTAGATATTTTTTAAATCTATGGATAAAAACTGCAGATAAACTGTAACTCGCATTTAACAATTGCTGTACAATCATATTTCAACAAGAAATTGAAACCAAATAGTGAAATTAAAGTATAAATGGAAAATTTTAAAATCGAACCGATCCCGATTGTAATTAAACTGATCCCGAACGAAATCACATAAAGTTAGAATGAATCATAATTTTGCAAAAATTTCAGGTTGTTTAGCTGTAAAATGGTTTCCTCATTTACTAACTTTATAATTTATATCAATTACTTAGAAAAAACTGCAGTTTATTTGTAAAATTTAAATTTTAAAATAATTCTGATCGGGATCATTTTTTTTCAATCGGGATCGGTTCAAATTTGATAAATAACAATTTTTCCAAAATTTTGCATTTTCATTTCAATTTCTTTGTAAAATATCTTTGTTTAGTAAATAGTTTATGTGACTATATGTTATTTTTAAAATTTTATCCATAGATTAAAAGATATTAAAGAATTACAATTTTGATTTTCAGAAATATTTTTTTAATTAAAAAATTAAACACTTGACCAAACGATCTTTGGCATGAATTTATTTATAATTATATTACACATTAATTGACAACAAGTTTTAAGCACTAATATATTCTGTTTGTCTGCAAAACAGTTTTTCCTATTTCACTGAAAAAATACAAAAAAATTCGTATAAAATAAATGAACGCCGATATTGATCTCTGTTTTGTTGAATCATGTTTCAAAAAAGATTCTCTATCGATCCATAAAATAAAATTTTGGTGTGTCGAGGAACCTTAAGGTAAATGAATTGAAATAAAACTGAAAAAAATGTTATATAAATACTAAACCAAACTTCAAGTTTTTATAAGAACTACTTATGCAAGCGGAATGCGTGCACACGTGGAAGCATTTGCCAGAAGCCTCATATGGACACAACAGTGATCGGACGAAGTCGATCACAAAAATAGGGGAACCAGTTTTGCAGTGGCCCACCCGCTATTTTCGTCATTTAAATAGCCGTTTTTCCCGTTTGGTTTAGAATTTTAAATATTGCAGGGGAGACATGTAAAATGTTTTTTAAAATAAATATGTGGTAGACAGATTTTGTTTTGTTTAAATTTACAATATCTTATTTCGACAATAATATAAATATATATAAAGAAGTTTAATCTTATGGTAATCGAACTATTGCAGGGGATTACAATGACAGTGTTCTCTTATATTTGTTTGTTTGTTTTATGCACTACATGTATTCAGTCATAAATGTACTTTTATGTGTATACATGTAGCATGCATATCAAATAAATAAATCATAATGCATTTCAAAACATGCAGGCTAGGGGATAGTGAAACCATTTCATAATATGTCATTTTCAGTATGAAATATATATACAATTAATCAAATCTTATTAAAGTTTAAATGCTATAAGATATATGGCAATAAATACATTGTCTGAATTTGAAGTTATAATCATTTTTCTAGGATACATTTTTTTAAAATATGAAACTAGACTAAACTTTGAATTGTGCGTGCACGGGTTGATATTGCAGATGATATCGCACATTTACGAAATAAATACATGTACATACCGTATTGTTGATATTTACATAACCAAGCTTTCAGCATATCACAATGCTATTAATTCCACTACACTCTGTTTAGTTAGAATATTCTTAGTGTCTCGAAGCCGGCCTTCACCACAGTTGAAATGCCCCCCCCCCCCCAATATGCCCGTAATGTAGCAGAAAATTGCAGAATCGCTCCAAATCAATTTTTGTAAAAAACAGTCAAATCTTTCATGAGAAACAATTTTGAGGCTGAGAATACCAATTTTGATGGACAGAATATATAACAATCTTCCAATGAAAATTAAAACGTCTTTGTATAATCGTTTTCGAGTTTATCCATGCAAATGTGATATTTTGGAAACATAAACGAAAGTGCCCCCCGTGATGAAGCGTGAAGGTAATGCCCAAAAAATCAAGATGATTTCTGAATATGTTTAAGGAATTTTCGTTGATTATTAATTAACAAGGCTTGATTGAGAAAAAATAAAAACAAACTGGTTATCTGCAAGTACCAATGATGTTTAAAATATATGAGACAAAAGAAAGTATTCTTCAAATATATTGGCATTAGAAAATGATTAAGTAATACTTTTTAGTATTGATGGATTTAAGGAAATCAGACTAAATTATGTAAGATTTAAAACCTTCACTGAATTAAACAAATAAGAAATCTTTAAACTTTTTGCATAAACTATTACTAAGTTTAATAACTTAGTAACTTTCAAATGCTGCAATGGAACGCAAATAAAGAATTGTTTGAAATTTTTGATAAATGTTTTTGATAAACCATTCTTTTTTCAATGCGCCATTTAGAGTAATAAAATATAAAGTAAATAATTCTTAATAAATGTCAAAATCTGCAAGGGATTAGAATGAAACGATTTACTGACCTTTAAATTAAAAAGCAATGTTCTCTGTATATTTGAAGATTAAGACGTAGAATAAAACAATTTCAGTGCTTATGTTCTTTATTTTTTTCAGATTACGTGATTTTTAATATAAAAACAAGAGGTCTCTAGGCACTGACATTTGTGCCATCACTAGATTTGTATTTTCGCTTTGTGTAATAGTTTGATCCTTTATCTGATGCTTTTTTGACCGTTATCATGGTTTTTGTAATCTTGATGTTTGCAAACCTCAATTAACAAAAAAGTATGAAAAGAGCCAAAAGAATATTAAGGTTTATTTTTTTGTTATATCATTGCCCCTGGGGCCTTCATTGGCAGTTTTGAAGTGGGTAAAATAAAAGATCGTTCCCGAGAGTGTTGGATGGTTTAATAATCTGAGTACACTTTTTTGATTGCAGTTTTTCATGTACCAAGCGGCCATGATTTCATCAATCTAGGTAGAGGACTTCATGGATGGACATCATATCCTTGTATTTACTTTATTCTTAAACTTATATGGGATTACACAATCAAAACCTTTTGATTTAATCAATCCCACCATATGGTCAAATTGTCCACCTCCTAGGAATGAACCATTGAGCTAGGGTCCATTAATTTTACAATTAATTTATAGAACACGATCGAAACCAAAACCTTGCTATTAATGTTCTCTATAATGTCTATATGGAAGTAAACAAAAAGGCTAAATGCACTAATTTAGTGGGCATTATGACCCAACCCTAAGGCCAAAAATCCTGAATCATGAACCATTGTCGCTTCATGGACATCTTACCCACGCTTTTAGTGTTTTTCGCGCAGATGTTGGAATAAGATACATTTTTTTAAAATTATTTTTGTTGTTGCTTTTTAAAAGTATTCTTTACATAAGAAGTTGTACTTTTCCGTTTGATTATTACAACAATAATTCTAAATCATCCTTATATACCTTAACAGTATCGTTAATAAATACATGTAAAATAGATACACATTCAAAGCTAAAAAAAATAACAATTAAGATCAAATTGTTTGAACTTAAGATATATTTTAAAATGTTTGAACATAGTTCACAATAAATATATATCTCATTAAATCATGAAGTTGATATAGATACGAAATTTAAAAGCTTTTAATTAAAACAAAGTAATGTCTGCTCAACCTTATATTTTATTTTGTTTTATGACATTTTGCGACAAAATCAACGCAAAACTTTATACTTTAAAATGTGACGATACAATAAAGAAACTGGACTTTAAAAGTTTTTCCGCAAGTACGATATATAAATCATTAATAAAAAACAGAGAATCAAGCATCCTGTGAAGATAAAAAAAAAAACAAGAAAATAATAACAGATAGGCGTTTTTGTTTGATAATGTAGAATTTACGTCAAACCGTGGGGAAAAAAACCGATCAACTAACAATGATACTTATTTAAAACAATTCATTATTTACACTTAAACTCATTAGATTTTATTCATTCTATGTATTATTTTATGCAATGATTTTGCTCTAATTGTTCCTTGTTCTACGTGGGTTTTTTTCCTTTCTAGAATATGGAATTGATTTATCTTACTACAGAAATAAAAGTTAATGTGCAATCAATTACGAATATTGATTGGGTTTGAGTATATTAATGTATATAGGACAACTTGTTTTTGGATTGGTTGATTTACAGTTCATTTGAATCGAAATAGTGTATAAATATATTCATTTAAGTCAAATATTGTTCAAATTGACATACAGTTAAATTAACGGTAACTGCAGGAAGATAATATATAATGAAGTTCTTAGCAGCAATCTTATATTTACATTGTAGTATATTGCTATATTCTTTCGGACATTTGTTTCCTTCTTCTTTGCGTTTCATCAAAGAAGGACATGTGTCTGAGACACCGGACGTATGCGTTTTCGATATCCGACCCCTTCTCATCAAATCTCTTGGAGAATGCGCATTGTTTTGTGGATTGAATGCACTCTGTATTGCTTTCGATTATTGTTTTTTTAACGGTTTACACACTTGTCGATTCCGCCATGGACAAACAACACTGTCATCCACCACTACACAATGTGAAGTTTTCGAAATGACAGCTGTAAGTACCATTTCTACATTAAGGAAGGAGTCTTTTATGGTTTTCGAATTGTCAAACGTAAATTTGATTAATTTTTCATTAAATCAAGATAAAAGGAAACTAAAATTGAATATTTTTCTGTTTTTGTTTACTTTCATACAACTTGGCATAGGAAAAGTAATCAATGTTTAGAATCTAACAAGGACTATATTTTTGGCGGAATATTGCCGTAGGAAAATATCACAATTCAGAATTGCTGCAGATTAATGAGTCTGTTTAAGCATTTTTAAAACAATAACTTAAATGTTGGATTTTTATTTTACTAATTTGAACTAATGATATGATACTTTGTTTTCAAAATATGTATTTGAAATATGATTTGCCTATCAAATTACATTTTTATAAGTTTTTTAAAGCGCCCATTCTATACATTGATTTGTGTGAAAAAATCACTAATACAAGTTTTTCTCTCTTATCAAACGGTCAATATATTAGCTTTGCTGTCAATTTATATCTTTCTAAAAAGTCTTCATAATACCTAAAAATCAAAAATATTTTATTATTGGAAGCATAAAAAAAGAATCATTTTTTTTTCAAAATTCAAGAAAGTTAGAGGAAATGCGGGCTAAGCAATATTAATTTTAGTATAAATATTTATTGCAATTTAGTAGTATAAGCTGAAAGACATTCTGATATTTTATCAATTCATTAAAGAACAGAATCTTCAAATCTTAAACATGTGTCTACATAACTGCAAAGAGCTACTGTAATTTTATCATCCTTTAAGTGGAGGAAAAAGGTAGTGACCTTGACCTGTCCTTTATGCGAAAACAAAAAAGTCAAATTTGATTAAACTGATAGATTTATTTGCTTATATTATCCGTTTGACTGTGTCAGAATTTTATGAATTTCTTATTATAAGAAGTATGTTTGATAACGAGAAGACTCCTTCCTTAAGACTTTTAAATCTTGAACAAAGGCATATGTTATTAAAAAGAAGTAAAATTTATACATTTACTTTAACCTTTTGCTTATTCTGTATCTAAGTGTCAACCTTTCAGCTTTATGTTGATATACCAATTTGTACCATACATATATGATATAAAACGAATCCTACTGCAAATAT
Source organism: Magallana gigas (assembly GCF_902806645.1). Taxonomy (NCBI): domain Eukaryota; kingdom Metazoa; phylum Mollusca; class Bivalvia; order Ostreida; family Ostreidae; genus Magallana; species Magallana gigas. The sequence goes on along the minus strand of NC_047560.1, from coordinate 42,648,080 downwards.
TTGACCTAATTAGAATCAGAGTCTATTGTCACACTTAAATCTATGCCCTTTTTGTTCTCAAGTCACTCTTTTATATTTACAGCACAAAGACTGTTTAGGTGGATTCTTTTCAAGATCCGAAGGAATATGTAAAAATAGTAAGTTATGCTTAAAAGTAATAACACCTAGTTTGAAAGGTATATCAAATATTACTTTGTACGGTAAACTTCTAATTAGCTGCAGATCTGTAGCTCTCTGGTTGAAAATATCGGATAGACAAACCAGAGAGCTACAGTTCCAAGCGTTGTAAAAACCTCCGATTTACGCCGCCGTTTTTGTGTCGCTCGCTTCGGGAATTATATCCGACTTTAAAAGCATTCAACCGCCTAAAAAATTGGATTTATTAATTAAACATATAGTTTACCCTAACTCTGCTAACTTTGTTTTCCTTTCAATGGTTCACAACGGCCATCCTTCGCCTTGGAATGTCATCGTTTTAAAAAACTCGCCTTATGACAACCATGTTTACCTAGTAGCGAGATCTCGAGTGCGTCGATTTACCCAAATGGACCCAAATGAACCCAAATGCACCCAAATTCGAGCGGAAATCAATTATAATAAAATCATCATAATTTAGGGAAATTTGGAAAAAAATAAAAGCCGAAGGTCCATAACAATAATTAAAATTATTTTAAAAAGTTGTTTTGTTTTTATATAATATATATATTTATATTATTTGAATATAATTACATACATTATATACTTTTAAAAATCGAGATAAAATGCTCATCTTTATTTTTCAAAAACTATTTTTAAAGATATACTGAAATAATTTTAATCATTGTTTTGGACCTTCGGCTTTTATTTTTCCAAATTTCCCTAAATTATGAGGATTTTATTATAATTGTTTTCCGCTTGAATCGCCATTTGGGTCTTTATTTTTCTTAATAACGGCTAAAAACCCCCATGAAATGACTAAAACAAGTGATGATATAAGTAATAAGGACTTTATTATAATTGTTTTCCACTTTAATCGCCATTTGGGTGCATTTGGGTCCATTTAGGTAAATCGACGCACCCGAGATCTCGCTACTAGGTAAACATGGTTGTCATAAGGCGAGTTTTTTAAAACGATGACATTCCAAGGCGAAGGATGGCCGTTGTGAACCATTGAAAGGAAAACAAAGTTAGCAGAGTTAGGGTAAACTATATGTTTAATTAATAAATCCAATTTTTTAGGCGGTTGAATGCTTTTAAAGTCGGATATAATTCCCGAAGCGAGCGACACAAAAACGGCGGCGTAAATCGGTTTTTACAACGCTTGGAACTGTAGCTCTCTGGTTTGTCTATCCGAATTTTTTCAACCAGAGAGCTACAGATCTGCAGCTAACTTCTAATTAGATATCATTCTTCTCGGTATCGGAAGACAGGCTTAGAGTATAACGAAAGGTATATCAAATATTACTTTGTACGGTAAACTTTTAATTATATATCATTCTTCTCGGTATCGGAAGACAGGCTTAGAGTATAACTTTCATATAGATTTACTTATAAATTTTTTTTCTATACTGTATTTTAAAAACATTCAGTAATTACTCCGGCATCAAATCGACCTAAAATATTTTTGCAGGGCAGTTAAGGTTAAATTTTGCTTTCAAAGAGAAGAAATTAAAAAAAAAAAAATAAAAATAAAAAAAAACAATCTTAATAAAAAAAAACATCTAAAGTTTTGAAATTTTTTGAATGGTGAATATACGAACAACAATTTAAAAAACATCACGTATATATATATATATATCTTTAAGAACAGTAAATTACTGAGATCACTTGCACTCCATTATTCGCATGTCTGGGTATTGCGCCTTTGTCTTTTCCCAGTGAATACAGCGAAGGGCTGACGTAAACAAGACTGTTATTGTAATCAAAACAATGTACTTGGAAAATAGTTCGACATTTGCATACATGTATCTTTTGACTCCTCATTTTAATGCATTTCATTTTGATCTAAGCTTCAAACGATACAATCAATTTTAATTATCCCCCCCCCCTCCCCAAATAACAACCATTTAGAGCATTTATTTGAAATGCAAGTAATTATACTGTAGATATCTCAACGTAATAATTCGGCTTCGTCATACAGAAGATTTAGAGATTTGATTCATATACATTCTGCTCTTTTTTTAAACAGACATTATTTTTTACGATCAAGTTTTTTGTTTTTGTTTAATTTTTATGCATAGTGGAACAGCTAGACTCTAAATAGCTGCGACCTTTATGTAAGCTAATATAAATAAATGTATACAAAATCTCAACTAGACAAATCGCTTATATATTAATAAAAACGTTTTTATTTTATGAAGTGACACTGTATTATATATTCTTTACAATACTTAAAATCTGTGTTTCGTTTTGGAAATAACAGTGACAGTTTTGTCGGATCTTGCGTTGCGTAAACCTGCCCACCAGTCTTCAAACTTTAGTCACTTTACAGCTGATAATGCTGTAGATGGTAACTATGGAACAGACATTCAGAAAGACACGTGTACACACACGGAATCAAACGACCATAATCCTTGGTGGATGGTAGATCTGCAAACTGTGTATTCCGTTACATCTGTCAGAATATTCAACAGAGGACTGGAGCAAGACGGAATCGGTAAGCGTACAACTTTACTGCATTACAGAATTTAAAAAAAATGAAGTGCACTTTAATATCCAAAACTTAAGCTTATTTAATTTTAAAAAAATTAAACCAAAAACCATCTCGATCTGCTTCCGATTATCTTTGCAAGTAAAGAATGCATACCAAAGTATTTTTTAAGATTTCTCGATTGATTCCATTGCGAAATGTGGAAGTCTTGTAGGATATGACGTAATAATTAGCTTGTCAAGATCTGCTTTCCTTTTGATAGTTCTCAGGGAATTGTAACGTTTTAAGTGATTTTTTTTTACATTAATAAACAGCTTGTTTCCTTTGCATAGACGCTGTTGTTAATACTAGTTATACTAAATTCAATGTTATCAAAATTGTGTATCAAGTAATCAGCAGCTCTAAAGCTTCGTATTAGATAAACGACTACTCATAAACTAATGGTTTGGATACTTTCACTGCTACGTTGAAACTAATGAATGGAGCTATTTTAATGCAAGTAAAAACACACCCCTGCAAATATTATTGTCATTCAAATTTTAGACCACGTGGTTTAGCTTGACCTTTTGAGTTTCGCAGGAAAAATCGTACCTCGTGTATAAAGTCTATTTCACAGTAAATCTAGGTTTTTGTAGTCAAATATAAAATCTAGAGGTTTATTGATTTTAAACTTTATCTTCGTTAATTGGTAAATAAAATGTGTTCTAGAAATAAATGTGACTATACAAAAATTAGTTTTTGTCTGCTGTTGCAACAACTAACATGCTTGAAAGAGATCCCTCCTGAGGATTGATTTTCGATCCGCGCCTGACCTAGTAATAACATCAAAAGTGAAACAGACTATACCATTTTATGCAGAATTTTCCTTGAAAATGGCTCGATATACTAAGTTTTAATGCAAACGGACATCCATTATTTTTTAAAACATGGTATTGCACACCACAAGCATCAAACATGGCTTTGATTTTATTAAGCAACCCAATGTTTATATTTTCCGCCACTCTACACGTGGTTGAACACGAAAGATAAATCTGTTTTGAATATTTTCGTTTAATATAAATAACTGCTGGATGGTATAATAAGATATACATCTTGAAAGCTTTTCCCGTTTTAACATAAATCAAAGTAGGATATGATATGAAAAAACGACCAGTACTTACGTATTTTGAGAATATTATCCGAACACTTATACTTCCGCTCGAAATTTCACAGGAACTGAACAAATCTCGGTGAAGTCTCGTGAACTTTCATTCGAGGACCTCTGGATTTATTACGTACTTAGCGACGATAAAGAAAACATTCCGAACACATTCGCAGGGGTGAAACAGCTTGGCGCAAATGAAAGATCAATGCAATCAAAGTACATATCCGTGCAAAGTGGGAAAGAAAATAAATATTAATGTGACTCATACCGGGGGGAAACCTACCATCTGACCCAATTGTGTGAAAATTGAGCTTAACAAGAAAAAAAGTGCTTTATTTTCAAGATATAGGGCAAAATATTTTGACAATTTTTTTAATTAACGGAATGTTTGCACGAACCTCTAGCAATTGCTGCAAACAAAATGACTTATCAAAGATCTTTTTATAAAATATAGTTGATATACTATCATTATTTACTTGCGCCAATGCGATTTATGAAGATCATTTACAGTGTTAGGATACACACGTCATGTGATAAAGAAGTAAATATAACGTCATAAAAATGCATATATTATAGTGTAAGATATCGCCGTTAATTTGTGTAAAAAAAGTTTCAAAGAAACTTCTCGATTAAAGTATTTTTTGTCAATAATTTAGACAGTGCCGTTTTCAGATATTATTTTAGCTTTGGACAGCCTTAACGTACCTGCAAAGAAATGAATTAAATTCTAAAAATACGAGGGCTGTTCGATATGTAATGTGTATTGCAGCACAGCGCGATAACACATGGCACACAAAATCAGGCTGACCTGTGACTTTAAATGGAAAGGCAAGTATTTTAAACGTCTTAGAAATAAATGAAAGTGATGACAGATACACGATTCGTGATATTGTCAGTTGTTTGCTTTTCATTTTGAAGCGTAATTTGAAAGTACGAAAGATTTCTGTCCCATAGATAACGCATGGATATTGACAAATGACCAAAAACAGATACAAGTACAAACCTCTCAGCAATTGCTAAAAAAAAAGTTTCCTCAGTTCATTCAAAAACAGTTTCCATATGGCAGCTGAAGGCGTGTGGTTGCTGATAGAACTACAAGCACAGATAAGGTTTATACTGTATACTCTTCTCATGTGATGGTATAGCGGTACAAATTCTGGCGCCAAAGGTCATCAGTGTTACGGGTCGGTATAACCAAGATTTTATACTAAAGAGCTTAAGAGCCATTTCCATAACGACGCCCTGTGTCAGGATTTAGACATGTTTTTATACTTCATAATAATGCTCCATCACAAACATTTGAGCTTGGGAAGTGTTTTTTTACGTCAAAGAAGGTTACTTTCTTGCCACTTCCATCATATTATCCAGATCATGCACTTTTTCAATTTTCCAAAATTTAAAACCTTAACCAGTCATTTTTTTAAGTTCCGACAAACCTTGGCTCAGCCAACAGTCAGTGCCCCAGAGGGCTACCGAAATCAGCGTACTTTGACGCAATTCAAAATTGGTTTCAGACATTGAATTTATGTATTTCGATCCGCGTAGAATACTTGAAAGAGATGTTATGTTCATCTCACTATTCGAGTCGAATGCTGTTGAGGTACTGTGCAATGCATATTTAAATTTGAGTAATCCGTCATTTACAATTTATTTATTAACATTTGTTTTATTACTTTTTAGATGTGTCAGACCGCCTGCGGAATGTCTCTGTCACTGTAGGGCTGACAGAATCAACAGTTAACACTGTATGTGGTTGCTTTGCTGGTCCGGGTACTCTGTCACAGGTGGTCATCATCGACTGTCCGACATTACCACAGGGGAGATTTGTAAAGATCTCCAAAACAACCGAGTTTCTTACTCTATGTGAAGTTGACGTGTTTGGAGTCGCCGTATAATCATCATCATTGCAAATGTCTTAGCTGGAACGTTAAGTAAATCTCTATAATTTCGATTATACTGTCTATTCATTTTAATGTCACTTTATTGGATTGCTTCTGGTTGTTATTTTTTACAGCTTGACAAGTCTTACTTATACATGTACTTGGTCGTAATATATTACATGCATTTGATATATAAAACGTAAATTTTTGTAACTTCAAATTAAAATTAAATTTTGAGAAATATTTTTAAAGCTATTAATTATTGCTTTATTTATATTGTAAATGTGGGATGTCAATAACGCCAGTAGATAGTATACATGATACAAATGTTGTTTGTTTTTCTTTTGTGATCGGCTTCGGCCGATCACAGTTCTCTCCATATGAGGTATCCGGCAAATTTAACTATTTGCGCATTCGTTGCGCCTTGCACTATTTTTTTTACGTTGCAATGACAACCTTATTTAAATCTATAAATAGACGTAGAATACTATAAACGTTACTCTTATCATTTTACTCTGAAAATAAAACATGTATAGGGTTCCATACATAATGATTCAAATCACGGTGGGTTTTTTTTTCACATATGCGTAAGAATATAAGTCAGAAATATATTTCGAATACTAAGTGTAACACATTCATGCCTTGCCATTTCGGTTATAATTAAAACGGTGTTATATATATTACTGCATTTAGCGTATATCATATTTACAGAGTTGACCAATGGTATTGCATGCCGATAATTCCTTTAAAAGGAATACTTGTCTGTTTTGAAATTATTTACCAAATGTTTTTGTTGTCAATTGACTATATGTGCACATATGTCTATTAAAAACATGTAATTTGAAAATCGCACTTGTTATACAAGTATTCTGTATATTGAAGGAACTGTATTCGCTTAAAATTGTGAGTACAAAAATATCAATTTCATAACACATCAAATAAAATTATGATTGGTCTTATATAATATATCACCGAAGACTTAAAATGAGACCAGACTATGTTTAGTCCTAACAATGAGTTTGACTATGCCACTATACTTTGTTTAGTGCCGAATTTAAACTCAGATGAGATTTCTCCATCGCAAAGTTCTCACAACTCGCTTCAAAAGCCTAATAAATCAATTATTTTCATTCATAACACTCGCAATATGCATGTATTTTTAAGAAAGGTAATGTCTGAGATACACTCATGCCGAATTTCAAGTTGTTTGGTCTTAAAATTACGGAGATTTACGTCATTATTTTCTCGAAGTCGCTACTTATTTTTACTCGGACATTTACCGGTCCAGGGCTCACGATAGGATTTTTCTTATCACAGCAGCAGTATTGCAACATGTCGAGAAACATTCGCAATAATCTTTTAAAATCTTACATCAAACGCACGCTATTTACATCCTTTAACTCCGATAAAATTCCATAAATACTATTCAAACTGAAGTTTTATTCTGCAACCACATTGACATCTGACAGGGCCAGCCATTTTGACGTCTTTGAGAAAGACTGATTCTGATTGGACCATCAGGAATATTAACCAATGAAATTGAGTTTAACATTAGCTATCACAATAGCCGGTCTGGCATGAGTATATCTCAGACATTTCTTTTTCGAAAAATGCATGCATATTGCGAGTGTTATAAGAAGTACATATGTTATTGATTTATTAGGCATTTCATACATGGGTTAAATTTGGTCACTAAAACCTTATAAAAAGGTACAGCTTTCTTTTGTTTATTGAGAAGACCCATTTCATTTGCAGAAAGAGTTTCTTGCATAATATGTTCAATATCTGATTGTTTATAACCTCTTTTTTTCGAGATTAGTTCTAAAATCTTAAAAAAAAATAATTGTAATTCATCTTGGTCACTAGTATTTCTCAGATGTTGAAAACATTCTCCTTTAATAAGGCCCTTAATTTAAGACACGTTCATAAATGTATTTATTAATTATTTCAGGATAAAGTTTAAACAATGTCGTCAATTTATAAATTACACTTCTGTGCCCCACCCAAGCGCCCGAACGTCTGGCCCTGTAAAACGTAATTTAAAATTTCGGTGAAGGTAATTATGAACATCGTAACTACACACTCCATTTATATTCCACTACTGTGAAAGAAGAAAGCGATATTCAAAGATTTAATACATTTTCACTGTAAGACCATAAAATGCAACAATGGAGGAAAATGATTTTAAGGACATCATAACCAGATACTGTGGAATCATTAAATTTCGTGGGGGCCAATTTTCGTGGATTGCTCAAATTTTACAGGTTCGTGGGGACGTAATTTCGTGTATTCTTATAAATCTACAAAAAGAAATATAACTTTAATACCCTAATCTAATGATTCCACAGTATTTAGTTTGTTCTCAAATCTGTATAGTACAAAAATGTACAAAAGAAAATTTATTAGATAAAACTATCATACCTTGTGGCCAAATTGGCCAGATCCTAGAAATGAACACTCGACTAAGGGGCCATTACATGTAATTTCACAATAACTTAATCGAAATAATAACCATGCTTATATTGTTTTCTACACTATACATTATAAAATAGTAAAAAAGAAAGTTTACGACATTAATTTATTGGCGATAGAGGGCCCATCCTAGTGCCTCAACCACTGACCCAAGTAACATCTCGTTCACAATTTTCGTAAAGGGCTTTATTAATACATTTGTATCATAGCAATGTAAAGGTTTCCCACATTTGTAGAAAAAGAGAATTTTTTTTTAATTTTTAAAGTAGTTATTACATATCAAATTTTCCTTTAATTACATTTAAATCTCAATTTCGGTACTGCTTATTGCAATAAAAAAATAAAAATAAAATCAATCTCAATCTAAATAAAATTCACAATCATCCTGAGACTGTAAACAGAGAAATGTCTGATTTTTATTAATATTTGTTTGTTTTTGGCAGAAACATTTAATTTTATAATGTGTCATTTTGAGTATATTAAAGATATATACCCAAAAAAAAGTCCTAGTAAATTCCAGATACTGCAGGGGAACGCAATAAAAAGATTGTTTGAATTTTCACTGATAAATGCTTTTGATAAACCTTTCATTTTTTGCTGCGCCATTTAGAGTATAAAAATATAAAGTTATTTTTTTATAAAATTAATGTCAAAACCTGCAAGGGATTGCAGTGACACGATTATGTGACTGTTTGAAAAAAAAAAGCTATGTTCCCTGTTTATTTGAAGATTAAGACGCAGAATAAAACACTTTTAGTATTAATGTTCTTTTTTTTCAGATAATAATATAATTTCTTATATAAAAACCATAGCCTCTAGGCGCTGACGGTCACATCAGTACCATCAATAGATGATTGACTTGTCAAATAGTCTCAGATTTATATTTTTAGGAGTATTAACCCTTATCTGATGCTATTATCGTTGTTATAATCTGATGTATGCAAGCTTCAATTAACAAAAAGGGCGAAAATATCCGAAAGAATATCAGGGTTTTTATATTCTTGCCCCTTGGGGCCTTGAATGGCAATTTTGGAGTGGGTAAAATAAAAGTTTGTACCCGAAAAAGTTGGGTGGTTTAATAACCTGAGCACACTTTTGTGAGTGAAGCTGTATCCAGCGGTCATGAATTCATCAATCTAGATAATGGACTTATTGGACATCGCAGCCTGGCGTATAGCTTATTCTTAAACTTACATAGGATTAAAAAAAATATTTCCTAAGGTTCAATGAACCCCACCATATGGCCAAAATTTCCACCTCTTAGAAATGTACCAATGACCACGGAACCATTAGTTTTTCAATAAAGTTGCTATTACTCTACTCTTCTGTTTATGTGAGTAATAAAAAGAAAAAGTAAAATGTATTAATTAAGTGACCAAAATAGCCCAACCAAAGGGCCAAAATTCCTTACTTATTGACCGTTCAATAAACCATTTTCGCTTTATGAACACCAAATCCACGCAATAAGTGTTTTTAGTACATTCAAACATATACATATTCAATGCTTAAAATAACAATCAATTTCAGATATACTAAAAATGTTTGTACATGCACGTACTTCACGAAAAATATGTATCATTAAATCATGCAGTTGCATGAGAGGAAAATAAATTAATAATAATAGTAATGTTTGCAGAATCTTATACATCATCATACTTTTATTCTAAAAAGTGAAATCTGATTAGTTTACACTCAGTTGATATACTGTTCTACTATCATCAGCGTTAGCATCACACTTGGCAACAGGTACACAACGAATTGTCACATGTACGTGCGCATTAATTGTGAGCGTACGGTTCGCCGTAGAGTTTACATTGTCGCCGTAGAGTTCACGTCATTTCTTTATAAAATCAGTAAAGTTTCTCTAAAATTAAGACATTCAGTATAATAAAGTGACTGTCTAGGAAGAAATCAGTTGAAATTGACACCCCTGGAAAACTCTTGTCAACCTTCGCGTCGCGTCGGTTGACAATGGTTTTCTCGGGGTGTCAATTTCAACGTTACCCTCCCAAACAGGCACTATTCAGATAGTATCTTCTTTTTTTATGCATTACCGTGAATTTGGGGCTCTTGTGATAACGAATGTTATACAACCCGAAACACAGGACAGGAGACAATGTAGAATTAAGATGTTTATTGGTTGATGTCCGGCGCAAACGTGATGTCCGGCGCAAAAGTGATGATCAAATATAATCATAACAAAAGATATAAAAACAATGGCACACTGCAAAATAAAAACGAAAGTGCAAAATGATGCCACAGATTCATGTTCATGTGTTAATTAAAATATCTATATTAACACACAATTCATTACACAGGTGCAATAACATGTCTCCTATACATCTTTATATATAATAATACATGATCAAATTCAAAGTGTGCAATTACATATTGTAATGGGGAAAATAAGCTAATAATATAGTTGCTTGGCTAGAGAGGGACTTGAAAGAAACAGACCAAAAAAAAAAATGCACGTGTGATTGTTTACAACTCAGAATGACAGTGACTTCTTGTTTTATACAAAAAGGAGGGTGGCTGGCTTACAGAGAGCAACAGTACAAACCCCTAACTTCCGGTTATATCAAAAAAGGGGGTGGGCTAACAAAGATGACAAACATAATTGTAAAACCTAACCTACTATATACACACACTGACTATGTTCAAGCTTAACACATCTACATCTTAACTCGTATTTTCTCAACATTGAGCATGAGTGCACCAGAGAACAAGTTCACTTACATTGATACGTTCTGCATATTCCTTTTTGTAACGAATAGATAAGGAAAACAGCAGGATGGACTGCGCGTTTGCACGAAGTGTAGTGTTTACATAGCTAAATGTAAAACCTGTATATGGCGGACATACAATATCCGAAAAGTGCTTAACCTTAAAAAAAATCAGTTTCTATTCAAAAATATGTACAGTAAGCTAAATAGAAAAAAAGTTATTTGATTCCTACACATTACCTAAGTGAGATAAACTTTACTAGGAATTTAAAAATAATACAGCTAAATGCAAAATTCTCAGGGCAGAATTTGATGATTTTAGATCATTACTTACAAGTTCAGCAGCATAACCAGTTTTCTATAAATGTGACAAAAATTAAAAATACAAAGAACAAATCAATTTTATATTTGAAACACAGGACAAGATACAATGTAAAATTAAGATGTTTTTTGGTTGATGTCCGGCGCAAAAGTGATCGGACAAAAACCCTATAGCGTCCCCTGTCCGGGTGTTGAGTTTTTCTTGCCATTAATTGCTCCAAAAAGTCGTGAGAGAACATTAAAGGGACTTGGACACGATTTGAGATCAAAAATTTTATTTTTATTTTTTATGCTTAAAATGGTTTACTGGTGCATTTTAAATGATTGACCAAAATATTGAATGTTAAAGTCACGTAACAAGCGAGATACAGAGGTTAGAATTGACTGTTATGTAAACAAAGCTCGAGTCTTATAGTTGTTTACAAAAATGTAATGTAGAGAAATACCATTTCTTAGACAAAATGACATGTAAAAAACAATTTGAACTAATTTATTATCTTCATAAATACTATTATCAACAAAAGAAAGATACATTTGATTGAAACTTACACCAATACATCACATATGTAAAAAAATGACAATATTTGAAGTTTGTTTACAAAACAAAGAATTATGAACTCTGTATCTTGCTTATAATTTGATATTTGACTTTCAAATTTTGACATAACAATATAAACTTCTATATTTATCAGTATAAACATTGAAAATGAAAAAAATAAAATTTGAAAATTTTAAATAAAATCGTGTCCAAGTCCCTTTAACTCATTCTCGACATCAAAGAAACGGATTGACACGAGGGCTTTGTATAACAATGACTATTACGTAACAAAGAAAACAGGATTCTTTCGACAGATGAATCTAAATAACTAAGTTTTATTACTTAAAATGGCACTAATTGATTTTAAAACTTTTTGCGAAAAATACTTAAGACTTTTTTTTCCCTATGCTGACACGATTTGCAAATAATATATCTAATCTGGTCAATATAATTAAAAAAAAATATTTATTTTATGGTTTATATATATATATTTTAAAAATAATTGAGTATTTTTTTTTTTTAAATCTAGGTGTTTTTTTCTTTTCTGAAGGTAATATTTTAATAAATATATATATTTACAGAAGAAAGATTGTTCGGGTGGATTATTCATAACATCTCAAAGAATATGCAAGAAAAGTAAGTTATTGCTTTAAAAGGGAGATGATTGCAAACCTTGGAAAATTCTTCTCAAGAACCACTGCACTAGAAACGCCAATATTTACACCAAGGTTGTATATATCGTGAATATTCTAACCTGTTAAAATTGTGATCGCCAGACCAAGACTAGGGCTCAAAGAGAAGTTTAAAGTTTATTAACTGAAAAAATATTTACGTGGAAATAAACTGACTTTGACCTGTACGTACACGGGTTGACAATGCATATGATGTCGGACATTTACAAAATAGATACACCGAAACACCGTATATTGTTGTCATTTGCATAAACAAACTTCAAGCCTATAATAATGCTATTAATTTCACTACACTCTGCTGAGTTGGAACAATATAACTGTGTCCCGGAAAAGGCCTTCACCACAGTTAAAATGCCTTACTCATGGGAACCCACGGGTTTTCTATCCGTTACACTGCAGTGTAACGGATAGAAAACCCGTGGGTTCCTACGATGAAATGCCTCCCATATATATACCCGAAATGTAGCAGAAAATTGCTGAATCGCTCCAAGACGATTTGTGAGAAAATTAAGTTGCATTGAATATAACAGTCAAATTGTCAACAAAAACCATTTTGAAGCTGTAAATACCTTTCCTCGAAAAGTTTAAATCTATAAATGCAGAATCCAACATATTTCAACAACGTTTTTTACACATCTTTTTGACATTCAAAACTCTCGGGAATTTTTCTTAATATGTCCTGAGTTTTTGCTTACACCACTTTCTGCTTGATATTTCAATAATAGTAGGGTGAATTAACCATGCATCGGACACATACCTTGGATCGGACAACTAGATTATATATATACAAATAAATGTGCATGCGCTCATGTGTTGTTTTGTATATTCCTGAATTAGAACAAATGAACTTTATCATTATTAAATATTTGACAGTCACATTGTCAAAGGAATATCAATATAGGCATCGTAAAATGACATCAAATGCGCCATTATTGAAAATTTAGTTACGAAGATTTTACACTAAAGCATTATTTGAATGTTGTGCACTTGATTGTAAATTAGTGAAAATGCACTCTCTGCGTAAAATAATTAGAAAGAAGTAATTTTTGAACCAAAATTTGGTTTAAAAAAATTCAAGAAATTTGAACAATCAATGTCAAGGTCATTTTTGCACCATATGTTCATTTTACCATGGATCGGACACAAATTAACCATGCATCGGACAGTTTTCACTGCATGATTTCTTGTAATAATATGGAGATTATATGCCCATTCCTTGTGATATACTTTTAATGTGAAGTAAAATAAAAATTTAAAATATAATTGCTTAAAAATCAAGCTTTACGGACACGGTCTTTTTAGTCCAAAATTCCCATAGGAGCTGGCACGATATTTAAAGAACCCATCATGATATCTCTTAATCCTCAAATCTACATACAGGAATTTAGACTAGTGTTTCTGTTTATCTGAATAGGAATTGATTAAATTAATTTTTCCGAACCTTTGTATTTTTGCATTAAAACCAGAAAATGTTATTTTTAATCTCTACTGTACTGCTATAGCTGTCCGATGCTTGGTAATATTGTCCGATCCATGGTGAAATAGTTCAACACTTCATTAATTTGCTTTATTTTCGACATATTTAACAATTTCACATTTTTTTTTCACCAAAAATTAAGCAAGGGAAAAACCTGTAACTTTTAAAACACGTTTTATTATATTTGGACGATATTTGATGTGTGAACAAAGATTATCTGTTTTGAAACGCCCCCTCTACCGCTTCAAGTTTCAATACACATCCCAAAATTGAAAGTCTACGGAGATTTTGCATTGCATCAGCCATTAATAAGCCCGGATGATAACGTTAAAATATTGCGCGATGTATTCCCAGTGTATTCCGAATGAAGAAAAAATGTAAACATTTCCCATTACAAATCTCCGTAAGAAAATTGTTTTCGTTCCTGTGAAATTCTATGAGTGAAAAGGGATAATTGTTCAATGGAGATATCTTGGATATATTCCCTTTCATCGATTTTAATTGTATTTCTTTCAGAGGTATTTGTATTTTTATTAAAAATCATCAAAAATTGATGGAAGCAATACAATGTCACTTGTGACAGACTATAGTATATACACTGTCTTAGAGTTATATTCCGTATTTTCTTTGATGAAATTCTAAAAATGTCCAATGAAAATTAACACACATTTGTTTTAGCATCGGGGGGGGGGCTTTTTTGGGAGTATGTAAAAAAAATGATTTAAAAATAAGGAAATGACCAGTGAAATTGAAGCTTGAAGTTACATTGTATATACTACTCCAGCCCCCCCCCCCCCCCCCCCCCCCCTCCCCGGATTAGGATTTTGAAGATTTTGGGAAACTTAAAATTTTCCTTTTCTTTATATATTTTTTGCTTGTTAAGATTTTTGGATGCAAAAACGATGCTACGTGCCTGAAGTTTATCCATGAAAATATGATATTGTGGAAACAAAAAATAAAGAGCCTCTAGTGATTTAGTGTGAATATAATGCGCATGCGCAAGATTATAAAATCCGAAACATTCAGATGATTTCCGGAATTTTTTTTTAGGAATTTTCGTTGATTAATAATAAAGAAGCCTGATTGAGAAAGAAATAAAAAGAAATTGGTAATGTTCAAGTACCAATGATGTTTAAAATATATAAAACAAAAGACAGTACTCTTCTGATTTATCGGTATTAAAGCTAAATAATCGAGTCTATTATTTTAATATAGTAGTATAGATTATTGTCCAGGATGAAATGTGTAACCAGATAGCCGTATATATATGAAATATAATTTTATGATTGTATTCTGCTTTACGTTAATTAGTCATTAGCTTGTTGTGCACTCGATACGAAATAAGTGTATAGTGAACAATGTTAAAGGTCATTGACCGACAGTGACAACTGCGTAGTTAGAACTCGTGGTGTTAGCGGAATGACCAGGAAGAATAAAACTCTCGATGATGATTGGACTTTGGAAAGCGGTCAACGGATGCAAGACTCTTAATTGTAATTAACCTTTAACAATGGACTTCGTTATAAGTCACTTATGAACTGTGACCCGAAAGGATGTTCTAACAATTGATTATTTTATTTTACTGATTTATATACTTATGATTTGATTAATAATTAGGAGATGGATTTTGGATTGATAGCAGATTGATTATATATTGCTTTTATACCACTATACGATTACAGTGCTTAATAAATATCATAAAACTCCAACTGACTTATGATTTCAAAAGTCTAAAGAATAACAACAGAAGGATCACATAGACTTTTATGGTGCCAGTGACCAGGATAAAACGAAGTGCTAAAGAAAAACTGAACTGTTAAGGTAAGAACTTTTTCTCAATATCTCTGTTCACTATCTCAAAGTAAATAACTCTGATCAGCAACCTATATGGCAACTGGAAATGGTTATGATAGAAAAGAATTTAAAAATCAAATGGAACAATTGGAAAAACAATTTGCGGGGTTGGGTCAAAGTGAAGAAAAGGAAGGGCATGAAACAGGGCAAAAATTCTCAGAACAAGAACAGGTAAAACAAAACACTTTTGAAAAACAAACTGACACATATTATGATGCAAGGTTGTATGAAACTAATGAACCTCGACACCGAGTCCCAAATCAGGATGATGATAAAGATTTTTTCATTGGTCAGGTTAAAGCTATAACATCCGCGCTTACAGTGCCCCTATCTTCTGTGATAACTCCTTTCGAAGGAGATGCTAGTAAATACAAGCAGTGGATAAAGGAAATTGAAAAATATGCTTTATTGTCTGGGAAACAGGGTCATGAAATCCCCATGCTTGCGTATATTACGAGTAAAGGTTCGGTAGGGGACTTTATCAAAAGATATTTGGACGAAACAGACGCGTCGGAAGAAATGCCGTCGTGGAACGATTTAAAAGAATCCTTAAAAAACAGATTCGCGGAGATAACCGACTCACAACACGCGTTAGCAGTAATGCGCAGGTCGCGGCAAAATTCAAACGAAAGTGTACAGTTATTCGCGGAACGGTTGTTGCAAATCGCGGAAGACGCGTATAGTAAAGACAAATTAAAAGATCCCTTAGTCCAACAACAACTTGTAGACATATTCTGTGACGGTCTGACCTTTGACTATCTCAGGATGAAAATCCTCAGAGAAAACCCCAAAGACTTGGAGTCAGCAATTCAGTTAGCAATGCGCGAACAAAATTTAAGACAAAGACTAGCTATAAGGGGGTCAAGTATAATAAGTACTACGCCGAATGACAATAGACAGACTGTTTCAAAGTTTGACAGTACAACGCCTTTATTAAGTGAAAGATTGGTTAACTTGTCCTCGACAGACAATAGACAGGAAGAACCCATGGAAGTTGACCACACGAGGAACAAAGGGTGTTTTAAGTGTATGAAAATTGGTCATAGGGCCAGATTCTGTCCACTAAATAAACCCCAGGTTAGGCCCCGCCCTCAATTAAATAAACGACTTCATAATACTCAGTCTGTGCATTATGTTGAGCAAAGCCCCCGCCCACCGATTGAGTGTTGGAATTGTGGTAGAATAGGACATTTGCGTGCAGATTGCTGGAGCAAACGCAGGTTTTCCAGAACGCAGCAAAACAGAGGTAGGTCAGCTGATCGTCAAGATCGATCACGTGATTTTAAAGACCAAAATGATAGGAGATCACCCAAAATCTGGACCCGTCGCGCCACTTTTGATAAACAAAATCAGGAAAACTAAGATGTTCTTCCTTCGTTGAAGCCCGAAGGAAGAATTTTCATAAAAAACCTACATTTGAAATTAATTTTACAAACAACCCCAGTAGCTGTTTATTAAAAATTGGAAAAAATAAATTCAGAGCGTTAGTAGATACTGGCGCGGCCGTATCTTTGATTAGTAAAAAAATGTATGATAATTTGTTCCCCCGCCCCAAATTGTGTAAAAATGATATTCCTTGTCTTCAAGCAGCAAATGGTAATTCTTTAATTGCGTTAGGGTATGTAAATATTTCATTTAAGATTGCAGGGTTAACTTTAGACCATAAACTTTTTGTGACAAAGGGACTCAACCGAAACCTGATTCTCGGTCGTGATTGGCTCAAGAAAAACAATGTCCGTTTATACTTTGATCTTGGACTCATGCGCATTGATGGCAGGGCTTATGCCGAATTAAAGGAGGATCTACACATTTCAACGATCGTAAGAACACCCAAGAAACTTATGGTGAAACCAAATACTGTGACTGTATTTTATGGAAAAGTGAACAATAATTTCCCCCTTGAAGAAAAAGACTTAGTGGAAGTGAACAGTATAGACAATAATTGTATTATGGAAGACCCAGGACTATATTTAAAAGACTCAGTTTGTGTTGTCCGAAGAGACAGAAAAATTCCCATGATCTTCGTTAATCAAACCAACAAAAGTTACAAAATCCCTAAAGGCTACATTGTAGGACGTGTTACCGCATTAAGACCAAAGGAAATCTCGGAAATCCAAACCCAACAGGACAATGAAGAAAAGATTGATGTGCCTGAAAGATTCGAACACTCCATCCAAAGACTTGTGAGGAAAAATAACGACTTATTTGCTAAAAAGGACAGCGACCTTGGAGTTACCGACACCGTCAAAATGAAGATAGAAACTGGAGATCATCACCCAATAAAGAACAGACCATATCGAGTTCCCCTCAATAAAAGACAGATAATCGACAAGGCCATAAAGGAGATGATGAGCGCAAGGATTATTGAAAGATCACAGTCGCCTTGGTCATTTCCTCTGGTAGTAGTAAAGAAGAAGGACGGATCAGACCGGATGTGCGTAGACTTTCGAAGTTTAAACAAGATAGTAAGACCAGTATCATTCCCATTACCATTGATTGATGACATTCTTTGTTTGCTCGGTAAGGCCAGGTACTTCACTGCACTAGATTTAAAGAGTGGATATTGGCAGGTAAAATTAGAAGAGTCAAGTAAAGAAAAGACAGCTTTTGCATGCCACAAGGGATTGTTTCAATTTAATAGGATGCCATTTGGATTAAGTAATGCCCCAGCAGTCTTCCAAGAACTCATGAACATCGTTCTACAAGGACAAGAGGAGTTTGCTATCGCATACCTGGACGACATACTCATATTCTCAGAAACACCGGAAGATCATCTCCATCATATCCAGGAAGTGTTTGATCGTCTAAGGACGCATGGACTAAAACTGAAGTTAAAGAAGTGTAGCTTCTTTAAAGAGCAGACTGAATATCTTGGTTTTATTATCAATGAACATGGCGTCAAACCGGATCCGAAGAAAGTGGAAGCCATTAAAAAATTACCAGCCCCCACTACAGTTAGAGAAGTCCGTGGTTTTATAGGTATGTGCAGTTATTATAGAAGATTTATACCAAATTTCTCAAAGATTGCGGAGCCATTGATCGACTTAACCAGGAAGTATGCCAGATTCAAGTGGACATCATGCTGTCAAGAAGCATTTGACTTCCTTAAAGAGAGTTTAACAGTAGTGCCTTTATTAGCTTATCCAGATACTAATAAGCCATACATCTTGTACACCGATGCCAGCGACAATTGTATAGGAGCTTGCCTCACCCAAAAGACTGACGAAGGAGAAGATAAGCCGATATACTATCTATCCCACAAGCTGAGTAAAACCCAGGTGAAATGGTCAACCATAGAAAAGGAGGCATTTGCAATCCACTATGCCCTCCAGAAGCTGGACCATTACCTTCACAGTGCTGAGTTTACTATACGGACAGATCACAAACCGCTCAAATATATTTTAGAATCCCCTATGCAAAATAAAAAGATTCAATTATGGGCTTTGAGTATCGCTGGATATAACTGCAAGGTAGAGTACATAGAAGGAAGGTTCAATTGCTGTGCAGATCTTTTATCCAGGTTACCGTCCACTATCTCTGATGATGAAGCGGAAGAAAAATCTGAATGTGATGAACCGGATGTTAAAGACAATTTCTTTGAAGTAAACGTACTAAACTCAAATGCTTTCTCACCTAAGAGATTAGCCAGGTGCGAAGTTAAGCAGCAGGACGAATTGCTCAAGCCTTTCATCGACTTACCGGGAGAAATAAACATAAAGGAAAGCCAACAAAATGATGAGCAGATCAAAAAGCTGAGAAATAGGTTGAGTAAAGGAAAAGCAACGGCGACCGAAGAAAAGAAGTTTCTTGAAATAGATGGCCTAATGTACTATCTTTCAGATGGAGATTCTGAAGGTCCGAGACTGCGCCTGTGTATACCACGTGAGTTAGAACTTTTGGTAGTACAACAATACCATGATGGACTTGGACATATGGGAGTGGACAAAACGTATGATGTAATCAGACAAAAATATTATATGCCAAACTTATACAAGAGGTTATATTCTTATATAGAAGGATGCGTAATATGCCAAACGAGGAGCAATAAGAGAACTCAACCTCCACTTCAAGAGACAGACATACCACCTTTTCCAATGGCTAAGGTAGGACTCGATTTGTCAGGACCATATCCAACTTCAATGACAGGAAACAAGTATATAGTTTCTTTCATTGACATTTACTCTGGATGGCCGGAAGCCTTCCCCGTTCCTGACAAGTCAGCTGACAATATAGTGCACCTTATATTAGAAGAAATATACCCCAGATATGGCTGTCCTCTTCAAATTCTCACAGACAATGGAACAGAGAATGTGAATCAAAAGGTACAAGAAACCTTGAAAGAACTAAACATTAACCACATCACAACATCTTACTACAGTCCTCAAGGCAACGGCAAGGTAGAGAGATTCCACCGCACTCTTCATGACGTAATGGCTAAGAAGATAACAGACAACGCTCAAACATGGGATATTCATCTTAACCAAACATTGGCAGCCATTCGATTTCACCCGAATGAATCTTCAAAGTTTTCCCCATACTATTTGATGTACAATAGAGACGTTGTATTACCTCTTGATACTTTACTGAAACCTCGTCGAAGATATGCAGGAGAAGATCAACATAAGATCGCCCTTCAAGAACAGCACAAGGCGTTTATGCTAGTACATCGAAATATGAAAGAAGCCAAGAAGAAACAGAAAGCCCAGGCTGATAAGAAGAGCAAAGATGAAGATTTCCAGGTAGGAGACCCAGTCTATCTCAAGAACAACAGGAGACAAAACAAACTAGATAAAAAGTGGCTCCCCTATTACCGAATTATTGAACAGAAAGGACCAGTCAGTTTTGTGGTGAAGGATCAATTAACTGGATCCATCACCAAGTGCCATGCACGACAATTGAGATTGGCAGATATTTCGCACTGGCCCCTCTCACAAGATATTGAAGAAGGTGGAAGAACTCTGAGAAAAACCAATTATGTGGTACCACCTGAGGAGGAATCATCTTCGGAAGATGATGGCGAGTTGCAGCCAGAGCCATTAGAAAGAGCTATTCGGTTTAAACAACAAGAGAGAGAAAATTCTTCAGACGAAGAAGATATACCCTTAGCTGAACTTCAGAGACGCATAAGAGCTAAACAGATCATGGATGGTCGACCGAGTAAGGACGAGCATGAACAGACTGTTGAGTGGGAATCGGATGAGAACCCTGAGTCAGAACAAAGTGAATATCATGATCAACATTATGGGATACCTTTAAATACCCCAGCTTTACCCTTAGACGAGGATATGGAAATTGGTGAAATAAATTCTAAAGTAGGTCTAGGCTTCACCCGTAAACAAATCCCCAAACCGCGTAAACCAGTCCCTAAACCTCGTAAGAGTATAGCTGTTGGCCAACAACAGCATGTGGAAAATTGTCTTGCCATTATGGCTGACGTGATTAAATCATTGGTATAATGTGTTGTAAATATAAATAGGTATGAGTAAACTTGCTTTGTAAATATTGCAGGATTATGAATAAGTGCAATACTGTGACCTCTTTGACATTTTGACTGACAATGAAATATCGCGGACGTAACACGTTTAAAATATCGGAACCCGCGACTAAGCAAAAGAAACCGTGAAACCGAGTTGTTGTAAGAAACTTAAAAATTACTGGTAAAATAATAAAATGTTAGGATATTAAACATCTTAAATATTGGACAAAGATGTTCTGGTTTTCTTGGTTCATTATTACCTCCTCCTTACTATAATCGAGAAAGTCAATTAAATATGTCTGACTCCTTTCAAAATTTTATTGATGGCATAAACACATACACACTTTGGGATCCCCTTAACATCAAATTTCCGGGGATGGGACACATTAAGATTCCCGTTAAATTAAAGGATATTAAAGTTTTCCCTATGGACACACTAATGGCGGAATTGCCAGTAAGCAATGAACTACAACCTATGGAATCATTACCTTGGGTGGGAAGTCTTTGGTTTTATGTATTTTTGATTTTGGCAATAATAATTGTATTCGGAATTTGTATCATGAAACGTAAAACTATCAAAAAGTTAGGATATAAGTGCCGTGGTTGCTGGTCGGGTTTTCGAAAAAGGGGTGGTGACAGGGATGAGGAAAGTTCTGGCAGAGACAATTTGTCTGGTGTTAATCCTGATCAACGAAATTCCCAAGAGACTATTGAAATGAACCCCATAGTAAAGGACGCTACAACCCCAAAGAGACCTCGCCGTTATGGAAAACCACGACGATCAATTGCAGACGCTCATGCTATTGGACCAATCACTGAAGAATTAGCATACCAGTTGACCGGAGCGAATAGGAACTCCGATTATCCGAGGCCTGAACGCTATGGACCGGACCCGGACTTGGCACGCGAATACCTTGCAGAAAGGGCGTTGATGTCTAAGAAATAGAGGAACGCAGTTGATGTTCCGCGAGGAGCAAACTCGCCATCCGCGCAGGAAGTGCCGTTGGTGTGCTTATGAAAATTGTGTATTCAATATGTTCAAATTTGTGAAAAATGTAAAATGTTTTTGAAATAATTATGTAATGTTATATTTGAAATCAAATGTGGTGAGCTGAGAACTGCGAATGGAATTCTTCGAATCCGAATTACACAACGTTTTCTTGATTATCGTTCCGATTATTCGAAATGGATACAATTGTGTGAAACCGATAACTTTAGTGTAACTTTTATGTACGCTGGACTGTGTAACATTTATATATGCTTATGTATTTTATTATAATTCTAGCGGCGCTTATGCTTGAATTAACATTTTATAATGGACTTTACATGTTACCTGTGTGGAACTTTGGACATTGGACAATTCTGATTGCATTTAATTGCAATTATAGTTGATTTTGATTATTTTGTATTGATTACTATTGTTGTCAAAAGTATATATGATTATTACTGACTTTTGCATGAATTGCTAAACAATTATATGTTGTCATGAGTGAAGTATACATGTTTGTTGACAGACTATTGTTGTGTCTCAAGCCGGTATAGGAAATTGGTCACTTCATTCAACCTCTTAACATAGATGTTCTGACCGGTGTGTCACCAGGAAGTTCATCTGACCTAGAACAGTTTGAAGGATAATTTCTCACACCGGGCACCTGGCGAAAGAAATCTCCCTCGGGGATATTTCTTTTGTTAGGGGGACGTATGTAACCAGATAGCCGTATATATATGAAATATAATTTTATGATTGTATTCTGCTTTACGTTAATTAGTCATTAGCTTGTTGTGCACTCGATACGAAATAAGTGTATAGTGAACAATGTTAAAGGTCATTGACCGACAGTGACAACTGCGTAGTTAGAACTCGTGGTGTTAGCGGAATGACCAGGAAGAATAAAACTCTCGATGATGATTGGACTTTGGAAAGCGGTCAACGGATGCAAGACTCTTAATTGTAATTAACCTTTAACAATGGACTTCGTTATAAGTCACTTATGAACTGTGACCCGAAAGGATGTTCTAACAATTGATTATTTTATTTTACTGATTTATATACTTATGATTTGATTAATAATTAGGAGATGGATTTTGGATTGATAGCAGATTGATTATATATTGCTTTTATACCACTATACGATTACAGTGCTTAATAAATATCATAAAACTCCAACTGACATGATTTCAAAAGTCTAAAGAATAACAACAGAAGGATCACAAATGTTCCTTATCTTTAATTTGATTTTGCTAGAACACGGCTTCAGTTATTTTCCACCAATAATAATAAGTTATATTTTAAGGAAACGCAATAAAAAATCAATTGCGCGCTTACGGTTGCTCTTCACAATTGTTTAAGAATTTTGACTAGAATTAATAATTATATCAACGGGTATCTTATGTCTATAAAAACAGTTTGCAATCAGATAACTTGCACATCGACATTTGCTTCGGTAGGTGTTGCGAACGACAGACGTAAAGAAGACTTTCATAAAAAAAAAAACCAATGGCACGTCGAAACAAACCATATTTAGGTAGAAAATGTATTATAACAAATAAACAAACACAAGTAGATTATTTATTATTTAATCAATTAAATAATTATAACTCAATGTTTATATTTATATTGACGCATCGTGAGATACATATACATGTACCATAAGCAATTTTAAAGGTATTGATTTAAGAAAATATTTACTTATACCTTAAAAAAACCCAGATGGACCTTCAGAAGGGAGAACATTTTCACAAGGGAAATTGGCGAAGCAATCACTACCGAGTTCAAATATAAATTTATTGTTTTACATTGACTATATAAATGTATGTTAGATTTCATTGGATTTTTATCCACCGTGTTTATGTTTCGAAGACGTTTAATAATGAATACAAATTCAAGAATTTTTTCCCTGAATTTCTGGCGTTTGAGTTTAACCATATATTACATTTCAAACTTAAATAAGTATTTTTTGATGGATACTCCTTTATTTATGCATAATCGATCTTGTTCACTAGTCCGCACGACATGTGTGTGGATAACTGAACACAACTTATTGAGAAAGAAGTTCTGTGGTGAAAATAATCATTGTAACTGGGGGAGGCATCTTTATTTGATTTTTATGGAGATTTACCCCCCCAATTAAAATAAATCCCTCACTACAGAATTTCTTTCTCAATATGTATTTCACATACACGCTCAAAATTTAAATTTTAAAGGGTGCTTGGGTAGTGGGTTGTTTAATGAAAGTTAAATTTAAGTTGTTATGCTATTAAATCATCAATAGCGAGACATAATGTTGAACCAGTGTAATGAGTTCTAGGTAACTCATTGTAGGTGTTCATTCAAAGCTTCATTTGCGTCTTTCTAATTGGTGGAGCTCCAACAATTTTGTCGTTTAACTGTATTCCACCTGTCTCTCAAGCGACCGTGTAGTGCGCGGCCAGCGCGCTAGGTTCCGTTCGTCATCGAAAGCAAGATTTTTGTCTTGCTTAGATGGCCAAGTGGGGAGCGCGGTGGCCGCTCACTGCTAGGAGAATGGGTTCCAGAGGTCGTGAGTTCAAGCCTCGGTCGGGGCGGAAAGTGGAACTACAACAAAAAGGAATTTCTCTGTGCTTCATATATATTTATATCATTTACTATGGGCAGGTATATATCAATTTGAGAGTTATTGTAATGTACACACAGCCACAGTATTGCATTTTTTAATATTATGATCACTATAAATCTGCATTTTGTTTTTGTATTACCAATGACAGTTCTGTCGGACCTTGCATTGCGTAAACCTACCAAACAGTCGTCAACCTTCTACATTCATACAGCTGAGTATGCTGTGGATGGTAACTATGGCACACACCTTATAAACAACGAGTGTACACACACAGATATGAACGACATTAACCCCTGGTGGATGGTAGATCTGCAAACTGTGTGTTTCATTACATCCATCAGAATTCTCAACAGAGGACCGGATAGCTCCGGAATAGGTAAAGCTGCAAAGAAAATTAAATATTAAAATAAAGTACACTGTTACAGCCCCTAACTTTGTCTTATTAGATTACCCCCTCCCCCGAAACAACAGAAAAAAACAAACAAACACACCCCCCCCCCCCCAAAAAAAAAAAAAAAAGAAGAAGACAAAAACAGAAGCAAAAACAAAAATGACCCCCAAAAAAACAACTCTCGATCTGTTTTTAAATTTTCTTTGCAAATAGATGATGCACAAACAAGTAGTATTTGATCAGATACATTTTTGCAAGTTCAAAAAAAGTAATGTGGTTTGTAATACTGTGCGATTATATAACACTTTGCACATTTTGTAAATAAAAACACTATTGTATACCTATATTTAATACCATTCAAAACGTGTA
Organism: Magallana gigas; assembly: GCF_902806645.1. Classification (NCBI taxonomy): domain Eukaryota; kingdom Metazoa; phylum Mollusca; class Bivalvia; order Ostreida; family Ostreidae; genus Magallana; species Magallana gigas. Next base: position 42,622,515 of record NC_047560.1, on the reverse strand, counting down.
AACAAGAGACTTCAACACCTCATTGTTTGAAACTTATAGACATTTAAAGGGGTCAATAGAGCCTATCGTTGACCACTGTTGTAAAAATAGTAGAAAACGAGTTGAGAGTATTGGACTATCGTACAGTACACATTACAATTTGAGGTATTTATCACTTACATCTTTTAATATTTTTCCTTTGTTTTGATTGTTAGATTCATTAAACCAACTGCGGGATGTTACTGTCACTGTATGGCTGACCAAATCAACTGTCAACATTGTCTGTGGTTTCTTTGCTGGCCCCGGTACTCTGTCACAGGTGGTCATCATCGACTGTCCGACAATACCAGAGGGGAGATTCGTAAAGATCTCCAAAACAACCGAGTTTCTTACTGTTTGTGAAGTAGACGTCTTTGGACTTGCCGTATAATCATTGTCATAGCCAACGTCTTATACTTGAAACGTTACGTAAATTACTATAATTTCGCAGAACTGGATGCACGTATTGTCCACAGGGGTCAAGCCCGTTTTAACATTAATTTCAATGTAACCATAAATAAAGAAACGGGTCGAACTCTGACCCAGATAAAAACTACCAGCTCGCTTCAAAAGCCTATTTAATCAATTTTTTTCAACACTTGCAATATGCATGTATTTTTCAGAAAAGTAATGTCTAATTTACACTCATTGAATATCGCATTTATTATTCAAGGAACTTTATTTGCTTAAATATTCGGGATTTTCATAACCTGGAGTTATCGTTCGTAACACGAGTCATCTCTCCATTAGAGCAGGTATAGGTGGCAGGGAACAGTTTTTTTTAAAATATACAATTCATTGTATCCAAGGAATGCATGTCTTCGGAACTCTGTAACTAGAATTTCCTCTGTTCCCATTCAGCACAAATACCTTTAATTCACTCTTTATAAGGCCAATCGCCAATTTCTGAAGAAAATTACTAGTCAAAACCTGTAAAATTCTCTACATACTGGTTTTTATGAGATTTTGACCCTTTCATATTTTGCTAATTTTTCATGATTTTTCAGCTTTTTAGACCTCCCCCAGCTAATTCCCTGCAGAGGGTTGACCTTTTGTACCGCGTGCATGTTGCACTATCACATGTCAGAAACTTACCGGTGTATAGTTTACAATGTCCCATCCACCTACTTTTCGTGTTATTTTACCTCCCGTCTGTAACTTGCAATTTCCATGTGTAAAGTCAGCACAACAGTCATAGCCGCACGTTTCGCATTTTACTTCTGATTTTCATGTACCTAACATAAGGGGCCTACATATTGCATATCAATTTCAACAAGAGACACCCCTCTAACTAATGATAATCATTAAAAATCATTTCATGAATTTTAGCAACACTCATAAGCCTTCAAGTACAGCAACTCTCAATTTTACAAAAATATTGACGGGGTACTTTATTCGAAACTGTCCCTTGCTACCATAGCGCTGTGTAAACAATATAAACAGTTGGTTAAAACAAACGTTTTTCGTCTTGTTTAATCGGTTATTAATGTAAATTGTCAATGTAGAAAGACGATTGTGCAATGAAAGGATGCTGTTATACTTAAATACTAAAATTAAAAAAAAATTAAAAAAAACAAACAATAGGGAGATTTGACGAGCACGTTTAATTGTACCATATCCAGGCACATACCATAGTTTTTGAAAGTGGATTGGGAGGGGTGGGTGTGTGTGTGGGTGAGGGGGGGGGGGGGGTTGTAGTGTACTACTTTACTGTATGTATACCACAAATCATAACACCATTTCCTTCTTTTCACAGATTCACAATTTATTTACTTCTATTTACTTTTATTGTAAAATATAAAATAGTCACAATTGTCCAAAGCTAAAATCCCGGGATTATTCAGTTTATAATATCCGTGTAGTGACTTCACGATGTGTACATAAGAGCTTATTTTTTTTTAATTTACAACTAGCGTCTTTAGCGGTTAAGCTGACATGCTAACTCCAATGATCAGCAGTGCTTGCAGTATTGATATGTCAGCATCTCCCTGCCCCTGACCTAGATAATGGAATTGGCCACTTGCTGTACGCAGAACTCAATCTCAATCCCTTGTATCAAAACTATCTTTTGTTTTTAAATGTAATGTAAAAAAATATCCAATATTTCATTAAAAGAAATCAAAACATTGATATTGAAATTGAATAATACAACAATATAATAATTGAAATAATAATAAAATAATTTAAAAATATATATGTATATATATATAAACTTTATCTGTTTTTGTCTCAAACAAAAAAACAGAGTGCCTTTCGACATGTACTACATTTCTACAAATTTAAAGGGAACCACTCAGACACGGTGACTTTTAAAAGATGGATGTTTAAAACTTAACCAAATGTCAATTGAAAGAATGTGATATAACGCAATAGGATACTTTTCACACAATGTAAACACGGCGGATCTAAGCCACGCCAATGTTTTAATACAATATCAAGATGCGTAGTGAATGGATAGGTGTTACATGTACTTTACTGGTTGAAATGAAATCATTTTATTTAAGAAAAATCAGTGTTGCATAAATACAATGTGGCCGGAAACCTTTGGCTAAGAAATAAACACGCCAGGTCAAATTCTTGTTGCGAGCTTCCAATTCAAGATGATGGAAGGCCATGTTGGATTTACTAATGCGCATTCCCATGCTGTTTTTAATTGCATGTGGTTAGACACAGATTTTACCGTGCATTTGTGGATTATAAGAACGGAAAGTCTGAAATGAATTCCGTTCAGTCATGAATTTAACCAAATCGGATTAGAAAAAAAAAACCCGGCTAAGAGAAAATATAAACGAAATTAAAAAAAAATCGGTGTCAAGGAAGGGAGAGTTATCCTTCGTAGAACTTCACTAAGTGTCGTCACAGGTTGCTGATAGAAATTCAAGTACATATATTTAGTGTAAGTTGAGCATGAATCATTAGATGCAAATATTGAAGTGTTGAATTTTCGTTTCTCCGGATGATGGTTTGATGCCGCCGAAGTTGATCCTTTTCTTCAATACTTACCATTTCGTTTCAAATTTGGCAGGCATTCAGATTAAGGTGTTTAAAGTACTATAGAATTTTACTGGAACTGGAATATTTATTCAGAGGCATGTTCTAAAACGTGGTCTGGATCGAATGAGCAGTCAGAGTGCCAGACTTTGTAAAATTTTGACAAATGTTTGTAACACTTCGTTGGGTGTGATTCGATAAGAAATAATAAATTTCAAAGTCAATCATCACATGTCAAGGAAATATAGGATTCAATCATTGTAGAAATTGGGCAAGGGGGGGGGGGGGGTAAGTTCTCGTTATTGTAAATATAAATGAAACTGATATACCAGTAATTTGCAGATTCTTATTACATCAAGGTCAAAGTCGTTCAAGATAGCTCTTTACGAAGAGTTTTATATTTCTAGCAACGAATAGTCATTTTTAGGCCCTTTAAACTAGCTAAAGGGCTGATTTAAATGTTGAGCACTGCAGAACCCTTATTTTTTTCGAACTGTATAACCAAAAACTTTTCCGATCTGCGCATTGTGTATTATTATTCATATAAAATATTGTAGCCTTTTCTTGAAAACTGTTTGAGAAAACGTGACACGCGTGATTTTAATTTAGCATAGAAACTCCCATAGTCGATTTTCATCGAGTCATAAAACAGAAAGTACTCAATAGATTTGATTCAAACTTGGAATATATGTTTATTAGTTCCATCTAAACAATATCTAGGCCTCTTATAAAATTCGTAAGGTGTTCTTAGATATTATGTTTATCCCAGTTTTTAGTATTTTCTTGATCAAAACCGGAAGTACGTGAGAAACCGTACATGCACGTGAGATAAGGATTTGCGTTAAGACTGTTACATAATTGTTTTAGTATGTCTTTCCGTTTTCAAAAAGTCGCTGACGAAAGTTTGTCGAGAATACGAAAAATAATAATAAAACAGAACAAAAACAATAGGTCTTTTCGAAAGAAAGCCCTAATTAACATAATTATTTGTAAAACACATTATTTGATACTTCCACAATTGACAAAATATAAGTAAAAGCTGAATTTGAAAAAAAAAAATAAAAGGTAGTTTCAATTTGAAAAGCTGTTTTAGTTTCATTTATTAAAACGTCGTTTCAACATAGAAAAGTGGTTGATGTCTTCAACGTTGAAAATAAGTTGGGTCTTCAACTTTTAATCAACGTAGAAATACGGTTTTGGTTTCAACGTTGAAACCTCAACATTGAATCAACGCTGAATAAACGTTTATCAACGTTGCAATTTGTTTTAACGATTCCTCAACGTTTAAACAACATTTCGTGCCCACTGGGTTTATTCTTTTGAACTAATCGTATAAAATAATTTCAGATTTTTTTAGTGGCAGGCTGCTCCTGAAGGTTATCTAGTCCAAAACCATGCAGAAATATACCATTTTACTGAGAAAATGCTGTTTTAGCCAACCTTGAAGATCAACAATAAAATTATTAGTAATATGAAAGGTTCAAAATAAAGACAACAAACGAACAAGGCAGGATTAATCTGTACTTTCAATAGATAATATAATTTAAAAATTGTTGGATGAAACAGAAACAAAGCAAACTTTCCCGACTGTGATTTTGTACTTCTTTATATCTATTTATTTTCTGTAATATAACTTTTAAACGTCGGTTTGGTGTCTTAATCAGGCAAAGTAAATAATTTGCAGTTTGGTAATTTCGATCAAATAATATTTTGAGGCTCATTGCAATTCTTTTAATAACCACTATTATCGAAAAAAAAAAGCTCGCATTTACTCCATGTTCAATATGGCAATATTAACAATATTAAAAGTTCCACACACTGTGCTAGTCCTACTAAGGACAATGATATCTATTAAACTTAATTTAGATATGGATAAAATTTCATCATTTTCAGGTACTGGTATTGATCTTTTTATCAACTGCACTGATTGATGTCATAAGAGAACATGAAGTGTGCAAGAGGAATGGTATAAATGTTCTTGCTTTTTTTAATAATTACAAAAATTATTAGTAACAATAAGAAGTTCTGAGCATATACTTAAAGTCTTTGTCGTTTATCTAGTAGGAAAGTAACATAAATCATTTTGAGACAAAATTGCCGTAAATTTCTACCTTAAAATAGACACCCCCTCCGCTTTACTAATTAGACGATAGTAATGATTTTGAGCAATGGATGAATTGATTTTCTCAATTAAAACAATCTGATAATTATAAATAATGTCAACAGAAAAAAAAAACCGATGAAACATTATTTTAATGTAAAGAGACTATATCGGTAATACGTTGCATGAAGAATTTAATAGTGCAAAATGTTTTCACAGAATGTGCGTATGAATTAGATTAATCATTCGTCAAAAACTAGCGCACGTTTGTGTGCGCAATAAATAAACTATTTGTTTGGTTCAATGAGGAGCACTGTATCTCTCAGGGCGTCGTTCCGATTTTATTTTCAAACCGAAAGCTACAGACCTGCAGCTAGATTTGAATTTGTTAGAAACAAGTAAAATAACAGTTATTAACTATTGTTAAGATAAAACAATAATATTTCACCGGAAAGCAAGCGGTAGAAAATGTATATTAACAATTGTTGTTTTTTTTTAGCAGAAGGGAATAACTCTAGTAAAATGTCAAGTATACTGGTACTGTACCAGTTATCGGCTAAGACCAGTTATCGGCTAAAATGAGAGTTCGGGTTTAAAGCACGCGACAATCCAAGATTTTTAAATTCAGTCGTCTTTTTCGAAAAAAGAAAAGTATATTTGCTTAAACAATTTCTTGAATGTGTTTTATACATGAGCTTAAACGATCATTGTTTATCGCTTTGCGTCTTTGCGCTTTCAGCAGTGGGGGAAGTGACGTAATAAGTTAAAAATAGAATATTACCTCTTTGTGATACGTTATTATATCCCTTCTTTGATTTGACATATAAAATCAATACATTTACCATGTATAAACAAAAGGAATTCACGAATTTCCGAAAGATTCGTAGCGCAATTGAACGCCTGATTGCATAATTATGTATTGAATAGTATACGATTTGGTGTATTACCGTTTGATAGTAAACGAATCATTTTATGAGTTTTGTTTACAATGTATCATGACCCCGAATACTTTAGTCTGACCTCACAAGGGGCATAATTCAAACTACATTTAGCAGATTATAAAATCAACATGAACACGGATTTTTAGTATGTTATTATCACGAAGCCGATAACTGGTACAGTAAATCGTAAAAAATCCGCAAATTCGGGGCGTGCTTAAAAGCACAAAACAAGATGTTTTGGGTTCTAATGAATGATTTAAACTAACAGATTGATAAATAAGGAGTTCACTTTTTAAAGTATGTCAAGTTTTATCCAAAAATATCAAGAATTAAGGAATTACGTAAAAAAAAACGTTAAATTTTAGCCGATAACTGGTACAGTGCCAGTATTTTATTTGATAGCTATTAAAAAGTATTTTCAATAACTTAAAAAATCACTGGACTACGCATATGTTATTCTAAACCATCAATTTTTACACGACTGTCGATGCATTGAAGCTGAGTATCACCATTGCACAAAATCTTTCGAAAGACAGATCGAATCAATGAGTTGCTCGTTTTATTGGTATTATAAACAAACAAATAACAACAAGCCTAGACACAAATGCAGGTGTGAAGTATGCAATCAAGTGTAGTTGGTGGCGCACAACTGGTAGAACTGCAGTCGCTTGTAGTCATGCAATTTTCTGCATACGCTTAAAAGATATATATTCAAGATTATTAAAAGACGTATTTAAAGTTTTAGTTACTGTAACTTTTTTTTGAAAAAGGAACAACTTTGATATATTATGTCAGCGATTAAAGCTTTAAATTTGAATTGACTTCAGTTTTTAACACAACTGTTTTGATAGATGTAACCAATAACTCACACTCACCTATGCTGATACATGCTGATACATATATAATGCAACTGACGATTATTGACCATGTATTCCTCATTTTCTAAAATATCACAAAGACATATTTCTTAGTATCATTATCTAGTATCATTAGGTTTTTTGTTTGTTTGTTTTTTTAAATTAAGAACTATTTGACCAACACTTCTAAATTGTACCTACCATAAAAAAGTTAGATCATTTAATTTTAAAAAAAAAGTTTGAAATTTTTTTTTTCTTTTTCAAAGAGTCACAAAATTAAAACATATTTGTTGGTTTAAGGAAGGAGTCTTTTCTGGTTTTCGACTTGTCAAACGTAAATTTGATTAATTGTTCATTAAATCAAGATGAAAGGAAATTAAAATAGTATATTTTCTTTCTTTTTTACTATCATACAACTTGGCATAGAAAAATGTAATCAATGTTTAGAATGGAACAAGGACTATATTTTTAGCGTAGGAAAATATCACATGTTGCGCAATTCAGAATTGCTGCAGATTATATATATATATATATAATGAGTCTGTTTTAGCATTTTAAAAACAATAACAATAATGTTGGATTTTTTTTTACTAATGTGAACTAATAATATGATACTTGGGTTTCAGAATATGTTTTTAAAATATGATTTGCCTATCAAATAATATTTTAATAAGCTTTTTAAAGCGCCCATTCTATACATTGATTTTTGTGAAAAAATCACTAAAATCAGTTTTTCTCTCTTATGAAACGGTCAATATATTAGCTTTTCTGTCAATTTATATCTTTATATAAAGTCTTCATAAAACATAAAAATTAGAAATATTTTATTATTGGAAGCATAAAAAAATAATCAAAATTTCTTCAAAATTTAAGAAAATTAGAGGAAATGCGGGCTAAGCAATATCAATTTTAGTATAAATATTTATTCCAATTTAGTAGTATAAGCTGATAGACACTCTCATGGTCTATGATTTCATTGAAGATTTGAATTTTCAAATCTTAAACAAATGTCTACAGAACTATAAAGAGCCGCACTTATTTTTATCACTCTTTACGTTGAGGAAAAAGGTAGTGACCTTGACCTGACCTTTATCCGAAAACAAAAAGGTCAAATTGAATTAAACTGATAGAATCATTAAGAAATATGATCCGTGTGACTGTGTCAAAATGTCATGCATTTCTTATTATAAGAAGTATGTTTGATAATAAAAAGACTCCTTCCTTAAGTCGATTTTAGTCAACAGAAATGGGAATTTTTTTTTTAATTTATGTTTTTATTCATGACTTTCACAGCTTTCTTACATACTACTCAACATTTTTTTTACATACAATATACATGCAAGAATATATATATAATAGTTCACAATTGTGTGAAAGTTTTTTTTTATGTTTTTAGTGGGGTTGAGAAAGGACAGAAAACATTGAGTGAAAAAATATACATATAAACACAAACAAAAGAAACAAAAGAAGAAAAGCAAATAAAAAATATAACATGCACACAAACTTATAAATTGACAGCTCTAAATTTAAGGATTTTCCAATATGTGATTTTAATATACACGAACAACAGCATGAACATAATATTTAGCACGTACATATACATATATTTATTTATGAGAGAAAAGAAAGCGGAGAGAAAAAAGCTGACGGGGCAATGGTTGCTTTTTGGCATAGCTGTCTAACAGGGTTTGCTTATCAAAAAGATTGATTTAGAAATTTTTAAAAAGCATCATACATTCTTTTAACAAATAGTTCGGGATATAGTAAAGACTTGCTAAATTCTTTCAATAATATTATCCAAGTGTCTCTCAAATTTTTCAAATTCACAGTTCTTTAAAAGTAAATATTTTTCCACAAGAAGCCTGTTTTTAATTTTCCTTTTGAGTTCCAACACATTTAAAGTTGGGTAAGTTTTAAGTCTACAAGTGAAAATATACTGTTTTACAATATAACTTAACAGGTTTTGTATTCTAAACATATAGTAGTTTTTATATTTACCAAAAAGTATACTTTGCTTATCAAACATTAGGGACACCCTGTAGTTTCTTAAAAATAACTCTTCAATGTCACTCCATAGTTCTTTTACAAATGGGCATTCTACAAAAAGATGACTGATTGTTTCAGAATCTTGTTTACAAAAAGAACATTTAGGGGATTCAATAAGTTTAAGCTTATGCAAGTAATAATTTGTTGGTAATATCCTGTGTAAAATTTGGCATTTTAACCAATTGAATTTAGATTCTTTGGTTGTCTTAAAAGGAAGTTCAAATATTTTATACCAATCCTTCTCATTAAATATTGTGTCATTCTCTTCCCATTTTAGTATTGCTTTATTTTGAACCCTCTTTTCCCTTATCAATATATTATACATTTCTTTACATCCTTTTCTATTTTTGTAGAATATGGCTAGTGTGTTTGGGATATATGGTCCAACTGTTGGTTTAATTTCTTTTATATTGCATTCACTTATTCGTTTTAATATACTCTTTTTTAGACCATTATATTCAACAAAGTTAGTCTTAATACCAAGTTCAATTAAAGATTCAAAACTTCTAAAGTCACCATTTTTATCAAAAAGGTCAATGATGCAAACAAAACCAGCCTTAAAAAAACTTCTCAAAAATATACTTTCCTTGTTTATTAACTTAGGAACACCTCTGACCAAAATTTGTTACCTATACTTTTACTGTGTTTAAGTACATAATCCGAGCCCTTTATCCATAAGTTATTTATTTTTATTTTCATTTGAGCTTCTAATAAATTAACCCACTTGGATTTTGATATGAGGAGTCTACGAATCCAACTTGATTTCAAAGCAAGTGTAAAATCAGAGTGATCAATCATTTTCAATCCCCCCAGTCTATAATCTTGAATGACAATATTTTTTTTAATTTTGTGGACTTTGCCACCCCATAGGAAATAATATAGTTCTTTATCAATTTATTTTAACATTTCATTGTTAGGGTTTGGTAAGGTAAGACTAAGGTGCTTAAATTTTGGAATAATTAAATTTTTCAAAACCACTAGTCGTCCAAAAGGTGTTAGTTTTCTGCGTTTCCATTGTTTCAAAGTACTTTGAATTTTTTGAAATATTGGGTCGTAATTTAAATCAATCATTTCAATAAGATTTATGGAGAATTTAATTCCTAACAAGTCAAAAGTGTTATTTTCCCATTCTAACTTCCATCTTGAATGATGAAAAACAGAAATGGGAAATGACAGCATGTATCTTTCATTTTAAAACTATATTGTCAAACACAGAATCCAAAAATATTTGTAAGAATAGCCTAAGAATAAACTGCTCAAAAAGTAATGTTTTTTAAATGGTGAGAAAACTTGTGAAAATTCGATCCGAAGAGTGGTTGTAATGAGTAATTGTGGTCATTGACGTAATCTGTTTAAATTTGTTGTGTTTTCTAGACAGTGCTTAATCTGTCAAGAACTTTCCAATGTTTGTAAATTTTGTACAGTGAATTAACATCATATTCATTCAAATGCACTTCTTTTATGTTAAAAAAATTTGATAAAGAAAATATTAAAAAAGTAGATTGTATTTTGATATTCTGGGACACCCAATAATATCTCAAATAGCATTTTTTTTTATCTCAGCTCCAATCTAACAAGAACTATAGAGCATATCGGTTTGATTATCTTTTGAATAGCACGCAATAATAAATGCCACCTGAACACTACCGTTTTAGGCAATTCAATACAATTCAAACACATATATACAAAATAAAGAAGAGACCCAAATTATTTTAATCGTGACCTTTCATTTACTAATAGAAGAACTCTGATAAGTTATATCAACGGTTGAGGCTACACATATGATAAATCTTAAACTTGAAAACCTTGAAAAGAGTACAAATTTTAGGCTATTTTAAACTGGTTTCAAAGGTTATTAATATATTGTTCGTTTACTATAACTTTCTTTTTTTTCGAAATATTTTTTCTCATTTTTACCTCAAGTAAAAATCAATAGGCTTTAAAGAATATGTCTCGTTTATTCAGCTTGCTATACTTTAACATAGACAATATCTATATTTCATCATATATTAATTATTCAATTACGCGCGCTTATTTTTCTTATAGCTCGGTTTGATTGTCAGCGCAGCTATTTGTATAAGCATCAGCTTTGCAGAACGTTTAAAAGGTTAAAAACCAAAATCAACCAATATTTATGAACAAAAGTGGATTCATAAAAATAAAGTGCACACTTACTGCAATCATCCAGATTTTTAAAAAAAAAATATTTCATTACTTACTTGAGTTGAAAATCCAGTCGTGGTATAAAACTTTTTTTGACAGTACTTGTGGCGTTTTATATACTACAATTTCGCCTACGCACCTACATAATTCAAATGCATCCTGTTCTATTTCCCCCTTTTAAGCTGTTATTGTGTCGCTATTGTGTTGTTCTTTTTTTTAGATTTGATCGATAGTGTATGTAACATGTTATATTTTGTTTCCTTCAAAGGCACACAACATCTGTTTTCACCTGACAACATATTGTAACATTTAGTGAAGCTAGTTCCGTAAGCTCTTGTTACCATAGTATCCGTGTGCCTGAAAGGATAACCTTATAATATGATCATAATTGTCATTTAAGGAAGTACACCAAAGTAATCAAAACATTTTAAAAGTTGGTTCAACAAATAGCACTGTATTTTTTCTAACAGAATATAACAAATATTTTATTAATATGTTTGTTTCCATGGTAACTATATCCAAACATACCATTGTTGGAAATACTTTCGTTCATCAAAATACACCACTTGCAACATAAATGAAACAATGCTACATAGTTTGTAATCATTTGATTTCATTTTTCTTACATGCTGTTAATAATACATTGGATTCAGGCAGAGGGTGGCACTTGTGCATGATGAAAAATATATTTGATTATTTTTATGTAATGTATGTTCACAGACTTAAGCTTTGAACATGCCATTTTTGTCATTGTTCATTGTTGCTATGGTATTTTTCTTTTTTTTTCAACACAAAATCCACCAAACACTGCAAACTCCATAAAGAAAATTTTGTTAATTTCAAAAACTAGAATAAAAAATGTGTTTATTTCAACAATTCAAGTTTTGATTTTTTTTAATGTTTCTAAGCAATACTGATTCTCGAAATCTATAACTAGTCCAGTTGAACAATTATCAAAAATGCCTATATCTTAATTACTTTAAAGTGAAAATTTATGAACAAGAAATCAATGTGTAATACATGTAATAAGAACCGTACAAAAACAATAAGTCTCCAAATTTCATTCGGGAGACTTAATAATAAAGCTTTAATTAGGGATAGGATCATCAAACATCAATAATTTAAAGATAATTGACAATTTCTGATTCTAAGGCGGTCAGGATGACCCCTTAGGGTCATGACTTACATGCCATAATGATCTAATGCACCATGACCTAAGGAGGGATAATATCTTTGGATAAAGGTGGGGGTCACAGTGGTTTTTTATGATATTTGTTAATTTCAAGAAGAGCACTTGGGGTCATGACCTATACATACCATCTGAAATGCCTTGAACAAAGAAACAATATTATGTGTACATGATATATGATTCAATTTAAGAACCCAGATATAGATCATTATTATGCCTTCTGTCAGTTTGTCTCTATATATTCAATACTCATCTATTTTTGCATAGTATCAAAGGATTTACTGTGGTTTCATTAATATTCAAGGGTATCAATTTTCGTGGATAAAGTAAAAATCACAGTTTCAAGGATACATAAATTCGTGGCTAATGACCCCATCAATACAAAATATTAGTAGAAATTGCAGTTCAATGAATATTTAATTTCAAGGATAAACTTAACAACGAAATCAACGAAAATTGGTATTCAACGAATATTGATGAAACCACAGTATATAGCGTAAGCATACTATGCCGAAATAGACATACTATGCTGAAATAGAGTACGGCAAATGTTTTCAACGAAAATCTTTCAAGCGCCGACAGCGGGATTCGAACTCACGACGCTAAAATCAATCCAGCTTGAAGCCCAACGCGTTACCGCTACGCTATTTTAGTCGTTATTCTAATCAGTGGTATTTATATATACATAAATTGATTGAACATTTTTCAAAGAATAATAAACAATCAAATCAATTGATTAATTTGAAGGAAAAAAACAAACGCTTGCTTTTCCGGTGATTATGTTTAGTCAACACTCGAACGTCAAAGTTACTTATAGCAAAGCACGTCAGTATATTCAACAGTTGGCATAATAATAACAATAGTGTTGTGTTGTGCATGTACTATGCCTAAATAGTAGTCAGGGTTTGATACATAGTGCACTCGCCTCCGATTCGTGCACCATGTATCAAACCCTGACTACTGTTAAGGCATAGTACATGCACAGCACAACACCATTATATAAATCATATATGTTTTGTAATACTTTCTATGTATATACGAGGGTTGTCCCAAAATAGCGTAGACATGACATATAACTAAAAATCTGTTCACTGCAATTTCATTAGACTTGTTAGTTTTCTTTAATGACGCATTGGCAAACAATACTGAAAAATTCAAATTTGTACTTTATTTAATTCTTAAGAAAATGACTTATTAGTAACAACAGGCGGCGCAATGTCCGACGTCAGAAATGTCTAGTGTTTACATTGTTGCTAAGACACTCCACATCGTTAACGTTTACGATAACATTTACGTTTTATTTCCGAAAATGTCTCGGAAAAAATATATTCTTTGAACATGTACCATGAGTGCACATTCAACATTCAACATACATTTCGATTTAAAAAAAAAAAATATTTTATAAGTCTTAACGATCTGACGATTCCAAAATTGCCCTGTATGTCTTGTGATTTGACGTCCGACTTACCGCAATGTGTCGTTCAACATTCTGACGTCCATTGATATCGGTCGGTGTTTTTTCTTTCCACCTTTTCTCATCATACTTGTCTCAATATTTTCAATGTTTTTAAACTACTTATTCACAAAACGCATTTCGAATCAACTTTGTTAATTTTTTTTACTAGAAAATCCGATTAGGATTTGTTTCAAGCCCTTTGCAAAATTTCATCAGATACTGCTTCGCCGCCTCAAACGCCGACGTCGTGATTTTATTACGAGTTAACTCTTCAACTTGCCACAAACGCGCTATACAATATTTAAAAGTATTGTTATAGCCAAAAAAAAAAAAATTGTTGAATAAATAAAATAATTATTATTAAATATATATGTATGTTTTATTTTAATTTTTCATTCAGAATACTTTTCCTCGCAATTTTCATTTCATTATGTTCAACTTAACTTTTTGTTTTTTGACATTGCGCTGCATATCGAATTCCTGATTTAGCATGCTTTTATTTCACTTACTTAATATCATACAATATATGATGTTAAAACATCATTTGAATGCAAATTACTTGAACCGTTTATGGCACAAATTTCATCTTTCTGTTGCTTCGATTATCTGAATAACGCCACTTGTCTACGCTATTTTGGGACAACCCTCGTATACATGTATTAGTTTGTGTTTTGTTCTATACTATTCATGTTCATGACTGTAGTATGGCTTAGTCTTGTTTTTAAATTACATTTAAAAATTGTCAAATATATGACTTGGAACACCTACCCCAAACAAACTCAAATATAAACTGTAACCCCCCTTAATTGTTGAATGATCTATAAACTCAAAATATAATTTGGGGTCTAAACAGTTTTATAAACTGGTGAAAAATGTTATTCTTAAAAAGAAATAACATTACACCTTGCATAATTGACAAATGATCTATTAAAATATGATCAGAAGTCATTTTTCTACCTTTGGATCAATAACTAATATTCAGACAAGTTAAAATTAATAACAATAAATGATTCAAATTATAAATGTTTATACTTTACATCCACACCCCCCCCCCCCCTTCCCCCCAAATCTAATATGGTTGTTAAGATTCAGTCTTCTTGATACATTCTAAAATGTGTACAGTAGCAAATTTTAAATCATTTCTTGATTGCTTTTTCTCTCCTGATGCACATTAACATTTTGGAATTGCTTAATTCAATTTTTAAGATATATAAACAAAATGTTATATGCATGTGTATTCGCCTAATTGGGGCAATTGTAAAGTCACCTAAATAAAGCAGTGCCATCATTAGGCTAGGAATTACCAACATGGATCAAACACTTCATATGAATAAGATAAAATACTTTATTATTTCTAGTTCTAGAATGTCAGGGTGTCTCCAAAGAGGAATAACCTATATGCAATTTGAAGCGCAATGACACAAAGAGCAAGAATCAAATATATGGTTTAGGGATGAGTATCTCAGAAGTTAACAAAATATACAGTGTACATGTATCATCATTTCCTATTTCATAAAAGGGGGGGGGGGGTAAGACAACACCTGGGTGTCATGTACTTTACACCATCTGATACATTATAATGACATTAGAAGATAGTTTGTATTTTCCTGTTTCATGGGATCAGAACAGTTCCATGAGTTCATGTCATGGCCTACATTGTATTTGATGCATTATATTACATTAAGAAAGAAACATTCCTTCCTTTCTTCATATTATAACTCATACAAAAATGATAAGCGTCTACATTTACTTACATGTAATACAAAAATTTAATAGGAAATTGTTTATACAGGGTCAAAATGGGGTCAACTCAATAGTGTTAGTCTGACAAATGAAAAAAAAAATCTCTTTTGCAATTAAAATTGCATATACCTAAATGTGATAGAATAGGTACCGATGATAAGTTTTTTTAGAGATACAGTATTCTGTCAAAGGGAGATCACTTATGTAGAAAGTGAAAGTAATACTTATGTATGCTGGATTCTCATTATATTGTGCTACTACATGTATTATGCTTACCTATATTTGTCAACATCATAATGAAAATCCAATTAAAGCACAACAATGAATTCCTTTAGCTGATCATCACAAAAGAAATGTTTATGCATGTTAACTAATCCTTTTCTGCATAAGGAAAACACATACATGTAAATCAAAGAGCTGGGTAAAACTAGTACCTGCTAATGAGACCTGCACACCTGTGTTGTGTACGTAACTTCAGACAAAGATCAGTTATTTGTTACATGCATGTATTTTTATGACCTATTCTTCTAAATCCCTTGCACCAATTTATTAAGTAAATAACAGTTTTATGGTTGTGAAGGACACCTGCATATTGTGATGTATACTTCCTATTGAAATAATCAATAAAGTATAAGTATAATTTTTACCCCCAAAATAATGTTACCTTACATTGTAGCGCAATGGGTTAGAGCGTTTACATATACATGTCTGTAAGAGCATTAGGGTCCAATGTGTATTTTTGGAATTTTACTACTGATAGGAATAAATTTTCATAGGAGAGGGGGTGTCTGGACCCCTCACTCCCACTCCTTCTCTAAATCTGTGCACACGACGTTGTACGTGTAGGCACACAGAAACAAATCTAAAGCCGGCAACCGCCACGGGGAGGGGGCATACTTTAATTTTTGATTTTGTTTGTTTTATTATATAGACCATTACAGTATATTTTCTATGACATGGAATGTTAAGTTTATTGAATAACTGAAAATTCAATGCAACCAGTTCAATCCCAAATTCCACATAAAGTGCTGCTCATGTGTATTAATATATGGGAAGGGATATCATCCTTCAGTTATGAAAATTATAATTTTTTAAATGTATTACCAGAACTTGCATGTGGCCTCATTTTAATTAAACTGGTACAAAACAGTGTTATTTAGGGACACACAGTTGGTGCGGGTATTAATGTATAATGACAGCATCTAGTTTATAGATGTTATTCGAGACTTGATTGCATGATTTTAAAAGATTTTTTGGTCCCAAAAAGTCATCTTAGAATCCAGACATGTCTTAAACTTATTTGAACCCGACAATCTTAATGAAACATTGAATTAGTTACTTATATGCCATAGCTAATTAGGAGTGTTTCGGCGGTTTAAGTAGCACATGTCATTTCAAAATTGTAATAAGGCCGCCTCTTCGGGAGTTCACCTTATGCATAAATCAGTTAATCCCTGAAGTCCATTTGTGGTTTTAATTTGGATCTAATGATAAGATTACCTATATTTTTGTGTTTCCTGTATGCAAGCAAATGTGGTGTTGTGAATATTGTTTTGCATACTTCGTCGTGTTGTACCGGTATATTATCCCAGTTTCCTATACCCTTATATACATAGGTTACATTTGGTCACCAAATCCTTACAAAAAAGTACAGCTTTTTTTTGTTTTTTGTTTTGTTTTTTTTCTTTTCTGTTTATTGAAAAGATCCATTCTATTTGCAGAAAGAGTTCCTTGCATAAAAGGTTCAATTTCTGATTGTTTGTAACCTCGTTTTTCGAGATGAGTTTTTAAATTTTTAAAAACATTTTGTAATTCAGCTTGATCAATAGTATTTCTCAGATATCGGGTACATTCTCCTTTAATAAGGCCCTTAAATTAAGGATTGTTCATTAAATTATTACTTATTTCGAGATAAAGTTAAATGTAAACATTCCCACATTATGACCAAATTGGCCACATCTTAAAAATAAACCCTTGATCAGGGGGCCAATAATTTCCCCATAACTTAATCGGAATGATAACCATGCTAGTACTGTTTTCTAAACTATACATGTATAAATTTTATATAGTAAAAAAGAAAGTTTTCTACATGAATTTAGTGGCAATAATGGCCCAATTATAGTGCCTCAACCACTGTCTCATGTACCATATCTTCGCAATTTTCGTAAAGAGCTTCATTAATATCATAACAATCTAAAGGTTTACCACATATGTAGACAAAGAGACAGTTTTTCATTATTTTTTAAAAGTAGTTATTACATATTAAAAAGTACTATAATTACATTTAAATTATAAAATATCAATCAAAATTGGTAGAGTGAATTGCAATTAAAACAATTGAAAACGAATTTTAATGTATAAAAAATCATATAACAATATGTCATTCTCAGTTTAAGAAAGATCAAATTTTAATAAATTTCAAAGACTTCAGGAGATTGTTACTTCAATTAAATGGTTGTGTGGATTTCAACTTGTTGTTTTGCATAAATAGTGGGTTTTACTTTAGAATGTATTATTCTTAGTATGACATAGATTTAAAGGAAATCAATCTATATAAAAATCAAAATCTTCTTCAGACTGTAAACATAGAAATGACTGATTTTTTGTTTTTGTTTGTTTGTTGTTGTTTTGTTTTTGCTTTTATTTTTAATTTTATAATGTGTCATTTCGAGTATATTAAAGAGATATATTTAAAGAACATCAATCTTAGAAAACTCGAGATAGTGCAGGGGAACTTAATGAAAGGATTGTTAGAATTTTCATTTGATAAATCCTTTTGATAAACCATTCAATATTCAATGCACTATTTTGAGTATGAAATATAAAGTCCATCATTCTTTATTAATGTCAAAGTCTACCAGTGATTGCAATGGAACGATTATCTGAGCTTTAAATTAAAAAGCAATGTTCCAAGTATGTTTGAAGATTAAGACGTAGCATAGAACATTTTCAAGTGCTTATGTTATTTTTTTTCAAGATTAGGTGATTTTTAATATAAAAACAAGAGGCTTCTAGGCGCTGACGGTCACATCAGCACCATCACAAGATGATGGACTTGTCAGATAGTTTAAAAGGATTTGTATTTTTTTTATTTTATTTTTTCTATAATCGTTATTATCATTCTTATAATCTGATGTATGCAAACATCAATTAACAAAAAGGGCGACAATATCCGAAAAAATATCAGGGTTTTTTAAATTCTTGCCCCTGGGTCCTTTAATTGCAATTTTGGAGTGGGTAAAATAAAAGTTTGTACCCTAAAGAGTTGGATGGTTTAATAACCTGAGCACACTTTTGAAAGTGAAGTTGTATCCAGCGGCCATGAATTCATCAATCTAGATAATGGACTTATTGGACATTTTTGCCTAGCAACTAGCATATTTTCAAACTTATTTAGAATTACACAAAAAAAATCTTTGGTTCAATGAACCCCACCAAAAATATCTACCTCTTTGGAATGTACCATTGACCAAGGAACCAGGGATTACTCAGTAAAGATGCTATTACTGTTATCTCGAATGTGTATATGGGAATAGAAAAAAAAAGTTTGATGTGTTGATAAAGTGGCCATAATAGCGAAAGGGCCAAGGATTACTTAGTTACTAAAGGAACCTCCAATAAACCAATTTTGCTTCATGAACATGAAACCTGCGCATTTAGTGTTTTTAATACATTCAACATAGATACATATTCAAAGCTCCGCGTTTCTTCGGTTGACAATGGTTTTCTCGGGGTGTCAATTTCAATTGTTACCTTCCCAAAACAGGCACAGTTCATATAATATCATAATTTATTTTACATGCATATCGTTTCGCGAGTAAATCAACGCAAAACGATAAAGTTGAAAATAAAATAAATTAATCACATGACTTTAAAAGTTCCCTGCAGGTACGAATTTTAAATCATTACTACATACAGGGATTTTAGCATATTCTGAAGACAAAAAAAAACAAGAATGCTTATAAAGTAGATTTGATTATGTTGAATAAAGTAGAATTTATTTCAAAGCAGATAAAACTATCAAATAACAGTAACGACAGTTTAAAAATCGTAAGTTTAACAAGCTAAGTTAATTTTGAAACAACAAAAGGAATATAGTAGGGGATCTGAATAGAGATGATAAAAATATGACCATTGTATTGACGTCAATAAATTGCACTTAGACTGTTTTTGCAGTACAAATTCAATTTGTTCATGAAAGTCAAGTTGTATTTCGACAAAAGTGAAGAATATTTTAGAAAACAATTCACTAGTAACTGAAACATTATTCTTTTGTTCATGTATTTAATGGTCTTAGGTCTAAGAGCTAATTTTGTTCTTCCTATTATATTTGAAGTACAGAAACAAAAGTGTATGTGCTATTGATTACAAATATTGAAGTTGTTTGAATATATTCAAATACATAGGACAACTTGTATTTGGATTGGTTGCTGTACGGATTGGTTGATCTTGAAAAGTACATGTCATTTCAAAATTGTAATAAGGCCCGCCTCTTCAGGAGTTCACCTTAAGCATTAATCAGTTAATCCCTAAACTCCAGTTGGTTTTAATTTGGATCTAATGATAAGATCACCTATATTTGTGTGTTTACTGTATGCAACCAAATGAGACGTTGTGAATATTTTTTTGCATACTTCGTCATATGTTGTATATTATCCCAATTTCCCTCACTCTTTTATACATAGGTTAACTTTGGTCACCAAATTCCTACAAAAAAGTATTGCATTTTTATTGTTTTTCTTCTTTTGTTTTTTGGTGAGATCCATTCTATTTGCAGAAAGAGTTTCTTGCATAAAAGGTCCACTTTCTGATTATTTGTAACCTCGTTTTTCTAGATGAGTTTTGAAATCTTCAAAAACATTTTGTAATTCAGCTTGAGTACTAGTATTTCACAGATGTCAGTTACATTCTCCTTTAAGAAGGTCCTTAATATGAGGAATGTTCATTAACATAAGTATTACCTATTTCCGGATAAAGTTATTTGTCGTCAATTTTTAAATTCGTCTCCTAGGGCCCACCCTAGCGCCCGAACGTCTGGCCCTGTAGCATTTAACTTTACAATTTCGGTGAAGGGATTTTTAACATCGTAACTGCACATTTTGTTCATATCCAACACCTGTGGAAGAAGAAATCCATATTTAAAAATTCAATAAATTTCCGTTGTAAGACTGTAAAATACAACAATGGAGGAAAATGATTTTAAGGACATCATAAGCAGATATTTAGTTTGTTCTCAAATCTGTATAGTACAAGAAAGGTACAAAGGAAGATTAACTTAGATAAAACAATCCCACCTTATGACCAAATTGGCCACATCTTAGAAATGAAACCCTGGCAAGGGGGCCAATAATTTCACCATAAATTAATCGGAATAATAACCATGCTAGTATTGTTTTCTAAACTATACATGTATAAATTTTAAATAGTAAAAATGAAATTTGTTTACATTAAGTTAGTGGCAATAATGGCCCAATTATAGTGCTTCAACCACTAACACATGTACCATATCTTCACAATTTTCGTAAAGGGCTTCATTAATATCATAGCAATGTAAAGGTTTACCACATGTGTAGAAATAGAGACAGCTTTTCATTATTTGTTTTGAAATTAATTATTAATTATTAAAAAGTACTATAATTCCATTGAAATTATAAAATATCACTCAAAATTGGTAGAGTGAAATGCAATCAAAAAAATGAATTTTTATGTATAAAACATTTAACAATATGTCATTTTCAGTTTAAAAAAGATATCAAAGATCAAATTTTAATAAATTTCAAATAGTTCAGGGAATATTTATTGCAATGAAATGGTTGTTCGGATTTCAAGTTGTTTGTATAAATAGTGGGTTTTACTTTACGATGTATTATTCTATGTATGATATAGATTTAAAAGAAATCAATCTCAACAACAATCAAAATCAACTTGAGACTGTAAACAGAGAAATGACTGAATTTTTTTATAAACAGCGTTTTTGTTTGTTTGTTGTTCTTTTGTTTTTAATTTGTAATTTTTTTTTTTGGTTTTGTTTTTGGTTTTTGCAGAAACTTTTAATTTTATAATGTGTCATTTCGTGTATATTAAAGATATATT
Source organism: Magallana gigas (assembly GCF_902806645.1). Taxonomy (NCBI): domain Eukaryota; kingdom Metazoa; phylum Mollusca; class Bivalvia; order Ostreida; family Ostreidae; genus Magallana; species Magallana gigas. The sequence continues at coordinate 42,600,917 of NC_047560.1, read as the reverse complement.
AAAAGGAAGTCAATCTTAGAAAACTCAAGATGGTGCAGAGGAACGCAATGAAAGGATTGTTAGAATTTTCATTTGATAAATGCTTTTGATAAACAATTTAATATTGAATGCCCTATTTAGAGTATAAAAATATAAAGTAAATCATTCTTAATCAGTGTCAAAATCTACCAATGATTGCAATGAAACGATTATCTGAGCTTTAAATTAAAAAGCAATGTTCCCTTTATGTTTGAAGATGAGGACGTATACATACATTTTCAGTGCTTATGTTCTTAATTCTTTCTCTCTCAAAATTATGTGATTTCTAATATAAAAACAAGAGGCCTCTAGGCGCTTACGGTCACATCAGTACTATCACAAGATGATGGACTTGTTTAGCTTTTTTATATTCGTTATTATCATTATTATAATCTGATGTATGCAAACATCAATTAAACAAAAGGGCGACAAGATCCGAAAGAATATCAGGGTTTTTATATTCTTGCCCCTGGGGCCTTGAATGGAGTGGGTAAAATAAAAGTTTGTACCCGAAAGAGTTGGATGGTTTAATAACCTGAGCACACTTTTGAGAGTGAAGTTGTATCCAGCGGCCATGAATTCATCAATCTAGATAATGGACTTATTGGGCATCGTAGCCTGACAATTAGCATATTTTCAAACTTATTTAGAATTACAAAAATTAAATGAACCCCAGCCAAAATATCAACCTCTTGGGAATGCACCATTGACCAATGAACCAGGGATTACTCAGTAAATTTGCTATTACTGTTGTCACGAATGTGTATACTAGTATAGGAATAGAAAAAAAGAAAAAAGTTTGATGTGTTAATAAAGTGGTCATAATAGCCCAACCAAGTGACCAAGAATTACTTAGTTACTAATGGAACCTTCAATAACCCAGTTTCGCTTCATGAACATCAAACCCGCATATTTAGTGCTTTAATACATTCAACATAGATACGTATTCAAAGTTCCGCGGCGCGTCGGTTGACAATGGTTTTATCGGGGTGTCAATTGCAACTGTTACCTTACCAAAACAGGCACAATTCATATGATATCATATTTTGTTTTACATACATAGCGTTTTGCGAGGAAATCAACGCAAAACGTTAAATTGAAAATATAACAATAAGTTAAATACTGGGCTTCAAAAGTTCCCTGCAGGTACGAATTTTAAATCATTACTACATACAGGGATTTTAGCATCTTCTGAAGACAAAATGACCAGAATGCTTATAAAGAAGATGTGATTATGTTGCATAATCTAGAATTTATGTCAAAGCAGATAAAACTATCAAATAACAGTAACGGCAGTTTAAATATCGTAAGTTTAACAAGCTAAGTTAATTTTGAAACAACAAAATGAATATACATGTAGTAGGGGATCTGAATAGAGAAGATAAAAATATGACCATTGTATTGACGTCAATAAATTGCACTTAGACTGTTTTTGCAGTACAATCTCAATTTGTTCATGAAAGTCACGTTGTATTTCGAAAATAGTGAATAATATTTTAGAAAACAATTCACTAGTAACTGAAACATTATTCTTCTTTTTTTCATGTAATTAATGGTCTAAGCTGTAAGAACTAATTTTGTTCTTCCTTTCATTTTTGAAGTAAAGAAACAAAAGTGTATGTGCTATTGATTACAAATATTGAAGTTGTTTGAATATATTAAAATAAATAGGACAACTTGTTTTTGGATTGGTTGCTGTACGGATTGGTTAATCTTGAAAATTTGTTAATCGACATATTGTATTTTATATGTTTATGCCAAATATTTTGTTTTATTTATGGTTCAATATTGGGAAACTGCAGAGAATAAAAAACAATGATTAATTTTTTAGAAGCAGTTTTATATCTGCATTTGATTATATTGATAAATTCTAACCGACCTGTGTTTTCATCTACTTGGCATTTTACCAAAAAAGGACATGTTTCTGAGACGCAGGATGCAGACGTTTTAGATATCCAACCCCTTCACGTCAATTCTCTTGGAGAGTGTGCGATGCATTGTGGAATGAATGCACTTTGTATTGCGTTTGATTTTTGTTTTCTTAATGGTTCCCACACTTGTCGGTTGCGCTCTGGACACACAGTACCTTCAAACACCGCTACACAATGTGGACTTTACGAAATGACAGCTGTAAGTACATTTTTACATTAAGACTTTTACACCTTAATCAATGACATGATACTTAGAAGGGGTGCAGAGAAGAGAGGGAGAGAGAGAGAGAGAGAAAGAGAGATTTTGTAAAATTGAGTAATATTCTCTGTTCGTTTTTTTTTAATATACATAATGATACACATATATATTTACAGAAGAAAGATTGTTCGGGTGGATTCTTCATAACATCTCAAAGAATATGCAAGAAAAGTAAGTTAATGCTTTAAAAGGGCGATAATTGCAAACCTGTGAACATTCTTCTCAAAAACCACTGCACTAGGCATGCCAATATTTACACCAAAGCTTGTATACATCGTGAATATTCGGAATTGTTAAAATTGAAATTGCTAGACCTTTACTGGGGCCCAAAGAGGGATTTAAAGTTTATTAACTGAAAAATAAAATTAACAAAGAAATGTATAGGAAAAAATGTCAATTCTCAAGGACTTCAATGCTGTAATAATGGAAATAATATACAAGTACCCCAAGATAGTGGAGATTCTAAATTGTGAAAACAGTGACCGCCGGACAATTACTAGAGCCCCAAAAGATGACCAAAGTTTAAAATATACCTGTACATTTATAGTGGGAAACTGTTTAGGAATCTTTTTCTCAATAATTAGAATGCTGCAATTTGTTCATATTCACATTTCGCGCGGTATTCAATTTGTCTGTACATGTACCTGTTGGTTTGTCATAGAACTGACAACTTCCGAAGATAAGCATTCAATCCCTAAATGAATATTTTTTATATTTACAGTGAAATAGAAAAAAAAACCATATTTGACTGCAAAAGGGTATTTAAGACCTGAAATTTTAGTCCGATTTGATGTATAATATTATTATGAATACAACCATGTCAAAGATGTTTTGTTAAACTCTTCAATCTTTGATGTAAAAATAAAATGTTTTTGATAATTTATATTTTTATTTTTTATATTATTTAATCTATGGATCAAATCTAAAGATTTATTGTCACATAAAGCACTAATCAACGATTTTATTATATTTTAAGAAAAGTTTCAAATAAACTAAAATGCAAAACAATAATTTTACAAAAATTGCAGTTTATCAAATTTGAACCGATCTTGATTGAAAAAAAATGTGATCCTAATCAGAATATTTTGAATTGAAATTTTACAAGAAATGCTTAAATTTTAAAGAAAGATTTAGGAAAAATGTTTTAAAAGTGGTTTTCAAGATATACAATGCAATCATTGGTTATTTTTGTTTTGTAAGCATCCTCATATATTCCTATTTAAGGGTAACAGGGTCTTTCGTTCACTTTTCAATTTAGAATTTGGTTATCTTTATAATAATTTGCTGCTGTTATTTAGATTAGTCAGTTGAAGCATCTTAGATCTTATAATATGATTTCTTATCTTCTTTTATGTATCGTCCAATGTATGGAAAAATGTTGAAATATAATAATTAACATTTCCGAAAAAGAATGATACGAGAACTACTCTTTAGGTGAGTGATATGTGGCCTACGTGCCTCTTGTTAAAAAGATATGTTTGAAGACGACTTTGCCATTCCTTATAATGAATGACACGTGATGTTTCGCTAATTTTGTTAGCACTGATCTCAGACAAAAATGGACAAGCTAAACGAAGTTTAGAGTAACTAATATGTCTAATTATTAGTGATCTCTTATACATTACACAATACAGTGTAAAGTCAGGTGTCACGTCCGTTTATTAAGTGTATGTGTATCTTAACTTACAGGTAAAAGGAAGCGCATTTTTTTTATTTCGATTAAAATAACAAACCAAGTTGTCATTCCATATATGATGAATAAATTTTCTTTGAAAATAACTTAACAAATACACAAACATATCTTTTGTGTGTGTGTTCATTTAAGGACGAGATCAAGTAAATGATTCCATAATACGTTTTGCTAATAGAACCATTATAACATCGTAATTGATCTGTGAAACCTTTTAACAGTATGTCATAGATTTGAATCGGTTGTGCAAAAAACGAAGCAATTTCTTGAAATTCTATATTAAAACGTGAACAATTAATCCCGACAATTGTATGGATTTTGACATCATTTTAAAGGGAAGGTCAAAATCTTGTTTAATGCCGTTTTTTGGAGAGACTGTAGGTATTAGAGATATACATTTCATTAGTCAAATAATGAACGAAACCTTGAGATTTATTACCTTTTTCTTTCTTAATTTATATACATTGACAATTGAGAACCTGATTTTTTATTGTGTTTACTAAAAAATTAAGCCCCACTACACCATATCAAACAAACCTGTAGTTATGAAGTATCATTGAACATATTAATATCGTACACTTCAAAAACTATTTTTCATTTACTAGATCTTGACCATAGAGAATATATGTTTATAATGATTTCAAAGTGGTTATTGATTTCCCTCTAGTTATCTCCAATTTTTCTTTAAACATAGTCTTTCTTATTTTAAAGTGTTCTTGTCCAGGGTGAAATATTCATCATCTTTAATTTGAGTTTCTTCAAATACGGCATGGGCTATTTTCTACCAATAAAAAAACCCATCAGTAATTTGAACGTTCTTCCCAAAACAAAGCAAAATAATAAGTTATATTTTAAGGAAACGCATTAAAAATCAGTCGAACACTTACGGTTGCTCTTCTTCTAGAATGAACAATTATATCAACGCATATCTTATTTCTTTCAAAACAGTTTATAATCAGATAACATGCACATCGCCATTTGCCTTGGTGGGTGTTGCGACCGGCTGACGTAAACCAGACTGTCATAGAAGAAAACAATCGATGACACGTCGAAACAAGCCATATTTAGGCAGAAACAAACACAAGTAGTGTATTTATTATTTGATCGACTTAATAATTATAACTCCATGTTTATGTCTGTATTGACGCACCGTGAGATAATGTGCATGTACCATTAGCATTTCTAAATGTATTGATTTAAGATAACAGCTACGTATACCTTAAAAAAAAGATGGACGTTCAGAAGGAAGAATATTTTCACAAGAAAATTTGACGAAGCAATCACTAACAAGTTCAAATATTAATTTATTATTTAAGATTGACTATATAAATGCTTGTTAGATTTCATTGGATTTTCATCCACCGTGTGAATGCTTCGAAGACGTTCAATAATGATTGAAAGTTTAAGGATTTTTTCCCCTGAATCTCGGGCGATCTAATTTAACTATATGTTACATATCCATAAAAATGTAAACATTTTTAAACTGATTCTCCTTTATTTATGAAGAATCGATTTTGTTTACAAATCCGTACGACAGGTGTGTGGATAACTGAACACTACGTATTGAGAAAGAAATTCTGTGGTGAAAACAATCACTGTAACTGAGGGAGGCAACTGTAGCTAAATTTATTTGATTTGATTATCATAGAGATTTACTCCCCAAATTGAAAAAAAAATCCTTCACGACAGGATGTCTTTCTCAATATGAATTTAAACATACACGCTAAAAATTTTAAAGGGTGCTTGTACGGTAGATTATTAAAGGAAGGTTGGTTTTAAGTTATTATGCTATTTAATCATCAATAGCGAGACATAATGTTGAACCAGTGTAATGATTTCAAGGTAACTCATTGTTGGTGTTCATTCAAAGCTTGATTTCTATGGTTGAGTCGTGCTGAATTGAAAGTTACGTTTTAGTTTTGTCAAATCACTCAGTATGATACTTTACTGACCTAATCTTAAACAATATATTTATTATCATATATAACTCAATCGCGACAATTCCATCAAGACCTTTAGCAAAGCAATGTTCAACTTTGTATGCTATTATAATTATATATATAGGCACATTATTGCATTTTTTTTATTATGGTGATCACTTTAAATCTGCATTTTGTTTTTGTATTACCAATGACAGTTTTGTCGGACCTTGCATTGCGTAAACCTACCAAACAGTCGTCAACCTTTGCAATTCATACAGCTGAGTATGCTGTGGATGGTAACTATGGCACAGACCTTATGATCGACCAATGTACATCCACAGATACAAACGACATAAACCCCTGGTGGATGGTAGATCTGCAAACTGTGTGTTACATTACATCTGTCAGAATAGTCAACAGAGGACCGGATAGCACCGGAATAGGTAAAGCTACAAAGAAAATTAGATATTAAAATAAAGTGCACTGTTATAGTCCCTAACTTTATCTTATTAGATTACATGTACCCCACTCCCCCCTCCAAAATAAAAACAGAAAAAAGCAAACAACCCCCTCCCCTCGAAAAAAAAACAAAACCAAAACCAAAAAAAAAATACAAAAATACAAAAAACAAAAAAACAAAAAACCCTAAGAAGCTCTCAATCTGTTTTCAAATTTTCTTTGCAAAAAGAGGATGCACAAACAAGTAATATTTGATCGGATACATTTTTGCAAGTTCAATGAAAGTTTATCTATCTAGATATGAATTGATTTAAGAAAATTATGATGGTTGTTCCATATGTAATGTGGTTTGTAGTTCTGTGCCAATATATAACACTTTGCACATTTTGTAAATAAAAAACCCATTGAATACCTATATTAAATACCTTTCAAAAGGTTAAACAAGAGACTTCAGCACCTCATAGTTTGAAACTTATAGACATTTAAAAGAGCCAATAGAGCCTATCGTTGACTACTGTTGTAAAAATAGTAAAAAAACGGGATGAGAGTATTGGTCTATCGTACAATTAACATTACGATTTCAGGTTTTTTTTTCACTTACATCTTTTAATACCATTCGTTTGTTTCAATTATTAGATTCATCACACCGACTGCGGGATGTTACTGTCACTGTAGGGCTGACAGAATCAACTGTCAACATTGTCTGTGGTTTCTTTGCTGGCCCCGGTACTCTGTCACAGGTGGTCATCATCGACTGTCCGACAATACCAGAGGGGAGATTCGTAAAGATCTCCAAAACAACCGAGTATCTCACTCTTTGTGAAGTTGACGTCTTTGGAGTCGCTGTATAATCATTGCCATAACCAACGTCTTACAGTTGAAACGTTACGTGAATCGTTTTAATTTCGCAGAACTGGATGAACGTATTATCTATTCATTTTAATGTGACTTTGTCGATGGCTTAAAAGTTTGGTTTTTATTTTTTCTTTTACAGTGGTGACAACTTTTAATTATACATATACGTGTTCGTTCGTAATATAATGCATGCATTTGCTATTAAAAATGTAAATGCATGTAACTTTATACAAGTGTGAAATTTTAAAAAAAGGTTTTCGAAGTTTTGGTTTTTTTTAATTCTCGTTTTATTTACTTCATACCTGTAAGATGACAACAATTACAGTAGATAGTGAACATGGTACTTGAAATTGTTTGTTTGATTTCAAATCATTTATTTTTTTGTCGTGTTTATTGACTTTCTACATGTATGCACATATGTCTATTAAAATACATTTAATTTGAATATCGCATTTATTATTCAATGAACTGTATTTGCTGAGATATTCGGGATTTTCATAACCTGGATTTATCGTTCGTAACACGAGTTATCTATCCATTAGAGCAGGTATAGCGCTATATAACCAGTATAAACAATTGGTTGAAACAAACGTTTTTTTGTCTTGTTTAATCGGTTATTGATGTAAATTGTCAATGTAGAAGGATGATTGTGTAATTAAAGGATGCTGTTATACTAAAATACTAAAGAACCCCCCCCCCCCCAAAAAAAAAAAACAAAAAACAAACAAAAAAAAAACAAGCAAAAAAACGAAAACAAACAGTAGGTAGATTTAACGAGCGCGTTAAATTGTACCATACCCAGGCACATACCTTAGTTTTTAAAAAGTGGATTGGGAGTTGGGGACTCATAAAAAACATCGACAAACCAAAAAAGGAAAAAAAAAGGAAAAAAAAAAAGAAAAAGAAAACTACAACTTCTCAAATCGTGAAAAACCTAATCCGTGTGTGTATGGGTGGAGGGGGGGGGGGGTTGTAGTGTACTACTTTACTGTATGTATACCACAAATCATAACACCATTTCCTTCTTTTCACAGATTCACAATTTATTTACTTGCCCCGCAAAAAGGTGGGTGGGGGACTTCATGTTATTAACATTTTTATATATGTAAATTTATGAAAATATCTGCTGCAAGTAGTTGGGAGGGTAGTCCCCCAACCCACCCCTACCCCTCATTGATGCCAGGCGCCTGCCAACTACGAATAAATAATGCAGTTGCTGGCGATGAGGTGCGTTGTTTCAGGGGAGCACTGCTGATACATGTACACTGTATTATACAGAGAAGTGGACACGCAGACCATTCCTAAAGACATGTATAATTTTGTCTGTCTACCTCTCAAAACAGAATATTTCAATCTATCAGTATGTCGAAGTACAAAGATTGGCATTATACCTACGTACGTACGTATCTGCATTGGTTATTGGCAGGCCTTACAATACTTCCTTTTGATGGATTTTATTTAGAATAATGAATGAATAATTTCAATTTCATCATTATGGGAATTTAAGCGATAATTGGTAAAAACATCTACAACCTAGCTTTAGCGCAATTTTTCGCATACACCGCTTGCAATCATGTTTTCCCATAAAGTTGCGTTCCGATTTTGATCGACAACATTCGCTTTACTATTTATATACATAGTTCATTACATTCTGAATTTTTCATGAAAATTTTATTCCCTAAAATGTTGTTTGCTATGTATGGTACGTGAATAAAGTACAATACAATTATATAAAGGGCACTGAGATAAATGATAAAAGTAATAAAGGTACTAAAAGTTCAACAAACTACAAAAAATGTGTTTAAGCTGTCCCCCCAAAAACTTAAAAGAAAAAAAATCTCTTATTTTAAACCAAAGACATTCTAATTTCGATAAAATCTATATTTCAAAGCACTGAGCTCAATTTGAACGATGTCATTCTTCTTACCCTTAAAATACCGGTCAAAGACTCTGTTTTGTTGAGAAATTCAAATGATTTTCATTAGTTAAACATCCTGCATGACAGCTGACTGAATTGATGACTGTCGGTGCCCACCGCGTGTATACATATATTTTTTTAATCAAAACATGACATTTCGAACGAATACATCTCCACAGGCTAGTGCGAACATCATATTTTGAAAGAGTGTTCGGGGCAAAGAGGGTGAGGGGGGGGGGGAGGGGAATTGGAAAAGCAGACCGACTGAAAATCAAGACGAAAAACAAATAATTTAGGGACTGTTCGTTAATTTTTATTTCTATATTTGATTTCTTAAGAATAAAAAAGTCGATTTTCAACTCCAGTCCTCTCTAATATTCATAACATCTTTCATTTCTGCGGAACAGGTGGTTTCATTTTATCAGAGAAACCACTATACCACCCATCAATCCGTTAGCTAACAAAAGGAGTTATTATCCCGAAAATAAGAATCCAAATGTTTTCTCCCGCATTGTTTGCCGATTAAGCAAAACTGTGTACATCACGATATACATTGGAACCAAACGATTTATTTGCGTTCATTTAATTTTTTTTTTTATAACTTTTGATGTTTTTTGTTTAGTAATCAAAATATTATCAAATGTTATTGCTGTAAGAAAAGTCAATTTTAAGTAAACGTTCGTAGATGTATATGTAAACTCCCGCACTGTTTACTCATCTTCTTATAAACGGAAATACTGCATACCTGCTATGAGGGGAAAATAACTCTTTCAGTAACGATAACTCTACTTTATGGGAAGACCGAATATGAGGACAGAAACAACAGATAACTTGATATTAGTACTATATATAGTTTACTGGTCATAATTTCTAATTTTAATCGTTTATCAAAGATTTCTTAAGATTTTATTTCTCAGAACTTATGCTACAGCTACTATTAGACAACAACACCGTTTTCTATCTGAAACATGCCATTCCTAATTTTGATGATTCAGAAGTTACTTCCCCGTTATATATGCACTGAATCAAACAATTACATGTATATCCAGTGTTTCGATATTCTATTAAATATATGATCGATTAAGTATGCATAAATAGTTTAATTACATTATCTTTGTTGGCATAACAAGAGTGTAATTATTTCCTTTTTTAAGCTATTTATGTTTGAATAAGCTTAGAAAATTGTATTTTTTAATACCCAATCTGTGAACCCATTTGAGTAAAAAATATCACTAAAATCTGCGATATTTTTCTATTTATCAAAAATAAATATACATGTTTTCCTGTCAATTTATTTAAATAAAAAATGTTTTCTTTGGTGATTCATTCGGGATATGAGGGTAGCGACATTGCAGAAAAAAACTCATTAACCATTTCTTTCTCTTTCCCGAATAGGCTGTAAAGTAAGTCTTAAAGTGCTAACTAACTTTTTGCCATAGAAACTACGTACATGTTTATACTTCAGATTTGTCAAGAGATTCAAGGGGTGGGGTTGGTATCATAACAAAATCAGTCAGTACATGTACGTGACCCTTCGTGACCCTTCCACCCATTTAGTCGAAACTTTCATTTAGCAGCCGGTGCATTTATTTCAGTTTATAGCCGGTGCTAACAATCCAATATTTCAAAAGCATCCGTAACTTTCAAAATCCTTGTATATTCAATATAGTTCGTTTAAATATACTTATATGTTTATTTTGTCTTCCTTTATGAGTCAGAATAGATTTACATATATGTTGTTGTGTTAGAATCAATACAATATATTTTCTAAATGAAAATACTAGTAAAAGACCTTGTTTGATATGGCTTTTGATTCGTACCCAGGTAAGAAATTATTCTGTATTTGGATACTTATTAAGCTATTAAGCAAATTACATTTATAATCAATTACAATAATTCCTAACATGTTCCGTAAACATCAATTGTTTTAAAATGTCCTTGATTTTGTGACACTTTTTCTTTATTTTGGGCGTGACCCATATAATATCCATCGACTAGCAGCAGTACAATTTTCGACTAGAAACATCGAACGCCAATTTTTACGGATAGCAGCAGTTTAGGTTCCACATCGTGAAAATGTGTTTGGTGTGCATTTATATATAACTCTTGTTCAACAAACCATTTACGTATTTAACAATGCATGTAAACACATATTGAGGTTAATTATAAAAAAATCTTTCATCACTTCTTTAAAGTTTGGTGTTACCTATATAATAATAGAATATCGTCTTATTGTACTTCAAAAGCAAACATTTTCAAAGAAATACAACAAGTTTAGATAATATTCTTTTATAATTACACCTAAGTTAGAAAATTAGTTGTCAAATAGGCTACAAAGAGTTTTTCTTAGAAAGAGAGGTATTTAATGCCATAAGACATATGAAGAACAACACATCTCCTGGAGGTAATGGGTACACTGCTGGTTATTTCAATTTTTTTTAAAGATATTAAAGATTGTTGAACGAGCCATTGAATGTATATTTTTGAAGAAGGAACTCAACATCTCACAGAGACTTGGAATTATCTTATGTCTATCTAAAGGTGATAAGCCTAGACAGTTTAATAAAAAAAAAACTGGCGACCAATTACTCTTTTAAATGTTAAGATTATTTAAGGGTGAGATCAGATCTAATAAAACCTCTATATTGCCAGTAACAGTCAATATGTGATTATGAAAAACAAATATTATTATCTTTGTCCGTTTTCAAGTAACCGTTTACAATGGAGTCTATGATTCTTCATACAAGGTTCAATGTTAGAAATTGTTCAAGGAAATGCCTTGAACTAAGAAACAATAATATATATACATGATATATGATTCAATTTAAGAACCCAGATATAGATCAATCATCTATGTTTTTCAATACTTCCTATGTATATATACATGTATTAGTTTGTGTTTTGTTCTATACTATTCATGTTCATGGCTGTAGTATTGCTTAGTCTTATTTTAAATTACATTAAAAAATTGTCAAATATATCACTTGGAACCCCCACCCCCAAACAAACTCAAATATAAACTGTAACCCACCCTCTCCTTAATTGTCAAATGATCTATAAAATCAAAGTAAAATTTGGGGCTAAACAGTTTTATAAACTGTTAAAAATGTTATTCTAAAAAAAAAGTACATTGCAACTTGCATAATTGACAAATGATCGATTAAGATATGATAAGATACCTTGGAATCAATAACTAAAATTCAGAAAAGTTAAAATTAGTAACAATAAATGATTTAAATTATAAATGTTTATACTTTACATCCAACCCCCACCCCCTCCAATCAAACCTGGTTCTAAATATTCAGTCTTCTTACATTCTTACATGTGTACAGTAGGACATTTTAAATCTTTTCTTGATTGCTTTTTCTCTCCTAATGCACAGTTTGGAAATTGCTTAATTGAATTTTTCAGATTGATAAACAAAATGTTATATCCATGTGTATTCGCCTGTTTGGGGCAATTGTAAAGTCTCCTAAATAAAGCTGTGTCATCATTAAGCTAAGTATTACCTACATAGATCGAAGACTACACATGAATAAAGATAAAGATAACATACTTTATTATTTCTTGTTCTAGAATGTCAGGGTGTCTCCAAGGGGGCATAACGTACATACAATTTGATGCGCATTGACACAACGAGCAAGAATAAATTTTATGGTTTAGGGATGAGGATCTCAGAAGTTAACAAAATAAACAGTGTATCATCATTTCCTATTACTAAAAGGGGGGTGGGGGTGGGGGGTGGGGGGGTGGGGGTGGGGGGTAAAGACAACTCCTGGGGGTCATGCACTTTACACCATCTGATGCATCATAAGGACAATAGAAGAATTTTTGCATTTTCCTGTTTCATGGGGTCAAAGCAGTCCCATTAGGTTATGGACTACATTGTTTTCGATGCATTATAAAACATTATGAAAGAAATATTCCTTTCTTCCTATTATAACTCATATAATAATGATAAGACTCTACACTTACTTACATGTAATACACAGATTTGATACGAAATTGTTTATACAGGGTCAATATGGAGTAAACTCAATAGTGTAAGTCTTACAAATGAAAGAAAAATACCATTTGCAATAAAAATGACAGAAAGGATAGGTAACGATGATAAGCTTATTTAAAGATACAGTATCCTGTCAAAGGGAGATAACTTATTTAGAAAGTGAAAGTAATGCTTTTGTTTGCTGGTGTCTCATTATATTATGCTATACATGTATTATGCTTACCTATATTGGTCAACATCATAATGATAATCCAATTAAAGCAGAATAATGAATTCCTTTAGATGATCATCACAAAAGAAATGTTTATGCATGTTAACTTATCCTTTTCTGCATATGAAAAACACATACATGTAAATCGAAGAGGTGGGTAAAACTAGTACCCACTAATGATACCTGCATACCTGTGTTGTGTACGTAACTTCAGACAAAGATCAGTTATCTGTAACATGTATGTGTTTTTATGAACTATTCTTTAAAATCCCTTGCACTATTTTATATTATAACAACTTTATTTTATACTATAACAACTTTATGGTGGTGAAGAACACCTGCATATTGTGATGTGTACTTCCTATTGAAATAAACAAATAAGAATAAATATAATATTTACCCCCAAAATAATTTTAACTAACATTGAAGGGTTAGAGCGTTTACATGTATATGTCTGTAAGAGCATTGGGGTCCAAGGTGTATTTTTGGGAATTTTACTATTGATATAAGTAAATTGTCATGGAGGGGGGGGGGGTGCCTGGACCCCTCGCTTCCCCCCCCCCTTCTCTAAATCTGTGCACACGGTGATGTACATGTAGGCACACAGAAGCAAATTTAAAGCCGGCAAGTGACACAGGTAGGGCATAATTTAATTTTTAATTTTGTTTGTTTTAAAGGGATCTCATCCTTCAGCTATGAAAATTATAATTTTTAAATGTATTACCAGAACTTGCATGTGGCTTTCATTTTTAACTAAACTGGTAAAAACAGTGTTATTTAGGGACAAATACTTGGTGCAGGCATTACTGTCTAATGACAGCATCTAGTTTTTTAAATGTTATTTGAGATTTGATTGCATGATGTTAAAAGAATTTTTGGTCCCAAAAAGTCATCTTAGAATGCAGACATGTCTTTAACTTATTTGAACCCGACACTATTAATGGAGCACTGAATTAGTTACTTATATGCCATAGCTAATTAGGAGTGTTTCGGCGGTTTAATTAGCTCATGTCATTTCAAAATTGTAATAAGGCCCGCCTCTTCAGGAGTTCACATTATGCATAACTCAGTTAATCCCTGAACTCCATTTGTGGTTTTAATTTGGATCTTATGATAAGATCACCTATATTTTTGTGTTTACTGTATGCAACCAAATGAGGTGTTGTGAATATGTTTGGCATACTTCGTCATGTTGTATATTATCCCAGTTTCATTAACCCTTTTATACATGGGTTAAATTTGGTCACCAAATCCTTACAAAAAAGTACATATTTTTATTGTTTGTTTTTTCTTGTTTATTGAGGAGATTCATTCTATTTGCAGAAAGAGTTTCCTGCATATAACGTTCACTTTCTAATTGTTTGTAACCTCGTTTTTCGAGATGATTTTGGAAATCTTTAAACATTTTGTAATTCAGATTGATCACTAGTATTTCACAAATGTCGGGTACATTCTCTTTTCATAAAGCCCTTAAATTAAGGAACGTTCATTAACATAAGTATTACCTAATTCGGGATAAAGTTAAATGTCATCAATTTACAAATTTGTCTCCTAGGCCCACCCAAGCGTAGCAATTTGTTTAACAATTTCAGTGAAGTGATTTATTAACATCGTAACTGCATATTTTGTTTATATCCATTACTGGCGGAAGAAGAAAGCCATATTTAAAGATTTAATACATTTTCGCTATAAAACCGTAAAATGCAACAGTGGAGGAAAATGATTTTAAGGACATCATAAACAGATATTTAGTTTGTTCTCAAATCTCTATAGTACAAGAAATGTACAAAAGAAGATTAACTTAGATAAAACAATCCAACCTTATGACCTAATTGGCCAAATTTTAGAAATGAATCCTTGACAAGGGGCCAATAATTTCACCATAACCTAACCGGAATGATAATCATGCTAATACTGTCCCGATAGCCTTTTTAAGATGTTTTCAAACGGAAGACCTCTTGTTACTCACAACGAGCGTCTAGTTATTATTCTTTTTCTGTCACGTTTTCTCAAAAATGCTTTCTAATCTATACACGTATAAATTTTAAATAGTAAAAAAGAAAGTTTTCTACATTAATTTTGTGGCGATAATGGCCCAAATATAGTGCCTCAACCACTGTTTCATGTACCATATCTTCTCAATCTTCATTAATATCATAGCAATGTAAAGGTTTACCACATGTGAAGGCATAGAGACAGGTTTTTATTTTTTTAAAGTAGTTATTACATATTAAAAAGTACAGAAAATTCCTTTAAAATTAAAAAATCTCAATCATAATTGGTAGAGTAAATTGCAATTTAAATAGATGAAAACGAATTTTTAAGTATAAAAAAATCATTTAACAATATGTCATTTTCAGTTTAAAAAAGATATCAAAAATCAAATTTTAATAAATTTCAAATACTTGAGATTGTTACTGCAATGAAATGGTTGTTTGGATTTCAGGTAGCTGCAATAATGTAGCCCTCTCAGATTTTTTTTATATCTGATGTTTAATGGAGAGGGCTACAATTCCACAGGATCTCCGCAATGGTGCAAAATTATTTTTTTAATGCGGCTGACTTCGGTCTGAAAAGATCTATTTTATACATGACTTCCTTTAGATAAAATGATTTTTTAGTTCAGGTTGAACAAACTAACCGTACATAAATCAAAACTAGATAAAACACATCAGCATGTTTTCCAATCTTCTTTTTCAGCAGCCATGACAATTCTCGCGTGATTTAATGGGATTTACGCTTGGAGGTTTGATGGGCTTGATAACGTGAATGTCAGTGTAAATAATCGATCTTATCTCGTTCTATCACTAAAATTTCATTTTAGGAAATGATGTATAATGGGAAATTCATATTTACCGCGTTAATTATGTTTAAAATAGGGGGATTTTCATAGTCAGTTCAAGACCCGCTCCTGAATTCTCATTGGCTGTCCAAAATTAAACCGGTCGAGGTCAGTAACAATTGCGGACAAATTTAACTTTGTTAACATACACGAAAAATAACCGATATATGAACTATACTTGATATTTTTTGGATTAATTTATGCCATAGACATTTACAACGCTTGAGTTCAGGTAAGAAATGCAAATGTTATTGTTATTTATATACGATTTGAGAGGAAATCGTTGCGGGAGTGAATCACATGCACTATTACGTAGATTCTATGGAGTTGTAGCCCCCCCCCCCCCCAAAAAAAAAAACAAAAAAAAAAAAAAAACAACAAAAACGAGAGAGGGCTACATTATTGCAGCTACTAGTATATTTCTAGTTGTTATTTGTATAAATAGTGGGGTATGCTTTAGGGTGTATTATTCTTAGTATGATATAGATCTTAAGGAAATCAATCTCTATGAAAATCAAAATGTTCTTCAGACTGTCAACATAGAATGACTGATTTTTTTTTATAAACAACGTTTTTGTTTGTTTGTTGTTTTTTCGTTTTGTTTTTTTTTTTTTTTGTTTTTTTTTTTTTAGTTTTTTTTTTTGCAGAAACTTTTAATTTAAAAATATGTCATTTCGAGTATATTAAAGAGATACATTTAAAGGAAGTCAATCTTAGAAAACTCGAGATAGTGCAATGAAACTCAATGAAAGGATTGTTAGAATTTTTATTTAAAAAATCCTTTTGATAAACCATTCAATATTCAATGCACTATTTAGAGTATGAAACTATGAAATCCATCATTTTTTATCAATATCAAAATCTACCAGTGATTGCAATGAAACGATTATCTGAGATTTAAATTAAAAAGCAATATTCCCTGTATGTTTGAAGATGAAGACGTAGCATAAAACATTTTAGTGCTTATGTTTTTTTTCAAGATTATGTGATTTCTAATATAAAAAAAATAGGCCTATAGGCGCTGATGGTTACATCAGTACCATCACAAGATGATGGACTTGTCAGATAGTCTAAAAGGATTTTTTTTAGCTTTTTATAATCGTTGTTATCATTATTATAATCTGATCTATGCAAAAATCACTTAACAAAAAGGCGACAAAACCAAAAGAATATCAGGGTTTTTAAATTCTTGCCCCTGGGACCTTTAATGGCAATTTTGGAGTGGGTAAAATAAAAGTTTGTACCCGAAAGAGTTGGATGGTTTAATAACCTGAGCACACTTTTGAGAGTGAAGTTGTATCCAGCGGCCATGAATTCATCAATCTAGATAATGAACTTATTGGACATCGTAGCCTGGCAACTAGAATATTTTCAAACTTATTTCGAATTACAAAATTAAAATCCTAGGTTCAATGAACCCTTACCCAAAATATCTAACTCTTAGGAATGTACCATTTACCACGGAACCAGGGATTATTCAATAACGTTGCTATTACTGGTAACTCGAATGTGTATATGGGAATAGAAAAAAAAAGTTTGATGTGTTAATAAAGTGGCCATAATAGCCCAACCAAAGGGCCAAGAATTACTTAGTTACTAAAAGAACCTTCAATAAACCAATTTCGCTTCATGAACATCAAACCTGCGCATTTAGTGTTTTTAATACATTCAACAGAGATACATATTCAAAACTCCGCGTCGCTTCGGTTGACAATGGTTTTCTCGGGTCGTCAATTTCAAATGTTACCTTCCCAAAACATGCACAGTTCATATAAAATCATATTTTATTTTACATACATATCGTTTTGCGAGGAAACCAACGCAAAACGTTAAATTGAAAAGAAAATAAATTAATCACTGGGCTTTAAAAGTTCCCTGCAGGTACGAATTTTAAATCATTACTACATACCGGGAGTTTAGCATCTTCTGAAGACAAAATAACAAGAATGCTTATAAAGAAGATTTGATTATGTTGAATAATCTAGAATTTATGTCAAAGCAGATAAAACTATCAAATAACAGTAACGACAGTTTAAAAATCGTAAGTTTAACAAGCTAAGTTAATTTTGAAACAAACAAAATGAATAGGCTATAGTAGGGGATCTGAATAGAGAAGATAAAAATATGACCATTGTATTGACGTCAATAAATTGCACTTAGACTGTTTTTGCAGTACAATTTCAATTTGTTTATGAAAGTCAAGTTGTATTTCGACAATAGTGAAGAATATATTGGAAAACAATTCACTAGCAATTGAAACATAATTCTTTTGAAAGCACATGTCAATTCAAAATTGTAATAAGGCCCGCCTCTTCAGGAGTTCACCTTTAGCATAAATCAGTTAATCCACGAACTCCAGTTGGTTTTAATTTGGATCTAATGATAAGATCACCTATATTTTTGTGTTTACTGTATGCAACCAAATGAGGCGTTGTGAATATTTTTATGCGTACTTCGTCATATGTTGTATATTATCCCAATTTCCGTAACTCTTTTATACATAGGTAAACTTTGGTCACCAAATCCCTACAGAAAAGGATTGTTTTTTTTTTTTATTGTTTTTCTTCTTTTGTTTATTGGGGAGATCCATTCTATTTGCAGAAAGAGTTTCTTGCATAAAAGGTTCACTTTCTGATTGTTTGTAACCTCGTTTTTCGAGATGATTTTTGAAATCTTTAAAAACATTTTGTAATTCAGATTGATCACTAATATTTCACAGATGTCGGGTACATTCTCCTTTGATAAGGCCCTTGAATGAAGGAATGTTCATTAACATAATTATTACCTATTTCGGGATAAAGTTAAATGTCGTCAATTTACAAATTCCTCTCCTAGGGCCCACCCAAGCGACCGTACGTCTGGTCTTGTAGCATTTAATTTTACAATTTCGGTGAAGGGATTTATTAACATCATAATTGCACATTTTGTTTATATCCAACACCTTTGGAAGAAGAAATCCATATTTAAAGATTTAATACAGTTTCGCTGTAAGACCGTAAAATGCAACATTGGGGGAAAAGGATTTTAAAGACATCATAAGCTAGATTTAATTTGTTCTCAAATATGTATAGAACAAGAATTGTACAAACGGAGATTAACTTAGATAAAACAACCCCACCTTATGACCAAATTGGCCGCATCTTAGAAATGAACCCTTGACCAGGGGGCCAATAATTTCACCGTCACTTAATCGGAATAATACATGTAACCATGCTAATATTGTTTTCTAATCTATACACGTATACATTTTCAATTGTAAAAAAAAAGAAAGTTTTCTACATTGATTTAGTGGCGATAATGGCCCACATATAGTGCCTCAACCTCTGACCCATGTACCATATCTTCGCAATTTTCGTAAAGGGCTTCGTTAATATCATAGCAATGTAAAAGTTTACCACATGTGTAGACATGGAGACAGTTTTTCATTATTTTTTTTAAGTAGCTATTACATAGTAAAAAGTACTACAATTCCATTTAAATTATAAAATATCAATCAAAATTGGTAGAGTGAATTGCAATTAAAAAGAAATGTATATTTTATGCATAGATCATTTAACAATATGTCATTTTCTTTTAAAAAGATATCAAAGATCACATTTTAATAAATTTCAAATACTTAGGGAGATTGTTAATGCAATGAAATGGTTGTTTGGATTTCAAGTTGTTGTTTTGTATAAATAGTGGGTTTTACTTTTGAATGTATTATTCTTAGTATGATATAGATTTAAAGGAAATCAATCTCAACTAAAAATCAAATTCTTCTTGAGACTGTAAACATAGAAATGACTGATTTTTTTTTTTATAAACAACGTTTTTGTTTGTTTTGTTTTTTGTTTTTGTTTTTGCAGAAACTTTTAATTCTATAATTAGGCATTTCGAGTATATTAAGGAGATATATTTAAAGGAAGTCATACTTAGAAAACTCCAGATAGTGCAATGGAACGCAATGAAAGGATTGTTAGAATTATCATCTGATAAATCCTTTTCATAAACCATTCAATATTCAATGCGCTATTTAGAGTATAAAAATATAAAGTTCATCATTCTTTATCGATGTCAAAAGCTGCCAGCGATTGCAATGAAACGATTAACTGAGCTTTAAATTAAAAAGCAATGTCCCAAGTATGTTTGAAGATTAAGACGTAGAACAAAACATTTTCAGTTCTTATGTTCTTTATTTTTTTTTTCAAGATTATGTGATTTATAATATAAAACAAGAGGCCTCTAGGCGCTTACGGTCACATCAGTACCATCAGAAGATGATGGACTTGTCAGATAGTCTAAAAGGATTTTTTAAAAGCTTTTTATAATCGTTATTATCATTATTATGATCTGATGTATGCACATATCAATAAACAAAAAGGGCGACAGGATCCGAAAGAATATCAGGGTTTTTATATTCTTGCCCCTGGGGCCTTGAATGGCAATTTTGGAGTGGGTAAAATAAAAGTTTGTACCCGAAAGAGTTGGATGGTTTAATAACCTGAGCACACTTTTGAGAGTGAAGTTGTATCCAGCGGCCATGAATTCATCAATCTAGATAATGGACTTATTGGGCATCCTAGCCTGACAATTAGCATATTTTCAAACTTATTTAGAATTACAAAAATTAAATGAACCCCACCCAAAATATCAACCTTTTTGGAATGTACCATTGACCAAGGAACCAGGGATTACTCAATAAAATTGCTATTACTGTTATCTCGAATGTGTATATGGGAATAGAACAAAGAAAAAGTTTAATAAAGTGGCCATAATAGCCCAACCAAAGGGCCAAGAATAACTTAGTTACTAAAAGAACCTTCAATAAACCAGTTTCGCTTCATGAACATCAAACCTGCGGATTTAGTGTTTTTAATACATTCAACATAGAAACATATTCAAAGCCCCGCGTCGCGTCGGTTGACAATGGTTTTCTTCGGGTGTCAATTTCAACTGTTACCTTCCCAAAACAGCACAATTCAAATAATATCATAGTTTGGTTTACATACATAGTATTTTGAGAGGAAATCAACGCAAAACGTTAAATTGAAAATATAATAATATATGAATCACTGGACATTAAAAGTTCCCTGTAGGTATGAATTTTAAATCATTACTACATACAGGGATTTTAGCATCTTCTGAAGACAAAATGACAAGAATGGTTATAAAGAAGATGTGATTATGTTAAATAATCTAGAATTTATGTCAAAGCAGATAAAACTATCAAATAACAGTAACGACAGTTTAAAAATCGTAAGTTTAACAAGCTAAGTTAATTTTGAAACAACAAAATGAATATAGTAGGGGATCTGAATAGAGAAGATAAAAATATGACCATTGTATTGACGTCAATAAATTGCACTCAAACTGTTTTTGCAGTACAATTTCAATTTGTTCATGAAAGTCAAGTTGTATTTCGACAATAGTTGAGAATATTTTGGAAAACAATTCACTAGTAACTGAAACATAATTCTTCTTTTTTTCATGTATTTAATGGTCTAAGCTGTAAGAGCTAATTTTGTTCTTCCTTTCATATTTGAAGTACAGAAAAAAAGTGTATGTATTATTGATTGCAAATATTGAAGTTGTTTGAATATATTAAAATATATAGGACAACTTGTTTTTAGATTGGTTGCTGTACGGATTGGTTGATCATGAAAAGCACATGTCATTTCAAAATTGTAATAAGGCCCGCCTCTTCAGGAGCTCACCTTAAGCATAAATCAGTTAATCCCTGAACTCCAGTTGGTTTTAATTTGGATCTAATGATAAGATCACCTATATTTTTGTGTTTACTGTATGCAACCAAATGAGGCGTTGTGAATATTTTTTTTGCATACTTCGTCATATGTTGTATATTATCCCAATTTCCTTAACTCTTTTATACATAGGTAAACTTTGTTCACCAAATCCCTACAGAAAAGGATTGTTGTTTTTTTTATATTGTTTTTCTTCTTTTGTTTATTGGGGAGATCCATTCTATTTGCAGAAAGAGTTTCTTGCATAAAAGGTTCACTTTCTGATTGTTTGTAACCTCTTGTTTTCGAGATGAGTTTTGAAATCTTTAAAAACATTTTGTAATTCAGCTTGATCACAAGTATTTCACAGATGTCAGGTACATTCTCCTTTAATAAGGCCCTTGAATGAAGGAATGTTCATTAACATAATTATTGCCTATTTCGGGATAAAGTTAAATGTCGTCAATTTACAAATTCCTCTCCTAGGGCCCACCCAAGCGACCGAACGTCTGGTCTTGTAGCATTTAATTTTACAATTTCGGTGAAGGGATTTATTAACATCATAATTGCACATTTTGTTTATATCCAACACCTGTGGAAGAAGAAATCCATATTTAAAGATTTAATACATTTTCGCTGTAAGACCGTAAAATGCAACAATGGAGGAAAAGGATTTTAAAGACATCATTAGCTAGATTTAATTTGTTCTCAAATATGTATAGAACAAGAATTGGACAAACGGAGATTAACTAAGATAAAACAACCCCACCTTATGACCAAATTGGCCACATCTTAGAAATGAACCCTTGACCAAGGGGCCAATAATTTCACCGAAACTTAATCGGAATAATACATGTAACCATGCTAATATTGTTTTCTAATCTATACACGTATACATTTTTAATAGTAAAAAAAGAGAAAGTTTTCTACATTAATTTAGTGGCGATAATGGCCCAAATATAGTGCCTCAACCTCTGACCCATGTACCATATCTTCGCAATTTTCGTAAAGGGCTTCATTAATATCATAGCAATGTAAAAGTTTACCACATGTGTAGACATGGAGACAGTTTTTCATTTTTTTTAGGTAGTTTTTACATATAAAAAGTACTATAATTCCATTTAAATTATAAAATATCAATCAAAATTGGTAGAGTGAATTGCAATTTAAAAAAAAATGTATATTTTATGCATAGATCATTTAACAATTTGTCATTTTCTTTTAAAAAAGATATCAAAGATCACATTTTAATAAATTTCAAATACTTAGGGAGATTGTTAATGCAATGAAATGGTTGTTTGGATTTCAAGTTGTTGTTTTGTATAAATAGTGGGTTTTACTTTTGAATGTATTATTCTTAGTATGATATAGATTTAAAGGAAATCAATCTCAACTAAAAATCAAATTCTTCTTGAGACTGTAAACATAGAAATGACTGATTTTTTTTTTATAAACAGCGTTTTTGTTTGTTTGTTGTTCGTTTGTTTTATTTTTGTAATTTTTTTTTTTGTTTTTGGTTTTGTTTTTGGTTTTTGCAGAAACTTTTAATTTTATAATTTGTCATTTTGTGTATATTAAAGATATATTAAAAGGAAGTCAATCTTAGAAAACTCCAGCTAGTGCAGAGGAACCCAATGAAAGGATTGTTAGAATTTTCATTTGATAAATGCTTTTGATAAACAATTTAATATTCAATGCCCTACTTAGAGTATAAAAATATAAAGAAAATCATTCTTTATCAATGTCAAAATCTACCAGTGATTGCAATGAAACGATTATCTGAGCTTTAAATTAAATAGCAATGTTACCTGTATGTTTGAAGATTAAGACGCAGACATACATTTTCAGTGCTTATGTTCTTCATTTTGTTTTCAAGATTATGTGATTTCTAATATAAAACAAGAGGCCTCTAGGCGCTTACGGTCACATCAGTACTATCACAAGATGATGGACTTGTCAGATAGTCTAAAAGGATTTTTTAAAAGCTTTTTATAATCGTTATTATCATTATTATGATCTGATGTATGCACACATCAATAAATAAAAAGGGCGACAAGATCCGAAAGAATATCAGGGTTTTTATATTCTTGCCCCTATGGCCTTGAATGGCAATTTTGGAGTGGGTAAAATAAAAGTTTGTACCCGAAAGAGTTGGATGGTTTAATAACCTGAGCACACTTTTGAGAGTGAAGTTGTATCCAGCGGCCATGAATTCATCAATCTAGATAATGGACTTACTGGGCATCCTAGCCTGACAATTAGCATATTTTCAAACTTATTTAGAATTACAAAAATTAAATGAACCCCACCAAAAATATCAACCTCTTTGGAATGTACCATTGACCAAGGAACCAAGGATTGCTCAATAAAATTGCTATTACTGTTATCTCGAATGTGTATATGGGAATAGAAAAAAAGAAAAAGTGGCCATAATAGCCCAACCAAAGGGCCAATAATTACTTAGTTACTAAAAGAACCTTCAATAAACCAGTTTCGCTTCATGAACATCAAACCTGCGGATTTAGTGTTTTTAATACATTCAACATAGAAACAGATTCAAAGCCCCGCGTCGCGTCGGTTGACAATGGTTTTCTTCGGGTGTCAATTTCAACTGTTACCTTCCCAAAACAGCACAAATCAAAAAATATCATATTTTGGTTTACATACATAGTATAATGAGAGGAAATCAACGCAAAACGTTAAATTGAAAATATAATAATATATTAATCACTGGACATTAAAAGTTCCCTGTAGGTACGAATTTTAAATCATTACTACATATAGGGATATTAGCACCTTCTGAAGACAAAAAGACAAGAATGCTTATAAAGAAGATGTGATTATGTTGAATAATCTAGAATTTATGTCAAAGCAGATAAAACTATAAAATAACAGTAACGACAGTTTAAATATCGTAAGTTTAACAAGCTAAGTTAATTTTGAAACAACAAAATGAATGTAGGAGGGGATCTGAAAAGAGAAGATAAAAATATGACCATTGTATTGACGTCAATAAATTGCACTTAGAATGTTTTTGCAGTGCAATTAAAATTTGTTCATGAAATTCAAGTTGTATTTCGACAATGGTGAAGAATATTTTGGAAAACAATTCACTAGAACACTGTAACAGAAACATAATTCTTCTTTTTTCCATGTATTTAATGGTCTAAGCTGTAAGAACTAATTTTGTTCTTCCTTTCATATTTGAAGTACAGAAACAAAAGTGTATGTGCTATTGATTACAAATATTGAAGTTGTTTGAATATATTAAAATAAATAGGACAATTTGTTTTTGGATTGGTTGCTGTACGGATTGGTTGATCTTGAAAAACTGTTAATCGAAATATTGTATTTTATATGTCTATGCCAAATATTTTGTTTTATTTATGGTTCAATATTGGGAAACTGCAGAGAAAAAATAACTATGATTTTCTTAGAAACAGTTCTATATCTGCATTTGATTATATTGATAAATTCTAACCGACCTGTGTTTTCATCTACTTGGCATTTTACCAAAGAAGGACATGTTTCTGAGACGCAGGATGCAGACGTGTTAGATATCCAACCCCTTCTCGTCAATTCTCTTGGAGAGTGTGCGATGCATTGTGGCATGAATGCACTTTGTATTGCGTTTGACTTTTGTTTTCTTAATGGTTTCCACACTTGTCGGTTGCGCTCTGGACACACTGTACCTTCAAACACCGCTACACAATGTGGACTTTACGAAATGACAGCTGTAAGTACATTTTTACATTAAGACTTTTACACCTTAATCAATGGCATGATACTTAGAAGGGGTGCATATATATATATATATATATATAGAGAGAGAGAGAGAGAGAGAGAGAGAGAGAGAGAGAGAGAGAGAGAGAGAGAGAAATTTTGTAAAAAAAAAAATGAAAATTGAGTAATATTCTCTGTTCGTATTTTTTTTATTTAATAATACATAATAATAAACATATATATTTACAGAAGAAAGATTGTTCGGGTGGAATCTTCATAACATCTCAAAGAATATGCAAGAAAAGTAAGTTAATGCTTTAAAAGGGCGATTATTGCAAACCTGTGAAAATTCTTTTCAAAAGCCACTACACTAGGAATGCCAATATTTACACCAAAGCTTGTATACATCGTGAATATTTGGAACTGTTAAACTTGTAATCGCTAGACCAATACTGGGGCCCAAAGAAGGGTTTAAAGTTTATTAACTGAAAAAAAAAATTAACAAAGAAATATATAGGAAAAATGTTAAAAAATATATTCTCAGGGACTTCAATGCTGTAATAATGGAAATAATTTACAAGTACCCCAAGATAGTGGAGATACTAAATTGGGAAAACAGTGACCGCCGAACAATTACTATGGCCCCAAAAGATGACCAAAGTTTAAAATATACATGTACATTTATAATGGGAAACTGTTTAGGAATCTTCTTCTCAATAATTAGAATGCTGCAATTTGTTCATATTCACATAACGCGCGGTGTGCTGACACTTTCCGGAACATTTTGTGCCGTTTCGGGACGGTTTCATGTTTTTATGTTTTGTTTACGTTTAGCCAACGTCAGCCTGGTGGCTCACGACTCGGTCGTCCTATGTATTGCTCAATTGCAACTTGATTTTGTGGCCCCATGGAGTAAGTTTATCATAATATTGTGTGAATGTATGCTCTGCTTAAATTCAGAAATGTTTCAGTGAAATTTTCTAATGTTTACTATTTTTTCGTTGTGATCATGGTGAAGAGGAAATTCGAATGCAAAATGTTGTCAAATCTAAATCTGTAATTGTGAAATTTATTCATCTATTTTGTTATGAGCATATTGTGATTGTTGTTTTTATTTGTTTTTTCAGTTTTTTACCCTTTAATGTCTCGTCATTAAATAAACAAGTAAACTGTTTATTGTGAGTTTTTTGGACCTGGCGAGGCAAGGGTTATATTTAAAAAGTCCATATTCAGGACAGCACAGTAAAAAATCCATCATCACCACAATTAGTTGCGGTTCCATTCCTGATGTTTGACACATTGTGTCCACCGAGCAGAATTACAGGGCAGTGTGATCATCAAAACAGCACCCCTCCATTAGTCAGCTATTTCCTCTTTGCTTATAGACATTAACATTGTAGGCTTCCCACATTATGATTTTTTGTATTGACTTGAAGTACAACATTTAACAGTAGATGTGTGATGTTTGTGTATATTTGACATACTTTTATTGTCAACATTTTGTTAGCAAACTTTTAGGAACATTGTATGTACATTTAACATACATCTAAATCAGATATCATTGCACCATCATTATTATTGCCCATCATTTGCATGTGATTTTATTGGGCCTTTATCATGTTACAGTAATTCAATTTGATAAAACGAAACAGGTTTTTCATGCAGTGTAATTTTTGCATAGTGCATTGTTGAGATATATAAAACGCAGGGTTTTTTTGTGATTACATGCCATTGGGCATATCACAATTGTGGTAACAATTCAGTGATATTTCAAGTACATTTTCAACAAATTTGACTCATGAACTTTGCTGATATTAACAGTTCTATGTATGTTTATGTTGTAAAAACAGTTCTGTGATTAGAATTACACATTGTGCACATTTTTAATATCAACCATGTGTGACCCAATGGAAGAAATTATCAAACAGGAAGAAAATGTTCCTCGCTACCCTAGTCGTCAAAAAACCTTAACAGAGAAGGGAAATTCTTTATACGAATCTTGTGTACAAAAATTGACAACTGCATTTGATCGCATATGGAAAGATATTGAAACAGAAATTTTTGAATTTAACTCAAAGGCCACAGATATTGAACCACATGTGATGCAGCGATATCAAGATGATGTTTCATGTCTCCGTCAGGAATTTGTGGCGTCGTCTGATAATTTGGTGGAATTCCTGATCAGAACAAACACTGCAGAAAGTTCAGCCGAAAGATCAAGACACCTTGAAGTATTTTCTAAGAGGAAGGGTGTTGTGGATCGGTTCCTGGCAGCTATTGCTGATCGCATTCTTCAGACCGCAGATGATATTTCCCAACGGATGGCTTCGGAATCCATGTATACTAGTCGCAGCAGCAAGAAGTCAACATCATCACAGAGCCGATCAGCTATTCTTCTTAAAAAGGAAATAAACGTTGAGAAACAAAAGACTCGCCTAGAATTTTTAAAACATGAACTGACCTTAGAAAAAAGAAAATCTCAGCTCGAAATGGACTTGCGTCTACTTAAACAGGAAAAGGAAACCGCTGTGGCAGAGGCAGAAATGAAAGCTGCAAGAGACCATATAGAGCCATTAGATTTTCATACAGTACTGAAGGAAGAGCATCATTCCCAAATGCCAAAGGAGGATATTATGTCCCATTTCCTGTCATCATTAGAGGGTCAGTCATCAGCAACCTTTGCGCAGTTACCACCACCTAAGTTCATTTCAACTCCCTATGAGCATGGGCCTAAGGTAAAATCCCCTGAACGTCAGATGCCAAGGAAAACAGCTCAACCAAATCCTAACGTAGCTGACTTTACCTCATTTTTGCTTAAAAAGGATCTACTTACCTCAAGGTTTATGTCCTTCACTGATCAACCAGAAGCATTTACAGCTTGGAAAACCAGCTTCCAAGGAATTCTTCGAGAACTACGAGCTTCACCTGGCGAAGAGTTGGATCTTCTCATTAAGTGGCTGGGGACAGAGTCTAAAAAATTTGCCATGACAATGAGAACAGCTAATCCAAAGGATCCTGAGAAGGCAGTTGATTTGATATGGCAACGTCTACAAGAACGTTATGGCAGTCCAGAACTTGTAGAAGCAGCCTTGAAATCAAAACTAGACAGATTTCCATTGGTTTCTATTAATGATGGCAAAAAGCTTTATGACTTAGCGGATCTGCTAACAGAAATTGCTGCAATTAAAGAGGATCCTACCTATGCAACTCTTTTGTCGTACTTCGACTCATCCAGTGGAATCCTACCTGTTGTGAAAAAGTTACCGATGAACCTTCAAGAGAAGTGGATTACAAGAGCTGCAGCCTATAAGAGACACAGTGGACTACCACATCCTCCATTCAAGTTTTTTGTGGAATTCATCGTTGAAATGAGTCAGATAAGAAATGACCCTGGACTTTGTGTACGGGAAAGAAATAAGGAAAACATTCAACGCAGGGTACCGGTAATAAATCGAAAGACAGATGTAGAGGTTGACAGTAGAGAGAGAAGAAAGGAAAGCTTAGACCCATCTAAAAGATGCCCTATTCATCCTAATGACTTTCATGCCTTAAACAAGTGTAGAACCTTTCGCACAAAACCCATGAAGGAACGCACAGACGTGTTAGTGAAACACGGAATTTGCTTCAAGTGTTGCAATTCAGCAGAACATTTTTCTAAGAACTGTTATGAGAAAGTGGCATGTTCTCTATGTGCTAGTAACTCGCATCCTTCAGCATTACACATTGATTATGGCAGACCTCAAGGCGGGGAGCAAAAGGAGAATTCAGAGACCAAGAAAACTGTCAACAACAAGTGCGCCCAGATTTGTGGTGTTATTCCTGGAGGTAAATCATGTTCCAAGACAATTCTTGTCAAGGTGTATCATAGAGAAAAACCAGACAATTTTGTGCGAACATATGCCTTGATTGACGACCAAAGTAATTGCTCTCTAGCAAAGAGTGAATTGTTTGACTTGCTCGGAATCAAGACTGAGACAAAGAACTTTAAATTAGAAACATGTTCTGGTGTCAGGAACATGACCAGCAGGGTTGCCAAAAACCTTTTAGTTACATCATTGGATGACAGTACAACTCATCAATTACCGCCTGTCATAGAGTGTGACGCCGTTCCGGATAATCGTAATGAGATAGCAACACCTGATATAGCTAAACGATTCCCACATCTTGCAAACATTGCTAGTCACATTCCGGAGCTAGACCCTCAAGCAAAGATACTGCTTCTTATTGGACGGGATTTGATCATAGCACATCATGTTCTCGATCAGAGAATCAGCCATGATGCTCCATATGCTCAGAAGTTGAGTCTAGGTTGGACAATCATAGGTGAGACATGCTTGAACAAGGCTCATTTACCTGCGGCAATATCAGTTAACAAGGTATACCTTCATAATGATGGGAGACCTTCTATCTTGTTGCCTTGTAACAGCTCACTCACAGTTAAGGCTCCTCCTGTTGACGAAGATGATATGTCTTCCATATTTGAAAGAACACCAAATGATGATAAGCCAGGGCCTTCACAGGAAGATAATATATTCCTAGGAATCATGGAAAGTAAGTTCCATCGCAACTCTTTAGGGGAATGGACGGCTCCCCTGCCGTTTAAGCCTGGACGACCCAGACTTCCAAACAATTATTCTCAAGCTATCAAGAGAGCCAGATCTCTCGACACCAATCTTAGGAAGAATCCTACCAAAATGGACCATGCCCTAACCTTTATGGAAGGGATATTGTCTAAAGGGCATGCTGAAGTAGCCCCATCTTTAGAATCAGACGATGAGTGTTGGTATTTGCCAATATTTGCCATTTACCACCCAAAGAAGCCAAACAAAATTAGAATGGTCTTTGACTCTTCTGCCTCGTATGAGGGAATTTCGTTGAACTCGGTGCTGCTCTCAGGACCAGACTTAACCAATAACCTACTCGGTGTGCTTCTTCGTTTTCGCAAGGAGAGAACTGCACTAATGGCGGACATTGAACAAATGTTTTATTGTTTCCGTGTGTCCAGAGAACATCAAAATTACTTGCGCTTCCTATGGTACAGGAACAATGACCCATCGGATAGACTTATCGAATATAGAATGACGGTGCATGTTTTCGGTAACACGCCCTCGCCTTCTGTTGCGACATATGGCTTGAGACAATCTGTTGCTGACCATCCGGATCCTGAAATCAGAGAAATAGTACAGAGAAACTTCTATGTTGATGATTTGTTGGTGTCAATGCCGCATGAGAAGCAAACTGTTGAGCTCATCAAGAAGACTCAGAAGGCATTGATGGAAGGCGGGAAGTTGAGATTACACAAAGTAGCCTCCAATTCTCAAGAAGTAATGAGTGCATTTGAAGAAGAAGTAAGAGAATCACTGCGGATTCCTTTAAGGTAGATGTGACTATGGAGTCCAAACCCTTCACGAAACGTGGGATGCTGTCCACATTAAACAGTCTCTATGATCCCTTTGGATTCATTGGTCCTGTGACACTCAGAGGAAAAATGCTGTTTCGTAAGGCCTTGGATTTGTCATCTGATTGGGATGATCCTCTTACTGAGTTTGAGAATGAATGGAGAAATTGGTGTGATTCACTTCAAGATTTATCTCATATTAGTGTTCCTCGATCTTACACGTCTTCAGGTTTGCAAAACTCTTCTAGAGTAGAAGTTCATGTATTTTGTGATGCCTCCGAGTTGGCCATCTCTGCGGTTGCCTATCTAAAAGTACTGTACACGGAACATGCAGAAACTGGATTTTTGCTTGGAAAATCGAAGTTGGCACCTACACATGGACACACAGTCCCCCGACTGGAACTTTGTGCAGCTGTACTTGCAAGTGAAATTGCTACCATTGTGACAGACAACTTAGACCACAAAGTGGACCATACTCAGTTCTACTCCGACAGTCGCATAGTGTTAGGTTACCTTTACAATACTTCAAGAAGGTTTTATACCTATGTGTCTAACAGAGTACAGAAGATACTTAAGGTTGCTCCAGCCAATCATTGGTCTTATGTGCAGTCAGAAAAGAATCCAGCAGATATTGGATCAAGATCAATTGCTGCAAGAGATCTCCAAGGAAGTAAGTGGATTAAGGGACCTGACAGTCTCCTTAAGACTCAAGACTGCAATGAAGTGTTTCCTTTAGTGGATGCTGAGAATGATAGTAATGTAAGACCACAACTATCAAGCTTAAAGACTGTTACAAAGAAGCCATTTGGAGTAGAACGATTTGATAGATTTTCAACATGGAACTCATTGGTCAATGCCTTGAGCGCACTGAGATATAGAATATTGAAGAAGCATGGAGTTGAGAGTGATAGATTTTCCTCAAGTTTCCGTCGGTTTGCAGAAGTGTTCATTGTTCGGACAATTCAGCAGGAGACCTTTCATCAGGAAATATCATGTCTTCAATCTGGAAGGACCATTTCAAAGGACAGTTCTATTATCAACCTCGACCCTTACCTAGATGATGATTCCATTCTGCGAGTGGGTGGACGACTGCAAGCTGCTGACATAGAACATAACCTTAAGAACCCCTGCATCATCCCTCGTTCGCACATAGGTAGACTCCTCATTAGCCATCATCATGACTTGGTACATCATCAGGGAAGGCACTATACAGAAGGAGCAGTACGAAGTGCGGGTTACTGGATTGTCGGCTGCAAGAAGCTAGTGTCCTCTGTCATCTTTAACTGCGTTACATGCCGCAAGTTGCGTGGACGATTAGAACAACAGAAAATGGCAGACCTGCCATCTGTCCGAGTTAGACAGTCTCCACCATTTACCTATGTGGGTGTTGACATGTTTGGTCACTGGGAGATAGTGACCCGGAAGACGCGTGGAGGAAGTGCAAATAGCAAGCGGTGGGCTATAATGTTCACATGCCCCTCTTCCAGAGCTTCCCATATTGAAGTGGTGGAAGATATGTCGTCCTCGGCCTTTATCAATGCCCTTCGCCGATTCATATCTATTCGGGGAAAAGTTGCAGAGTTTAGGTCTGATAGGGGCACAAACTTTGTCGGAAGCACGGATGCATTGGGTATTGATGCTGTGAATGTAGAGGACCAACCCCTCAGGAAGTTCTTGAGCAAAAATGGTTGCTGTTGGATATTTAACACTCCATACTCTTCCCATATGGGTGGTGTATGGGAAAGAGTTATTGGACTTGCTAGACGAATTTTAGATGCCATTCTCCTGAAGCAACCTAAGCGCCAACTTACCCATGATGTCCTTGTAACGTTGATGGCAGAGGTTACAGCAATACTCAACAACCGACCATTGGTTCCTGTTTCCACTGACCCTAGCAATCCATTAATACTTACCCCGAATATGCTGCTAACTCAGAAGACAGAAGCTGATCTTCCACCGTTTCATGAACTTGATGTAAGAGACATGTATGTGTCTAGCTGGAAACAGGTACAAGTCCTTGCTCAGCAGTTTTGGAAGCGCTGGCACAATGAGTATCTCCAACTTCTCCAGCAACGACGAAAGTGGACAGATTCTAAGGACAATCTACGGATTGATGATGTTGTTCTTCTTCGAGAGAAAGAAGCTCATCGCAACGATTGGAGTATGGGTGTTATCAATCGAACATTTCCTGATGACGACAGCAAGGTCCGCAAGATAGAAGTTCGCACAAGCAGAGGCGGACAGCTTGTCCAGTACGTACGACCAGTTACAGAAGTAGTTCTTTTAGTGCCACACCGTTAGACTTTTGTTATTATGAAGTGATTATGTAGTGACTGGCGTCAGGCGGGGAGTGTGCTGACACTTTCCGGAACATTTTGTGCCGTTTCGGGACGGTTTCATGTTTTTATGTTTTGTTTACGTTTAGCCAACGTCAGCCTGGTGGCTCACGACTCGGTCGTCCTATGTATTGCTCAATTGCAACTTGATTTTGTGGCCCCATGGAGTAAGTTTATCATAATATTGTGTGAATGTATGCTCTGCTTAAATTCAGAAATGTTTCAGTGAAATTTTCTAATGTTTACTATTTTTTCGTTGTGATCATGGTGAAGAGGAAATTCGAATGCAAAATGTTGTCAAATCTAAATCTGTAATTGTGAAATTTATTCATCTATTTTGTTATGAGCATATTGTGATTGTTGTTTTTATTTGTTTTTTCAGTTTTTTACCCTTTAATGTCTCGTCATTAAATAAACAAGTAAACTGTTTATTGTGAGTTTTTTGGACCTGGCGAGGCAAGGGTTATATTTAAAAAGTCCATATTCAGGACAGCACACGCGGTATTCAATTTGTCTTCACCTGTTGGTTTGTCATAGAATTGACAACTTCCGAAAATAAGCATTCAATCCCTAAATGAATATATATATTTTTTTTTTTACAGTGAAATAGAAAAAAACCCAACATATTTTGACTGCAAAAGGGTATTAAAGACCTGAAATTTCAGTCCGATTTGATGTATAATATAATTATGAATACAAACATGTCAAAGATGTTTTGTTAAACTCTTCAATCTTTCATGTAAAAATAAAATGTTTTTGATAATTTATATTTTTTTTTATATTATTTAATCTATGGATAAAATCTAAAGAATGACTGTCACATAAAGCACTATTCAACAATTTTATTATATTTTAAGAAAAGTTTCAAATAAACTAAAATGCAAAACAATAATTTTACAAAAATTGCAGTTTATCAATTTTGAGCCGATCTTGATTGAAAAAAAAATGTGATCCTAATCAGAATATTTTGTATTGAAATTTTACAAGACATGCTTAAATTAAAAAAAAAGATTGAGAAAAATGTTTTCAATATGGTTTTCAAGAAATACAATGCAATCATTGGTTATTTTTGTTTTGTAAGCATCCTCATATATTCCCATTTAAGGGTAACAGGGTCCTTCGTTCACTTTTTATAATTTTTTGTTGTTCATTTTAGAATTTGGTTATCTTTATAATGTTTTGCTGCTGTTATTTAGATAAGTCATTTGAATCATCTAAGATCTTATAATATGATCTCTTTTCTTCTTTTATGAATCGTCCAATGTATGGAAAAATGTTGAAATATATGAGAGTTTTACAATATATTTTCACTTCATAATTAACATTTTCGAAATAGAATGATACGAGAACTACTCTTAAAATTCTATATTAAAACGTGAAAAATTAATCCCGACAATTGTATTCATTTTGACATCATTTTAAAGGGGAGGTCAAACTCTTGTTTAATGCCGTTTTAAGAGATACTTAAGGCATTAGAGATATATATTTTATGAGTCATAAAATGAACAAAACCTTGAGATTTATTAACTCTCTCTTTTTTAATGTATTTAAATTGACAAATGAGGACCTGGTTTTTATTGTGTTTACTAAAAATTTAAGCCCCGCTACACCCTATCAAACAAACCTGTAGTTGAGAACTATCATTGAACAAACTATTATCGTATATTTCAAAAACCTGTAGGCATTTTTCATTTACTATATCTTGACCATAGAGAATATATGTATATAATGGTTTCAAACAGGTTATTGTTTTCCCTCTGGTTATCTCCATTTTTTAAAAACATAGTCTTTCTAATTTTTAATTGTTATTGTCCAGGATGAAATGTTTACCATCTTTAATTTCATTTTGTTCAAATAAGGCAGGGGCTAATTCCCACTAATAAAAAAAATAAGTAATTTGAATGTTTATTATCAGATAACTTGCACATCGCAATTTGCCTTGGTTGGTGTTGGAACCGGCTGACGTAAACAAGATAATCACTAAAAAAAAATACAATTGATGACACGTCGAAAAAAGCCAGGTAGAAAATGTATTTTAACCACTGAACATACATAAGTAGTTTATTTATCATTTGATCGATTTAATAATTATAACTCCATGTTTACAGTCATTTCATGCATATCATTTACAAATTTATGCTATGCTATGGTATGCGATTTTAATGATATGCTATGAGATTTGTATGCTATGCTATGAGATTTTTATGCAATGGTATGATAAATTGAAATGATGGGCTTAATGATATGGTATGTTATGCTATGCTATGCTATGGTATGCTATGAGATTTGAACAAAAACGCCTCCATACACAGAAGAGTTCCACACATTTTGAAGTAAAATAATACGAAGCCAAAGTTTACCACAAAAATATTATGTAAACATTTATTTTTTCAAATAAAAACATTTAAAACCGAGTTAACAGAATGTTGTATGCTATGCTATGGTATGATATGACGAATGCGATTCTATGAGATTGTATGCTATGGTATGAGATTCCATTGCTATGCTATGAGATTTTAATGCTATGCTATGCTATGGTGTATGTTGTAAAAGATATGCTTGAAACGACTGTATGTTTGTATTGATGCACCGTGAGATACATGTACATGTACCATTAGCATGTTTAAATGTATTGATTTAAGAAAATAGTAACGATTACCTCAATAAAAAAAAGAAGAAAGAAGAAAGAATATTTTCACAAGTAAAATTGACGAAGCAATCACTACCAAGTCCAAATATGAATTTATTATTTAAGATTGACTATATAAATGTTTGTTAGGTTTCATTGGCTTTTCATCCACCGTGTAAATGTTTCGAAATTGTTTTCGATGTTTCGAAATGTTCAATAATGAATCCAAATTTAAGGATTATTTTTTTCTCCGAATTTCTGGCGATCTAGTTTAACCATATATTACATTTCCAACTTAAATGTGTATTTTTTTTTAAACTGACACTCCTTTATTTATGAAGAATCGATTTTGTTTACAAATCCGTACGACAGGTGTGTGGATAACTGAACACTACGTATTAAGAAAGAAATACTGTGGTGAAAACAATCATTGTAACTGGAGGAGGCAACTGTAGCTAAGTTTATTTCCATAGAGATTGACTCCCCAATTAAAATAATTTTTCTCTCAATGTGTATTTAAACATACACACTCAAACTATTAAAGGGCGCTTGGGCGGTAGGATATTTAAGGGAAGTTGGGTTTAAGTTGTTATGGCATTTAATCATCAATAGCGAGACATAATGTTGAACCAGTGTAATGATAAGGTAACTCACTGTTGGTGTTCATTCAAAGCTTCTTTTGCGTGTTTCTATGGTTGAGTCGTTCTGAATTTAAAGTTACGCTTAAGTTTTTGTAAACACTTCACTGACCTAATCTTAAACAATATATTTATTATCAGTTATAATTCAATCGCGACAACTCTATCAAGTCCTTTAGCAAAGCAATGTTCCCCTTTTCATCCTTGTCAAAAGTCCCCCCCCCCCCCCCCCATCCAAAATCTCAAACAACCTTATATATTACATTATCACATTTTCTTAAAACCTAAATCCAAGAGTTATTATGTGATGTCTTTATCTGTATCAACAGTTACTATCTTTTGGAGAAAAAAACTCTGATTTGAACCAAATCAGACAACTTCTTTTTGTCTGCATGAACATTGAGAACATACCACAATTACTGCTGCTTATGGCAAATTTAGGCACAGTAGTCAACTAAAATTGTCCCTGTAAATCATCGGTTGTCTTTAGTCTCACCTTTTTCTAAATACCCATTCATTAAAAGTTGGAAACATACATTCTTAACATTTTAATTACAATTCCTTGCAGGAAAAGGCATCAACATAAATTTGATAACTTGAAAAACCTCAAAAAAATAGTTCGCCTCTGACAAATATTTTTGACCCTACTATTTATTTTGTAATTATTGTTTTCCCCAAAAAAATAATTAAAAAAGACCGTTGTCTTAAACATATGTAGTTCTGCTGCACATTTTTTAACATAATATGGGCTGCATTTTCAAACAAATTCGCAATTTACTTCGTAGAAATTTCACTCTATAACGCCATTAAATTTTAAAAACACGTGACTTAGAAAATTGTTGCCACTTTGTTTTAAGTAACTATTAGCAAATATCTACAAAGTCACAACTTGACAGATTGCTTACGCATTGAAAAAAAAAACAAACATTTTTTTTTTTATTTTATACGGCAGCAATATTGTATTTTTTTTCATACATGTATTATGATTACTTAAAATCTGCATTTTGTTTTTGTACTACCAAATACAGTTTTGTCGGACCTTGCATTACGTAAACCTACCAAACAGTCGTCAACCTTTGCAACTTATACAGCTGAGTATGCTGT
Source organism: Magallana gigas (assembly GCF_902806645.1). NCBI lineage: Eukaryota > Metazoa > Mollusca > Bivalvia > Ostreida > Ostreidae > Magallana > Magallana gigas. The sequence goes on along the minus strand of NC_047560.1, from coordinate 42,563,255 downwards.
AGATGGTAACTATGGCACAGACCTTATAGACGACCAGTGTACACACACAGATACAAACGACATAAACCCCTGGTGGATGGTAGATCTGCAAACTGTAAATTTCATTACATCTGTCAGAATAGTCAACAGAGGACCGGATAGCTGGGGATCAGGTAAAGCTAAAGTACTTAAATATTTAAATAAAGTGCACTGTTATAGTCCCTAATTTTATCTTATTAGATTACATGTACCCCCTCCCCCCCCCCCCCCCAAAAAAAAAAGCAAACACCCCCCCCCCCCCTCCTTTGAAAAAACAAACAACAAAAAACAACAACAAAAAAACAAAACAAAAAAGAAAACAAAACCCCCCAAAAACTCTCAATCTGTTTTTAAATTGTCTTTGCAAATAGAGGATGCACAAACAAGTAATGTTTGATCGGATACATTTTTCCAAGTTCAATAAAAGTTTAACTATCATGATATGAATTAATTTCAGAAAATTACGATGATTGTTCCATATATAATGTGATTTGTAGTACTGTGCAATCAAATAACACAGCACTTTTTGTAAATGAAAAACCTATTGAATACCTATGTTAAATACCATTCAAAATGTGTAAACAAGAGACCAGCACCTCATAGTTTGAAACTACTAGACATTTAAAAGGGTCAATAGAGCCTACCGTTGACCACTGTTGTAAAAAACGGGTTGAGAGTATTGGACTATCGTACAGTACACATTACAATTTGAGTTATTTTTCACTTACATCATTTTATACTATTCGTTTGTTTTATTTGTTAGATTCGTCAGACCGACTGCGGGATGTTACTGTCACTGTAGGGCTGACAGAATCAACTGTCAACATTGTCTGTGGTTTCTTTGCTGGCCCCGGTACTGCGTCACAGGTGGTCATCATCGACTGTCCGACAACACCAGAGGGGAGATTCGTAAAAATCTCCAAAACAACCGAGTATCTCTCTCTTTGTGAAGTTGACGTCTTTGGAGTCGCCGTGTAATCATTGCAATTGCCAACGTCTTAGGTGAAACGTTACGTAAATCGCCGTAATTTTGCAGAACTGGATGGACATACTGTCTATTCATTTTAATGTGACTTTGTCGAAAGGCTTCAAGGTTTTTCCTCTTACAGTGGTGACGTCACTTAATTATACATGCACTTGTACTTGTTCGTTCGTAATATATTGCATGCATTCGATATTAAGCAATGTAAATTCGTTTTACGTCATACTAATGTAAAAATTTAAGAAACTTTTTTGAAGGTTTTTTTTTTATGTATTATTGATTTATTTAATTCGTACCTGTAATATGTCAACAATAACAGAAGATAGTGAACATGGTACTTGAAAATGTTTGTTTGATTTTAAATCATATATATTTTTTTCGGTTCATTGACTATATACATGTCTGCATATATGTTTATTAAAATACATTTAATGTGAAAATCGCATTTATTTTATATTCAAGTAACTGCATTCTCTAAGAGATATAAGTACAGAAATAGTATCTTTACAACACAATACACAATAAATATTATTATAATAGGTCTTTTAAAATATCAAAAGAGGGTTGCATGCAATCTTAACGCCATTAAGTCAAATATAGAAATATACCCTCTTTACTAAAGACTGAAAAATCAACCAAGCAATGTTCAGGATTAACTATCAAAATGAGCTTGGCTATTTGCCATTATATTATTGTGCCATATATTAACGCAGATGTTATTTCTCCATTGAGGGTTTCTCACATTGATGAAGTTCCTTTTTTGAAGGCTGAATTTCTTCCTTTGACAACAAACCTTCAATTTTTCTCTGACATCAAAAAGTGCACCTACTCCTCCAAATAACATGTTAATAGCGTTCGATGCTAATTGCATTTCATGACGATGGTAAACATTATTTGACAACTTCGATATCGAGATAGGGTCTTGTAGTTAACTCTATTGAATCATCGCACTGCTGATGTTTGAAATGATAGAGCCATGATGCAACAATGCGATAGCAATATATCGGTTGTGTTATTCTGTAAAAGTTGGTATTTCTGCTGGTGGTAATGTACGCGTTTTCTACCGTCAAAAATTACGCGCGGGTGTTGAATACACAGTCGCGTGTTCAACTGCGTATTATTTACCTGTCACCGTTTCAGTCATTTTGAACGAGCTCTTCTCCTTTAAATAGTTTGTACGTATCCTGGTAGTGTATAGGTGCTCTATCGTGTCATTCTTGGTTCTTTATCGCGCCATCGTCCTCGAATCATTGCTCTGCCAACTTTCTAATCAAGGTTGACATTCCAAGCTTCCGTTGTCTATCGGGGCGTCTAATAACAAATACATGCTAAAATAATTCTTTAAAAGATATGATAATATGAACTATATTTTTAAAAAGAACCAAAACACGTAAAACCAGGAGAAAGGGTGGAGAAAGACTGTTTTGTGACAAGTTTTACTTAGGTTTAATAACGTTCGTAGAAGGTTTTTAGAGCGTATACATTTATATATTAAGGACAGAGTGACGTATATACGTACGTGTTTTTGAAAAGATACATATGAGCCCTGCCATAATATCAAAAGAAAATTAAATATAATGTAACTTGTGTAGATTATTCCCATAATAATGCCCTATTCTAGCTATAGTTCTAGTCATGATATTATTTAAATGTATCTATATTCTTATTTCTTTCATAGACATAAGATCCGTTGTAAAACTTGTGCATTTCTCTTTTACTGTAAAATTTTGTATAAGATTTCCATCTAACTTTGAATTAGAGAATACTATTAAAATATATTATAATATCATGTATATAAAACATTTCTATGCGGGGTATTCTCAAATTTACAATTACAATGAATATATAATAGTATATTTATTTAAAGAAATAGGTATTACAGACCAGGCGCGGATCTATAAGCGTTTTAAATTGGGTTAGGAAAAAGGAGGTGCTATCATTATACTGTCGGCCAGGAGAAATTTACCGCAAAAAAGTGGATGTGAGTTTAAAGAACATGTTCTTAAGAATTTATTTTATGGGGGGGGGGGGGGCTGGATAATATTTGTGAAATAAAATTCATTAGCTTGAAACCTGGTGGGTATTTCATCGTAAACCATTTCAAAACATACACACTAATTACACTATAAAACTGTGATAATATATTGTCCTCCTATTACATGTAACATTCGAAAGGTTACTGAATCCTTCTATAACCTTTTGTCTTTTTTTCAATACTGGATCGTTTTTTATTTACAGATTTGTATACACGTCATGCTGCACATAAGGAAATTCAAATTTCATTGTAAACCTTTTTATTTACCCACATTAAAGCATGTTGCTACACGTTAAGAAGTTTTGTTTTTGCAATTTTCGGGAAGTCATTAAAAAAATAGCATAATTTAATAGAACCGTAAATGTATGGCTAATAGCGTTCTCAATACAACATAATATTGCACTTCAATTAACATTCGATCTCGTGGAATAACTTTAAAAATGTACTCCATAAAAACTGACATTAGACATTTTAAATCTACAAGAACTTTTGAACCATCCCTTTACTAATATTGTATGAGGCATTTTAGTTTTAGCCTATGTTATTTAAGGTCAAGATCGAGTAACTATTTTAGAATGTCTTTTTGATGATAGAACCATTATAACATCATAATTGATTTGATGAAAATTTCTTTTCGGCTTTAGAGGAATTATGTAGAAAATTTAGAAAATTAAACAGTTTTTTTGATATTCTAAATAATATGATGAAAGAGTTATCCCGATACCTGTATTCAGTTTGACATAATTTTAGAGAGGAGGTCAAGAAGTGTTTTAATACCGTTTTGCAAACTGTATGCATTGTAGATATATTTCATTAGTAAAAAAAATGGACAAAAATCCTAAATCTTTTTACTATATTTCTTAGAAAATGTCAAAAACATGATTTTTCATTGTGTTTAACAAAAATATATGCCCAAGTACACCTTGTCAAACAAAGCTATTATTATAAAACATCATAGAAAGAATTTATCTTGAATTACATTAACCTGTAGGCACCTTTTATTTTTAGATTTTGACCTTAAACATGCGCGTTTTAGTAAATTTGTCACGGGTCTGGTTTTCAGGGTGTTTAAGTGCGAGTGTTATACTTCTTGGATTTATAAAAAAAAATGATATACATGTATATAACCTCTTTTTTCGATCCCACATAACACAATCTCTCTCTCTCTCTCTCTCTCTCTCTGTAATAAAGTTGATCCAGATTTGTATATATTGGAGTATATATTTGTGTCCCTCTTTAATTTTGTTATGAATGGGTTACCGTATGTGAGTGACGAGTGTCGGGTGAGTGTGCTTTTTTTAGATCGAGTATTTAAAGTTACCGGTTTGGGTGTAGTGGTCAGTAGAGGGTCTGGTAACGACATCACCCGGGGACCACGTTTTGCAGCTCCTGATTTAAGATATGGTGAATAGCTCCAGTAAGTATGATACTGAGGAGAAACGGGTAGCCATTGAATTCTAGATTTGTTAGGCGGACACATGTTTTCCTAGCCGGTACGGTTGTGTTGTTGTTATTTTGTACATTTTGCTGGTAATTTAGTTCTACGTGTAATTGGTCGTATGTTTATCGGGAGTTTATTAGTCACAGTGTGTTATTTTCAGCTCATAAGGGTGTTTGGTACAATTTCCTGAAATACAGACTGGGCGCTAGACGGGAATTGTCCTATGGAAGGTCATGTGGGCAACATACGAATGTCGGGGACGCATTCTGTGTTGAGCGGGGCGTAATTTTCTGTCCAAGAAGTGCTCGTAGACTGGAAGCGAGAGACCTGTGAGTCCGGGGCTTTCAGTTAGGATAGCGATACTAGAGGGACAGGCAATTTGACGAGTGCAAAAGCGTCTTGGGTGTGTGGTGTCCTTGAAGTGACTGAGTTCCTTTTCAGAGAGAGGTTTTAAGTGTTTAAAAACGACTGTTACATATTTTCATATACATGATTTCGAGCTGAAATTTGAAGTAATTGTAATATCACGGTTTTTTGAATTATTGAACTTTAACATTTTTTGAGAATTTTTTGAACAAGAGTTTTATTGTTTGAAATAGTTTCTAAACAACATTTTGTAGTTTACTTCCATTTGATATCTGATACAGTATGATTTAATTTTGAATTGTTCATTTGTTTAATTCAATTATTAATCTTTTTTGAAGTTTTTTTTTTCAAATGAGAGTGGAGTGAAAGGGGGAGTAGGAATACATTGTAATGATTTGGTTTGTTAATTGATTTTTTTTTCAAATTAAACTTGTTTATTTTCTTTACAAAGTCTTATTTTCCATTCAGCCGACAAAATCCAAAGAACTCATTACAAATTCATAATCCAGGATCTGCAAAGAAAACGCATGACTTATTAGATGTAATACCCAGTTAACACAACAACGTTTTCACAACGTTTTAAAAACGTTGTAGAAAGGTTCCAAAAAAAATTAAAACCGTTATTACAACGTGAATCTGTGTGGTTTTTGTACGTTATAATAACATTTTCTAAGAACATTTCTAAGAAATGTTTACAAAACATTTTTAAAAACGTTATTACAGCGTAAATCTGTGTGGTTTTTCTTACGTTAAAACAACATTTTCTAAAAACGTTTCTAAGAAATGTTAACAAAATGTTTGAGAGAAAGATTTTCTAAAAAAAGTATGTTATCATTTTGGGAACGTTTTTAAAATCATTTCATTTCCTTATGAACCTTTCTTTCTACTTTTAAAACCTAAGGTTTTTAATACAACAGTTTTAAATGTTTTATATAAAAGACATAAGCCTTAAACATTTTCATACACAACAGAACAACATCATTTAAAATTTTCCAACTGTATTATCACAGAACTATACTTCACAAAATGAACGATATAAATCCACTGTATTATCAATTGTCTTTAGATATCAAGACTTCACAGCATCCCAGTAGTCACAGTTTCACAATTGTCTGAAAAGTTTTCACACATTTCGATTGTTATAGTTACAACAGATGTGTTTCACTGAATTTCTTAGCCCTGAAACAAAAACAAAACAAAAATAAAACATCTGGTCGGTGGAATTGAATCATTAAAATGCATGGTTTATCATGTGATGCATTTAGCAAGTTCAATCAACAATAACATGTAGTTTATATAAAAAAAATACATATATAATGCTGGGGAAAAATTTTCAAATACCTATATGCTTGATACTCCATGAAAGTCATATCTTCGGCTAACATCAACACAATAAAACAAAACTTCTCACTCTGGAATGGTACACTGTAGTCAAGCTCTGGGAGCAGCCCCTAATAAATGGTAAAATATAATTGTAAGTTAAAAACAACATGGTATTGGAGTTGTATATCGCTAGCAAATGTACACATATATCGCCAATTAAATAACACAAGCAGTATATAGATATGATATGGCTTAGTACAAAGTCGTTAAATGTACATGTGCACACTACCCAAGTTATTATTCTGCATTGAAAGATAAACAAATACTAACATTTACCGAAAATATCCCCCATTCCAAATCCTTGCTCTTTGTAAAATGGCGTGAGTATTTCAAAAATTCTGACCGAGTACGATAACAAATAGCGCGGAAACTGTATAACTGGGATCGGCTGCTTTCACCCTGGCCATGGCATCCCGCTGTGACATTCAATTAACTCGCAGTAAACATATTGAAAGGGAAAACCCAATGCCCTGCACTCTAAGTATTTCATATATTTTCCATAGTGAGATGCAAGTTTAATCAAACTCATGCTCTGTCTTTTTAATATTTAGATTTTAAAAAAATACAACAAACAGTATGAATATGGAAATCAATTAATCTCTTTTTTTATAATGATATTTAATATACACTGTTCTAAAATGTAATTATTGCTTAACTTTTATTTTGTGCGTAGCATGCATAACTGAGGTATGCCAATCCTTAGCATTTAAAAGAGGAAAAAACAATTCAATTATTTAGATGTTTTAAAAACGTTCTCCAAACATTGCCAGGTAATGCTTTTATTATGCTGTCTAATAACATTTTCATTCTGTATTATAAGCAGTTTTCTGACGATAAAGAAATATACATTTGAAATACCAATACAATGAAAGCAATTTTGGTCAGGCATTTCTAATTGACAGTGTTATAAAAATCACAAATAAAACATTTTTATAACATATTCTATAAATGTTTTTATGCTAAATAACCATAACATTTTTAATAATGTTTTTACAGCGTTGTCAAAACTAAACGGAAATGTTTTTAAAAGGTTGTATTGATATTGTTTTCTTATAACACCCTTTCAACAAAAATAAAATGTTTTTAAAACGTTCTAAAAATGTGTTTATGAAAACATTCTTGGAAATCAACCTTACAACCAGAATAAAATGTTATGAAAACGTTTTGTGCTACCTGGGATAGCTTACCAATTTTGGAAAAAAAAACTCTCTTAACTTGATCAATCTGTTGTTTTGGCAAAACCGGTAAATTTTCTAATATACTATAATTTAGAACTTCTTAATATGTATATTGTCTGGCAAGAAGTATGCGGTTAATTTGTAAAACCTAATTATATTTAGTGAGACAAGTTTAAGAATCAGAGTAATACCGATGTCTGAAACAATATACGTTATTTTTTTTTTTACAATCCTATCCTATCGTATTGTGTATCAATCCTATCCTCGCGTGTATACTGTTCTATCGTGCGTTAATCCTACCGTGTTGTGTGTGTATATATTGTTTTATCGTGCGTTAATCCTATCCTATCGCGCGCTAATCCTATCAGGTTTATCGTTTGATTTTAACAGTTTTTCCGTTTATCATATCGTGTTTATCGTTTATTTCCTTTTCATAGGAAAGTTAATTTATTTCAAAGATACAAAGATTCAATAAGCCGGACACGGAAATTTATCATATATGATTTGTAAACTCCTATCCAGCATTCTATCATAATACTAATTTATTAATTTTGTAGATCACAATTAACCATTATTTCAGGTAAATCATATCTGTAAGCATTGAAAATGAAGAATTAATGTAAACTGTCGAATCAAAGTTTTTAGGAACAAGGTAATATTTACCTGTACGTCGAATATATTGAACCGTACACGGAGTGTATACCTGCGTAAACATTCCTTTACATGCAATATAATTTGTGTTTTATGCATCATATTTTACAGACACAAACGTATTTGATATAATTTGTATTTAATTAAAACCAGACTTTATTTAAATTGAACCCCTTTTTTACCATGTGATATTTGATTCCGGGCTGAAATGTTCTCTGCAATCGTCTAGGGTGTGTGGTAATGAAAACAATGTTAACAATTCGTACGCAAATTGTATATCTGCGTGAATATTTATTTAACTGGTATGTAATATAATTCGTTTAATTGCATCATTTTCTTACGCAGAAAGAAATGTATTTATGATAGATATTTACTTTAAACAAGAGTTGGATTTCTTCATAACTGAACCCACTATTTTTCGTGTGATTTGATCTCGGGAAGTATCCGCGGTGGTCGGCTAGGGTGTTCGGTAAAAGAAACAATGTTAACAATACAGAAAATTTATTGATCATTTAAGCTCATAATTTTAGTTAAAAAATTAATGAACTGGTCATTTTTATTAATTCTATGATGCAGCGATGATTAAGAATTTAGCAGTTGTTACTTAAAAGAAATTCCACGTAAATCTGTATTCGTACGTATTCTGTCTCATATTTTGCCATTACCAGTTTATTCGTAAAGATCGTTTAAAGCGATTATACGTTTATCATGAACATCGTTTATCCTATCCTATCGTGTATAAATCCTATTCTATTGTGCGTGTATATTGTTCTATCGTGCGTTAATTCTATCCTACTGTGCGTGAATCCTATCCTAACTTTTATCTTGTAAACGTTGGGGTACTGTATTAAATCAGTTTTGTACTCCATGCTTGGTGTCGTTTCGTTTTTCAATTACGCATGAGCAAAATAGTCAAATGACGATTGCGCAATAGAGAACAAACGATGAAACGATAGAGTATCGCGTTATCACTATCACACAATCGCCTCATTGCTATCGCATTATCGCGTTATCGTGTAATTGCTTCATCGTACCATTACATCTCATCGCTTTATCAAACAAATCGTCACACTATTGCTTCATCGTCATCGCATTATCACAGCATCGCATTATTGATGCAAATCTGAATGGTGCGTGACTATATGACCCCATTAAGATTCCATAATACTGCCTTACCCGGATGCCCTTGAAATCTATGTAATTAAGATATGTTCTTGTTGTTCACTATCGAACATCGCGCCATCTTGGTTTTCGTCAATAGTGCGATGATGTGATAATTCGATGATGGTTAAGCTATGGATCGATTGTTTTTGCGAGTCGATTTGTAATTCTTTAATTTTGATATTTTTTTTTTGTAGTTTACATTTGTAAATATAGATCTAGTTTTTTAAATTGCCTAAAACATAATACTCTTATTCTGATTTTCCTTTTCAGTTTTGGTTTGTTTCGTCTCAATTGTGGGTGTTGTTTAGTTTCTATTTTCATATTCGTTTCGCTGTGCACAGATGCCCATATAAACAGACCACTACAAGCCATATTGATAAAAACAATTTATTTGCTAGTTATACAAACGTACAAAATACTTTACACATGTATGCGTCGAATAACATTCAGCGCATTTAAACTGGAATACGAGTTTTCGGGAGTTGATTTTAATCAACTCTCCTATTCAGTTACTCGAAACCGAAAGTGAAACAGTGTTTGGACCTAAGCACAAATCACCACCGCTGACAAGACTTAGTTCTTAAAAATAATTTAAAAAATCGATTTAATGTATGCTAAGGCATTGTTTTTCAAGGAAACTTATCTATAAACACTTTGAAAATAGTCAGATTTTATATAATACGAACAAGTTAGATATTTTTGTAGCCTCATGTATTCCTACGCCAGAGTTTAATATAGTCTCGTTCAACAAAACGCTCGGCCGTCTCCGTAAATCTCCGACAAGCAGAGAGACTCACTTGCTTGTCGGAGATTAACGGAGACAGTCGAACTTCTGCAATCTGGTTGAACAAAACAAGAGTTAGATACCAATAGTGAGTGGATCCATATAATTTTTAGAAATGATTCGATTACTAATACATAGTTTAAAATCCATCATTAAATATTACACAACATCATTCATATGGGGTTTCTCAAAATATTTGTCAGAAACGTCTAAAAATCCATATTATAAAACATAGGTAATCACAGATTACAAAGCTCACCGAGACGAGACATCACCCTTATGAGACTTCACCTTTATGAAACCACCTTTATCATATTAAATGAAAATCATACTTTATGATCTTGGATATTCATGGATTCTGTTTTGACACAATATCGTAAATCATCTGTTGTATGATAATCATTTGTTCATATGTTAATCAATACAATAATATAAAATTAAATATTGCATCCTATCATATTTATAACATATATCATATAATACAATAAAATACCATGATAAACAATGATGAGATATGATATTGTAAAGTATGATATGACATTGTATTGTGTTATACGTTATTGTATTTGATCACATAATACAATATCATAATATATAAAACAATATAGTATTATAGTACAATATAATATTACATAATACATCATAACATTGAAACATATGATATTATATTGTATAAAATAGTATGATATTGTATGATACTGTATTTTTTATACATAATATGATATTTTATCATATGATACAATAAAATTTGATATGTACAACATTGTATCATATCAAATACTACAATATTATGTGATAAAATAAAATATTATGTAATACAATATTATATTATACATATTGTTTCATATGATACAATAATATATTTTACAATATCATACAAAACAATTTCATGTGATGTGATAATATATCATATTATAAACCAATATCATACTATTCAATATCGTATGATACGATATTATATAATATTACAGTATCATATTATACAATTTTATGTGATATAATTCTATATTACAGAAACTTATATCATATTATACAATATCGTATGATACAATATTATTGAATATACAATATTTTGTCAAAGGATACAATATTATATTTTGCAATATCTTATGTAATAGTATCATGTGATAAAATAATAAACTTATAATACAATATAATATTATACAATATTATATCATAATATACAAAACTATACATAACGATATCATGATAAAATATCATAATATAAAATATCAAAAAAATTGATACAATATCATATCATATCATATAACTTTTTATAATATCACATATGATATTATATTGTATCATATTAAACAATATTGTTTCATACCATACATATATCATAGGAATCATGTTATATCATTTATCAACAAACACATCTATCTATCGAGCAGGTTTGAGTGAGGTAGGAGATTTCTTTAGCATCCTTGATCATGGAGATCAGGCTCTGCATCTGAAGCAACCTCTGCGTTTCATTTATAATATAGTTAAATCAACTATGCAAGCTATCATCTATAAAACATGTGACTTGTTTCAAAAAAACTAAACCTCATCCAGCATCCGAAACCTATGGCTCAGATTCAGCATTCAAGCCTGTCGGGTGCATCAGTATACATAAGACGCATCTCCATGCAAGTTTGGTGAAGTTCAGACCAGTAATAACTAAGATATCATCATCAGAGGGCACTAGCAATTAAAACCTTAACCTGCTCCAGCATCTGCAACCTATGGTTCAGATTCAACATCCATGCCTGTCAGGTGCATCTGTATCATAAGACACACCATCCATTCAAGTTTGGTGAAGTTAGGACCTGTAATAACTAAGATATATTTTTTAGCATCCTTGATAATGGAGATCAAGCTCTGCATCTGAAGCTTCCTCTGTGATTCATTCATATAACAGTTTAATCAACTATGCAAGTTTGAAATAGTACTATTATCTATTAAACATGTGACCTGTTCAAAAAAACTTAACCATATCCAGCATCTGAAACCTATGGCTCAGACTCAGCATTCAAGCCTGCCAGGTGCATCAGTATCATAAGACGCACCATCCATGGAAGTCTGGTGAAGTTAGGACAAGTAATAACTAAGATATGATCATCAGAGGGCACCTGTTTTAAAAACTTTAACCAGCTCTAAAAACTTTAACCTTCTCCAGCATCTGTAGCCTATAGCTCAGATTCAGCATTCAAGCCTGTCTGGTGCATCAGTATCATAAGACACACCATCCATGGAAGTCTGGTGATTTAGTTAGGACAAGTAGTAACTAAGATATAATCATCAGAGGGCACCTGCAACAAAAACTTTAACCAGTTCTAAAAACCTTAACCTCCTTCAGCATCTGTAGCCTATTGCTCAGATTCAGCACTCAAGCCTGTCTTGTTCATCAGTATCATAAGACACACCATCAATGCAAGTTTGGTGAAGTACGGACCAGCAGTAACTTAGATATTGCTATCAAAGGGCACCTGCAACAAAAACTTTAGCCTGCTCCAAAAACCATAACCTCCTCCAGCATCCGAAACCTATAGCTCAGATTCAGCACTCAAGCCTGTCTGCATCAGTATCATAAGACACACCATCCATGCAAGTTTGGTGAAGTACGGACCAGCAGTAACTTAGATATTGCTGTCAAAGGGCACCTGCAACAAAAACTTTAACCTGGTCCAACAACCTTAACCTCCTCCAGCATCTGAAATTCAGACTCCAAGTCTTTCAAGTCCATAAGTAGGTTCAGATGCATCATCCATGCAAGTTTGGTGAAGATAGGACAAGTAATAGCTTAGATACCCTGCAACAAAAACTTTAACCAGGTCCGGACGCCGACGCCGAGGGTATAGCATAAGCTCCCCCTGACTTCGTCTCGGTGAGCTAAAAAGTGCGTAATTCAAATACAGACTAGAAACTAATTGCCATGCAAGATGAGTTGATTTTAAAATAAATGAATATCGATAAAATCAACTCCCGTTAGTACTTCAGTATTTTAATAAGGAATAAGGAATAATTCTTTGAGTATTATGAGGTGATAATTTTGGTCGGGGCGTGATGAAATCCAATAAAGCCGGAAGGGCTTTATAATAGATTTGATCACGCCCCGACCGAAATTATCACGTCATCATATTCAAAGAATGATTCCTTATTACTTATATTTATATAATTTTAGGCCATCGTACAATTAAATATTTAAATTTAAATAAACAAACCCCGCTGGAGCCTCAATTTGGTGTCATTTGTATTATGCGTATCGATACGTAGTGTTATCACAGGCAAAGACACTGGATAATGTATATATATTAATATACGATATTTCATTTATTACTCAATTCCACCTTTCGTATCTCTACATATGGTGCATGAAGCCGAACGTCGTTAAAATGACTAAAAATGTTCTCAAATGTATTTCTTGCTTCTATTTTTAATGATCCTGATTCGAAACACGTTTCGAAATCAAAAGGATTGTTGAATTCAACAAAAATGACCGTATATTCTTTCCAATCTACTCGCCATTTTTTAACACAGTATTTCTTTTTCAAACGATCCAAGAAATTAAGAAATTGTCGAACTATGATTATCGAGGATTTTTCAGCATCACTGTTGTGGAAAGAAATATACTTTTTTAGGGCACTCTTTGTTTCAGATATTATATTCGCAAAGTTTTTAAATTTTTCTGATTTTTCTATTCCATCCATTATTCTCTGACATATGGTTGCGGCATGTGATAAAGACAGTATGTGGAAATCTTCCATTTTGCTAGAAAAGTAAGCATAATCAAGCTTGCATACAAAATCGCTAAGTATACCAGTGAGTATCTCTTCAATAGTTGGACATCCATTTTTTACTTTGATCCGTATCTCGACAATATAGACATTTCCATCTGCAAAATATAAAGGAAACGTTATTCACGTTAAAGTAACCAATTAGCATAAACAACAAGGAATTTTAAAAAGAAGAAGAAGAATCTTTTGACACAGTGATGATCTGTTGAGTCCCTTAACATAGATCCTAATTAGCTAACCATATCACTGGAGTTAAGGAAAAAACCGTATATAATATATGGATTCCATACATTTTTACAGATCTACATCACTATATTTGCACATTTGATATGAGAGGACTGCATAATGTAAATAATAATAATGATGAAGATATTAATAGTAATGATGATGATGATTATGATGAAAATGATGATGATGATAATTATACCCCCGCTCCGAAGGAGAGGGGGTATACTGTTTTACCCTTGTGTGTCTGTCTGTCTCTCTGTCCGTCCGTCTGTCTGTCTGTCCGTCCGTAACAAAAATTTCTGTCGCATTTATCTCAGCAACTATTTATCGCAGATGCTTGAAATTTTTACACAGTGTTTGTTAAGGCATGCCATATCGTGGGATATATGTTTGTACCAATCGGATGTCAACTTCCTGTTAAATAATGACTTTGCTTATTTTTTAACAAAAATTTTCAGGCAAATGTTCATCAAAGATTTCTCAGCAACTATGTATTGCAGATGCTTGAAATTTTTACACAATATTTGTATAGGCATGCCATATCGTGGGATATATTTTTGTACCAATCAGACGTCAACTTCCTGTTAAATGACGACTTTGTTTAAATTTAGCCAAAATTTTCAAACAAATTTCCTTCAAAGATTTCTCAGCAACTATTTATCGCAGATGCTTGAAATTTTAACACACTATTTGTTTAGGCATGCCATATTATGGGATATATTTTTGTATCAATCGGACGTCAACTTCCTGTTAAATAATGTCTTTGTTTATTTTTAGCCAAAATTTTCTAACAAATTTTCGTCAAAGATTTCTCAGCAGCTATTTATCGCAGATGCTTGAAATTTTTACACAGTATTTGTATAGGCATGTCATATCGTGGGGTATAAATTTTGTACCAATCAGACGTCAACTTCCTGTTAAATGACGACTTTGTTTATTTTTAGCCAAAATTTTTAAACAAATTTTTTGTCAAAGATTTCTCAGCAGCTATTTATTGCAGATGCTTGAAATTTTTACACAGTGTTTGTTAAGGTATGCCATATCGTGGGATATATTTTTGTACCAATCAGACATCAACTTCCTGTTAAATGAGTACTTTGTTTATTTTAGCCATAATTTTCAAACAAATTTTCTCAAAGATTTCTCAGCAACTATTTATCGCAGATTTCTGTATATATTTCTGTACCAATTGGATGCCAGCTTTCTGTTAAATGTCGACTTTGCTTATTTTGCATATTCACATCAGAGCGGGGGTATCACTTGTGAGCATTGGCTTACAGATATCTTGTTATTATTATTATAAAAATTATATTAATGATAATTATGTTTTTAATGTTTGTTTCTTTAAAAGCCTTAAAACATCTTATTACACATTACTTCTATTATGACGATATTGCACAACATTTTTTAAGATGCATCGACGCATATTGCCTTTAAAAATGAGTTAAGTATAAATTAAAAAATATAAAAAGCTCTAGGAAAATCAGAATTTTGTAGTCTTACAAAACATATTGGTTTTTTTGGTTGTTGTTGAAAAACAATTACTCCTGCGATTATAAGCCAAGAATAAAGAAACACAAAATTTTCTGATTTGACAGTCATGTCACTGTAAACAGAAATTAATTTCATGATAAAGAGTTCTTGAAGATTATTATAAATTCAATAAACATACCTGTTGATCTTATAGTTGAGGGGTCAGTGTTTTCAATCAGTTTGGATACCTTCTCGATTTCTGATAAAGCCTCGTTGTCTTCCGAAAATAGTTTTTGAAGAACATTATATTTACCAACGTCAATTAATCCTTTATTTTCCAAATAGAAAACGTTTTCCAAAACACTTCCGTTTTGTTGTGTAGGCGAGTCGCAAATATTTCTAAACTGCATTTTCCAGCGTACATAACTATCTGAATTTTCTTTATGGCCAACATGTCCGTTAATTAGTTTAGCTAATAAATTGTTGTGGATCTCTTTGATGTTAGGGTTAGATAGTAAACTAAAAGAAAAGACAGATTTTTTTATGTTGGTTGAAAAATCTTTTAGTAAGTAAATATTTTTTATTCATTTGTTAAGCGAAACCACTATACATTTAAAATAACTTTGTTCTGATATTAATATCACTATGACACACGTGTATGTGTCTTTTTTATTGTATGTAGTAAATTTGGAAAGTTACTGAAAAAAATACACTTACCTATTGTCCATGAGTAATTTTCTCAACATTCAATCTCTAACGAACATTGCACCTAAATTTCAAAAATACAAATTTTTCTGAAAATTAGATTTTACTTGTAGTAATTGATTATTTATCAATTAAAGTAAAACTGGTTGAATCTTGATGTTGTGCATTCAAGCATGTTGTCCCATCCGGCGAAATAATTCAATCTCTTGACATTTTCCTATCATTAATTTATGTTTAGAAATATGTTGTGCAATCCGGATCCTCTTAATTATTTAAACCGGCTGCTTATATTTAGTAAAATTTATCTCCCCTAACCCTGCCACCAATCGATCGGCCTTATGCAAGATAATTACTACGCAATTATCGATCAATTTTTTGGCCATTGCTTTTAGTTCAAACAGCTGTGAATACTAGTCCAAACTATTAACTCAATTTAATTTATACCGTTAAGTCTTGTTATAAATAAATACTCATTAAAAACTCCACCCTATTTTTAGGATGTGATTCTGGATAAAACTGTCGATATTGTTTGTAATTCCTATTGTACTTACAGAGATACATTTCATTCTGTCAAAATGTCCTTTCTTTATTAAATTCTCGTGTATTTAAATATTTATTCACTGTTTCCTTCATAAAAACAAGTTATTGCTATTAAGTAACCAGACCTTTGTCACGTGGTCAATGTTTGTTGAACAATTTTCAGAGAATCATGCACCCGTCTTGGGTCGGACTCTTCATGTTTGAAAAATATTTAAAAATTACGATGATTTTACTAAAAAAGTATTTTTATTGTACTTATTCCTTTATGCAATTATTGTTTTTTAAAAACAAAAATGGAAATTGTTTATGTAATCACGATCGAGGAGGTCTAATATATTTCATAAAAATTGAAAATTTTGAAAATTAGACGAATGAAGAATGAAGACCAACTGCATTACATACTAAAATTATTTTGCAACAATGTCTTTCAAACCATTTGTAGCCTAACCGAGCTCTATTTTTCACAATCACCAACCGCCTGATAAGACAAGTTTTACTGTAAATACAGATATGAATTACGTTCTAATAAGAAGGAAACATATTGATATTGATAACAGACTAGTCATAGTCTTGCTGAATAAAGTTCTTAAAAAGAGCTAACAATGACATGTTATTTGCAGTTTAATTGTCAGAAAGTTAAGTAATTGAGGAGAAAAACAGTTTAATGGTTCACATTGTAAATTTATTTTCAGATTTATTTAGTAAAATACAATAACAACAATTTCAATCATTATTTAAGCTGCTTATTGAGTTGAAAAACGATTTAAAAAATTGATATAAAATAATGCTAAAAGACTAGAAACTTGCAGTGTTTACAATGTACAATAACAATATTACCAAATTTCACCAATGATCAATGACCAAAGACAACACTAGCAATATAACTTTAAAAAGTTTAAAAAAATGTTTTGTTTGACAAAACATAATTATAAAGAATTGCATGTACATGTCTGTATTTACAAAAAATGTTTGTATATATGAAATGGAAATGAATTTTATGATTTGTTTTTCAAAACTAAGTGATATATTTTCTGGAATCTTTATAAAGGACCAGAGGCATTACGAAGAAATCAATTTATAAATTGTTATTAACATTACAAGCTTTGATTTATTTTCATTCTCAAACTTTTCAAAGTTTAAGGCATATTCAGATATAAAAACCATAGGGTAAAATAATAGTTCGTTGCAACATTTGTTGTTGGAAGTGTATACGATGCAGATTGCAGGCTATAGTAGGTCAAACGTTGCAAATTTCGATCTCTCCCCCCCCCCCCCCCCCCCCCCCCCCTGTATTGTGTATTTTTACTTTTATGTGTGTTTTCTACAACTGTATTTTATTATATTTTTTTTTCATAATATTATGGTTTGTTACGAAGGATTTCATTAGAATTGATATCTTGTACCATTTCTAGGCTGTTTGCCCCAACCCACTCCCCCAAAAATAAATGATTGAAAAAAATTAAAACCACATCAGTCACCATCTTGGTCGTAGGACTATTCTGAATATGAAATGGTTTTAAACTTTGCGTTTGGTTTTGATTTTTTTTTTTGGGGGGGGGGGGGGGAGGGGAGGGTTCGAGTTTTGATTTCTACACTCAACAACACGTGTAAGTGTTCACCCAATATAATGCATTTCCCAGGACATTTATTAATCTTGGCGTCAGGGTGACGGATTTCCACTTAATTTTCAAATTGTTAAAAACGATACATTGACCTTGATCCGAGGCTGGGACTCGAGATGTTGACCTATGCTAAATATCAATAACACTTCCGCCTTCAGGTTTGGCTGAATTTTCCTCAGAGCTGTTGGATTGTTTCAAGTTGTCGATGAAAATGATATTACGCTTATGAAATAGAAAAAAATTATATCGAAGTAACGTTCTTTCGGATTGCTTAATATTCAAATATTCAAAACAATGTTTAGGACAAAACAAAAAGCAAATTTAAAGTGAGTACGATCTGTTGTAAACCGATGCAGACACCAATATTCCAACGGTTCTGGCTTTTCTCGCTGTAATTGTCTAGGCCACTTATGTGGTTTCCTTTTAAAACTATCACCAAAGACTAGAATCAATCCCAATAAAATGACAATAAGCACGCCCAGAAAAATACCGATTTTATGTTTTAACATTTTGTCACGGCTTCCCAATTTCAATCGGTGTTTTATTTTTTATCTTTTATTTTATCTGTGCTGTTGATGAGAAGACATATTAGTTACAAAATGTTGTTTTCTTTATAACATCATTTTATATCGTAATTTCAAAACTATTCTATTTATTAAGGTGGACACTTAGAAGTTTTGTTGAGTGTGTATACAGTTTCGTCTCAGCGACATTTTTCCATATGAATGCCTTCCTTCAATAATGAGTGTCATTTACAGACACTGATGGCAGTTGTACGTTAAAAAACAATCAAATTAAACTACCTCTTTACAAAGAGGAGGCAATTGTACACTTTTCTTAATGAAATAAAACTTATTTGCAAATGGGCACCTTCATTGATTTTCCTCTCCTATTGCAGCTACTCCTTTGGGGAGGGATAGATGCAAATTTGGAATCATCTCAAAAACAAAACGTGTTCAAATTAAAAAAAAAACCCAAAACCAAAAAAAAAAAATTAAATCTAACAGTTGTTCTACAGTAGTTGTTTCATTCACAGACTGTTCTATTTTTCGGTTAATCTTTAACCATGAATTTTCAATGTCTTCTTGCTATAACTAGTCATAATTTGTTGTCTTTTATTAAAATAAATTTATCTAAATATATATTCCCCTCCACGCACGTTAATGTACTTAAGCAAGGATAGGTTATTCAAACCAAACCGTGCAACTCTCCTTTGTTTACTGGAAAGATCCGTATTTGTTACTTACAGATACATCGACAACATTTCCTATTTTTTTAAGAAAACGCCACAATCTTCTCTTTTTTTCTATTATCATTGTTATTGAAATTTTCCGCTACAGCATCCAATGGTGTTTCCCTGTTAGTGTTAGTTTTTTCTTGTCGTAAATATATATTTCAGTGGCGATCGCTTATGCTTTCCTTTCAGCTTGTTCAGGGGGCCGTTTTTACAGTTCCTCATTCACCAAAAAATCAGTAATTTCGGAGCACAGATGTTTTCAACAAAATGAAAACCTGCAACTTTCTATAAAGACTTACTCCTTTAAACTAATGCTACAATTGAATATTTAAGGTTACTCTATTGACTTTCTTGATGACCAGTTTATAAGTTTTCTAAACTGTTCCACTTTCAATTTCAACTGCTCAACTTTCACATTCTGATCATCACCTCTTAGTTTTACAGTCGTTTAAACTCTATCAAATCTCCACATATAAGCAATCCGACTTGTTTTGGACATTGATTTGAGTGTCACGTGATAGCAATTGCTATCTAAAAAAAAGTTCAAATGTGATTGTCAAAGAAAAAAGAACTGGAATCTGAAGTTAGTCAATGTCTGTAGTAAGACATATTCTTTTAAAGAGAGTGTATTCTATAAAATATTGAAAAAATACAATTTCTTGACGTCAGGTTTCAACAATTTAAAGTCAATTTTGTCCTACATCTATCAAACTTACTCTAGAATGTATCTAATTTGATATATAATTAGTGTATTTATTAATCTGTAAAAAGAACTTAAAATATATCTAAGATCTTGGAATTATAACTTGATATAGAAAATGAAATTCTTATGGACAAATTAAAAGAGTCTTGGTAAAATAGGTAGGCAAACCCGGGCCGGGGCAAAAACAAAGAATATGTTGCTACTATTCGGTTAGGTTGAGCTTTGACGGTCCTATTATAGCGTGCAACAGTGTCTTGTGTATCTAAAGTTAACTATACGTAGTGCACGCAGATCTTTTTCCACCAAGGAAGGATATATAAGTTGTTTGATTAATTAATGGCTTTTCTCATTATTATTATGATATTCAGCCAAAAATCAGAAAGTTGAATATAATTAAAAAAGTAAAGAATATAAATAATGCTTATGAATATATTCTTTCATTATTTTTTTAAATTTTAAAATTGATGTGTACAATGTAACACCAAAACATTAATATCATCACTTTTTTCTAAATAAATAAAATAAGACTCTAATGAGGATAGCCCATGGCGGATAGAGCTGGGCGACGTTATAATGTTTGTGATAACTATACGTTACATCCTCATCAAGGCATTTTGGAATTTTTTTATTACTTTGCCCATACCCGGGTTCGCCTACCCATTTTACAAGGACTCAATTATAATACTTATGTCATGTTGTAAATTTTGAATTTACTGGGTGGTCGTAAATACAAAATTTACAACATGACAACTTTACGTTATGATGGAAGTTGTTCAACTCTTTGGGGAATAGCTTTTGTTTAAGCTTTGAATTCGCTAAGTGGGGAATTAGCGATTGATGTGCAAGGGTCAGGATGTCTTTGTGCACTGAATAATAGAAGAACGCAAGTCGGAATTCGAGTTGTCGATACATATATTTGGGAAACCCGCAATAGAATGAAAGATGCGCGGTCCCAAGCGCTAATTCTAATTCCGACTGCTTGATTAAACGACCGATCAAATTCAGGGATTGTTAACATGTGACCTTGTCTGAATTCCATGTCTTTGTCTGAAAGAGTAAGTAAAATTACATAATCAGGGATTTCGAAAAGGAATACTAAATGGCTTTCGGATAAAACGTCTAACAAGCTATCACCTTGATAATCCCACTAATAAACAAATACAAGGCAAAATTTGGAGATCAAAGGTTATGAAATGGACATGTGGGATTTCTCAATTAGTGTCATCTTTTGTTAGCGGGGGAAGTGAGAAACTTTATTACGATAAATAAATTTTTTTACACAGTACCGAAAAAGGGGACATGCCAAACAAGGTGTTTTTCTATTAGATTACCTAGTTAATTTAACCACATTCATTATGCAAGAAATATCTTACATGTAGGAATGTACTAAAGAAAAATAAATAAACATCATTTTATACCGAGCTCAAATTCTATAAAATAAAAGGTATACTTCTTGCTAGAAAATGATTATAATATTGATATATGATACTAATACTAATGAAATGTTTAAAATACACGACTTCATATAAAAATGAACAGTGAAAAATTGTATCCAAGTAGGTTTAAAAGTTTTGAATTTACTGGGTGGGTGTAAATACAAAATTTACAACATGACACTTACCCGTGTGTTGGAAATATTATATAGTACGCAATGTATTCTCAATTGCGTAAACATCAAATTGTATGTATAGTTTTAATTTAATTTCTTTATATCATGTTATACAGTTGTGATTTATACATGTGTTATTTCTTTATAAAACCTAACAAAATTATTTTAGAACTATTCTAGAACAGTGAGGGCACTAAACGAGTATATAATGAATGATTATTTTTTCGCATTATTTTACATAAAAAACTGATTTCTGACAATTTTCTGTTATGACGTTTAAAAGATTAAATTTTGTTTATTTCCACGCGCGTTCAGATAGTGCAAGTCAATATGAGACCATACAACGTTTTTTTTTCAGTAAAAATATGATAAATTGTCATAAAATAAGCAAAACAACTACTTAATGGATAACCTTAATCCGTTATTTGGCATTTTTCTACAGCAGACAACGTTTGTTTATGTGTTAAAGCGGCGTAGTAATACACAATGTAAAACAGAAAAAGCTCACACTGCTGTCTCACACCGGTGATAATGTGAAAAAACAGTATATGTTCATGTTGCTAAACAATATTGAAACGATTTACGTTGCATTAGCTTTCGTGTTATTTGCAGCAAGTAATTTCGGTACGTGTATAGACACGAGATAATCTTCCACGTCCTGGGGCCCATTTCACTCAAAGGCCTACACCCGGCGTAACCTTACGCCTGTCGTAAGTCCGGACTTAAGTCAAATATTTGGACTAAGGTCCGTTTCACTAAAAGACGTAACTTTGCGACCGCCTTAAGTTAAGACAAAAAATCTACGCCTAGCCAAGGGTAGTCGTAACTTATGGCGTAAACAGGAATTGACTGCTAATTCTTTTACTGAAAATATCGGTGCTGACCATAATGTTAAATTGTGCAATTTGTCATGTAAATTTTATTAATTTCATATGAAATTAAGAAAACAGAGAGTTTTGATAGGTGGTACCAATTCTCGAATAGAAACTTCCTGACCATGTTTCATGCACATTCTTTATATTTGCCCTTGCCGTTTACATGTTAAAAAACCATGTTTAGACAATCGATATATAGTTTTCATTCGATTATTTTTAACCAATAATTTGATTTACGTTTCATATCTTTTAATAAATGTGGCAATGAATAATGCAGACGATATACATACATGATGCACATGAAATACAAAGGTATATTTGCATAAGAAATGTCACGCGGGGATTAGCGAGTTTAATTAAAATACAACCCTAGTTCTACATGAATATAAAAAATATGTTCAATATTTTTTTTTATTTTTTTGGGTAAATATACCATCGGAGAGCAACCACCGTTTGTACTGAACTGCCAATATTGAATCTATTATCTACATTTACATCTACTGAGTATGATTCCCTCTATTTCTAACGGAAACTTATTGTTAATTCAAAGGTCGTTAGAAGCTAATAGGACTGAAATATTCACGCCCTGCTTATCAATTGGTCGAATCCTACTGATATAACAATAACAGTAATTAAGTTCATCTAACTTACTTTCGATAGTCAGTTTATTGATTTGTTAAAAGAAACGATGAAAACACAAACAATAAAATGTATTTCTGATGATTCATGCTGGTTATAACGCCTTTGAAAAGGTGTCTGATTCTTATTTTTTCTATTTTTGAGATTGGCCCTTTAAAGAATTTGAGATTCAAAATTTCATATTGAACTTTATAGTATCAAATTGGAATTTATCACATATATTATCACATATAATGATTTCACATTTTGTCTATGATTTTTTAGGGGGTTGAGTTCCGATGCCCCGATTGAGCCAAAATCAGACTTTTCTTTGTCATAACCATCAGTCTGCTTTTCAATTTAAGACATTTGTATAAAAGTTATAATATAATTATAGAACTTATGAACATACACAGTACATAACAATGTATATTGAAGGCTTGCATCCAGTTAAAAAATATTTTCTTTAAGAATTTAACATTTAACATTAAGTTCGTGCTTTTTTATGAATTTTTGGGGAAAAAAATATCAAGTTATAGAGTTATCCTTATTTGCTTATTGAAAGTTCTTTCAAGTTTTTTCATGCGCATACGCTTACAGCAGAACAATAACTGTTGCATTTTAATCATATTCAGAAATAAATGGCATTTGGGAAGTTCCTTTTTTCCCGAAGACGCCACCTAATATAAGCATTTCTATATACATAATGGTCTCACGAAAACGAAAAAGTAAAGCAAATAGATTTTATTTAATAGAACTTTGAGTTATGAAAATATTTCAAAAAATTCTACTTCAAACAAAGATTGCTTTGGACCCGATGGTGTGGCATGAGGTCGAACCTAGATCATTTGGTAAAGGTCAAGGTCACTAACATGAAAAGTGCATATTTCTTGTCCGGTTCGTATTTTTTTTTTACAGAGAAACATCGGAATTTCTGTCTTTTTACAAATATTATTTATGACCTGAAGTTTTGTCATGAACTTGACCCAAGGTTTTTTGGGCAAGTTTTAGGTCACTGGCGGGAAAAATGCAAAACTCGTGTCCGGTTCCTATCTTTTTTATGAAGTTTGTCCAGGGATCTTTGAAGAAGGTTCAATGTTATCAAAAGAAACGTTTATAATTTGTGTCTGCTTTATACTCTTCTTATTTAGAAACATTTGAAGTTTCTTTATACCCGCACTTTCTAAAGAAAGTTCGGGTATATTGTTGTTACCCTGTTCCGTCTGTCCGTCCGTCCGTCCGTCCGTACGTCTGTCACGTTTTACTTTCTCAAACTGCTCTTACATCTTATAAACCAGCAAACTGAACTCTTGGAGTTTGATTTGGGGTATCATGTTGTTTTGTAAAAAGGTTTCAAAAATTCTCTGTTAGTTCTGGGGGTCAAATAATTGGTAAAAAATGACGTTTTTTCACAAAAAACCTTCTTCCTCGAACTCCTCCTACATTTTCAAAAGTAGACAAATCATCTTTTGGAATATGTTTTAGGGTATCCTATAGATGCGCAATAAGGTTTCGGAATTTTCAATTTTGTCCTGGGGGTCATTTAATGGCTAAAAAATGACGTTTTTTTACAAAAAAAACTGGTTTAAAAAACGTCATTTTTTTAAGCAGTAGCCAAATGATCTTCTAGAATATGATTGGGGGTGTCATATTGAGGCATGATCAGGTTCCAGAATTTTTTTTTTAATTAAGGGGATCAGCGGGCAACAAAAAATGACGTTTTTTGGCAAAAAAAAATATGGTTCCCAGAACTCCTCTTACAACTTTTGGAGTAGCTACGTCATCTCTTGGGATATAATTGGGGCTGTCCTATAGATGTGCAATAAGGTTTTAAAAAATTAAATTTCATCCTGGGAGTCAAATAGTAGCAGAAAATTGACGTTTATCACTAAAAAAACAAACATTGATCCAAGAGCTCCTCTTATGATTTAATGGATAGACAATCATATCTTGGGATATGATAGGGACTGTTCTATAGATATGCAGTAAGGTTTTCAAAATTTAAATTTCATCCAGGGAGTCAAAATGTAGCAGAAAATTGACGTTTATCACTTAAAAAAAACGTAGATCCTAGAACTCCTTTTATGATTTAATGGATAGACACATCATATATTGGGATATGAAAGGAACTGTTCCATAGATGTGCATTACGGTTTTGAAAAATTAAATATAACCCTGAGGCGCATTACCTACCGGTACATACCTTTTGATGCCCTTTAAGGATCAAGAATATATATGGTTAAGGGGTGGGGATCTCAACCGTTTTCGAGATATTCGTGCACTTCCTGTTCAAGGGGGGTCATGACCACCCCCGGGGCCCATGACCTACATACCGTTTGATGCCCCTTGACACAAGGAACAAGAATATATATGGTTTAAGGGTGGGGATCTCAACTGTTTTGAAGATATTAAGGGACTTGCTGTTTGAGGGCGTCAGGACCACCCACAGGGCCCATGACCTACATAACATTTGATGCCCCTTGACATCAGAAACATGAATATATATGGTTTAGGGGTCATGATTATAACAGTTTCTGAGATATATGGTAATTTCAAATTCCTGGGGGGTGGGGATGACCCCAGGGGTCAGATCTAATAAACCCTATATATTGCCAGTCACAGCCAAAATATGATTATGAAAACCCTATATTATTATCTTTGTCCGTTTTCAAGTTACCATTTACAATAGAGTCTATGATTCATCCTACAAGGTTCAATGTTAGACCCCACACCCTTTTGACACCCCCCTCCCCCCCCCCCCCCCCCCCTCCCCCGAAAAGTGGTTGTCTAACCCAAAATGAGAAAAATCAAACCAGGGTGCACAACTAGATTTGCAGGCCTATCATATCCTAGAGTTTTGTACAATTATGTTCAGCCATCTCTGAGAAACAAGTTCAGAGCGGGAAAAAAGAAAAAGAAGATGAAGAATATATACATGTATTAAGAACCGTACAAAAACAATAAGTCTCCAAACTTCATTCAGGAGACTTAATAATTAATAAAGATTAAATAGAGATAGGATCATCAAACATCAATAATTTAAAGATAATTGACAATTTCTGATTCTAAGGGGGTCAGGACGACCCCTTAGGGTCATGACTTACATGCCATAATGATCTGATGCGCCTGCATGACCTAAGGAGGAATAATATCTTTGGATTAAGGTGAGGATCTCAATGGTTTTTATGATATTTGATAATTTCAGGAAGAGCACTTGGGATCATGACCTACATACCATCTTAAATGCCTTGAACAAAGAAACAATAATATAATACGTACATGATATATGATTCAATTTAAGAACCCAGATATAGATCAATCATCTGTTTTGTAATACTTCCTATGTATATATACATGTTCATGTATTAGTTTGTGTTTTGTTCTATACTATTCATGTTCATGACTGTAGTATGGCTTAGTCTAATTTTAAATTACATTAAAAAATTGTCAAATATATGACTTGGAACCCCCACTCCCAAACAAACTCAAATATAAACTGTTCTCCCCCCCCCCCCCTTCCTTGTCGAATAATCTATTAAAATCAAAATATAATTTGGGTGTCTAAAAACTTTTATAAACTGGTAAAAAATGTTATTCTTAAAAAAAATTACATTACACCTTGCATAATTGACAAATGATATATTGAGATACGATCAGAGGTCATATTTCTACCTTGGGATCAATAAGTAGTATTCATTGACAAGTTAAAATTAATTAATAATAATAAATATGGAGGGGGGATGGGGGGGTTTAAAGACAACACCTGGGGGTCATTAATGTACTTTACACCAGTTGATGCATCATAATGACTTTAGAAGATATTTTGTATTTTCCTGTTTCGTGGGGTCAGAACAGTCCTATAAGGTCATGACCTACATTGTATTTGATGCATTATAATACATTAAGAAAGAAATACTCCTTCCTTCCTATTATTACTCATATAAAAAATATAAGTGTCTACACTTACTTACATATGTAATACACAAATTTAATAAGAAATTGTTTATACAGTGTCAATATGGGGTCAACTCAACAGTGCATGCAGTCTGACAAATGAAAAAAATAACTTTTGCAACTAAAATGACAGAAACTTTACAAATGCGATAGGATAGGTAACGATGATAAGCTTATTTAAATATTAAAAGATGATGATACAGTATGCTGCCAAAGGGAGATTACATTTAGAAAGTGAAAGTAGAACTTATATACATGTGTATGTATGCTGGCAGGAATCCCATGCTGGCATCTTATTATATTGTGCTACTGCTACTACATGTATTATGCTTACCTAAATTGGTCAACATCATAATGATAATCCAATTAAAACACAATAATGAATTCCTTTAGCTGATCTTAACTACCGTAATCCTTTTCTGCATACGGAAAACACAGACAATGAGACATGTATGTATGGGTGTTGCTAAAACGCGGAACGGAAAACGGAACGGAATGGAAAATATCATCACGTTTATCGCTTAAAAAGGGTATAGACTGGCCAGAAACGATTTACTTTGTATCTTTTATTTATATCTAATGAATGATTATCAACATGTTGCTATCTTATTAATATTCATATGAATGTCTATCAATTATAGCATTGTATTCATTCGGCTTTAGTTGAGTACGAAACGGAAAAATCAAATGTATACGAATTGTGAAACATTAACATGATTAAACGAGCAAATTAGCTATAACTTTTTACTTATTTCTCTTATATGGTATTGCTGGCATATTAGCGTAACGTATGCAGTTAGTGAAAGCGTTATATGAGTGTTTTGAGTATTTTTATATTATTTTCAAATGTGATGTACATGTATATACTTACATCAAAATTGAATTTTCGGTGTTCTAGACGATCTTTTATCATACAGACGATACAGTATCATTGAGATGGAAGAAAAAAACTGTAGGACTGACGACATTAAAAAATTAAAATACAGTAAACATTAAAATACCCGGTAATTTGTGAAACTAGTAATTTGTGAAACTAGTATTTTTAGCAATGCAATTTTGTTTACGTTTGCATTACAAAGCATGCAGTTGTTTATTCCAGCAGCTATATACATATGATCCGAATAGAGAGCTCTAGACGTTGCCTGGTTTGATTTTCCGATTATATATTGGGACTATAGTCTGTCGATCCCAAAATATTCATGCAGCACATTTGGACGATTTATAATGGAAAATGTTGACATCTTTTCTCCATTTGGAAGTCACTCAGAAGACCTTGCACAATTTTTCAACACTATCATCCGGGTCTGTTAAAATGCAAAACCCCGTAGACTTCTTTATTTTTAGCCGTGTATTTATACCAGCTGATAAGCTAGAGAGGACGTTTTAAAGAAAGAATAATGAGAATGTTTAATGCTTCTAAAAGAGAATCGCTTGAACCCTGAGGTATATATAAATGTACAGCAAAAAGTGAATCGAGGATATTTTGGGACAGAATATAGTGGTCAATGCATGTACTGTTAATTTTGAGGAAATAAATATTCTTGAATAAATAATCTAATATTGCTTATCTTTCAAAAAAAATTAAAAAGGTACATAAAGTATATCGTTTTAGCATACTTAACAAATCTATGAGGTAAATAACAGTAGATAAGATTTTCCGTTTTCCTTCCGTTCCGTTTTCCGTTCCGCGTTTTAGCAACACCCATGTATGTATACACGTGAACCCATCTAATCGAAGAGCTGGGTAAAACTAGTACCCGCTAATGAGACATGCAAACCTGTGTTGTGTACGTAACTTCAGACAAAGATCAGTCATTTGTAACATGCATGTATTTTTATGACCTATTCTTCAAATCCACTTGCACTATTTTATTAGGTAAATAACAGCTTTAAGGTGGTGCAGGACACCTGCATATTGTGATGTACATGTATACTTCCTATTGAGATAAACAATAAAGTATGTTGAATATTGATTAAATATTTACCCCCCAAATAATGTTACCTAACATTGAAGCGCAATGGGTTAGAGCGTTTACATGTCTGTAAGAGCATTGGGGTCCAATGTGTATTTTTGGTAATTTACGAATTTTCATGGGGAGGGGGAGTCTGGACCCCTCACTCCCACCCCTTCTCTAAATCTGTGCACACGATGATGTTCATGTAGGCACACAGAAGCAAATCTAAAACCGGCAACCGCCACGGGGAGGGGGCATAATTTAATATTTAATTTTTGTTTGTAATAATTATATAGACCATTATACTTCCTATGACATAAAATGTTAAGATTATTGATTAACTGAAAATTCACTGCAAACAGGTCTACCCCAAATTGCACATAAAGTGCTGCTCATGTCACGATGTGTATTATCATATGGGCAGGGATCTCATCCTTCAGTTATGAAAATTATAATTTTTAAATGTATTACCGGAGTTTGCATGTAGCCTTCATTTTTAATTAAACTGGTACAAAACAGTGTTATTTAGGGGCAAACACATGGTGCGGGTATTACTGTCTAATGACAGCATCTAGTTTTCATATTACATGTACCTGATGATATGTAATGAACCAGGGTCACTTGTACAAGTTCAAGGTCATTTTTTAAAAATTCTATATTTCAGGTCTTATCTTGTACTGGAAATGATTAGAAGCTAAAATTTGGATCAAAGATTGATTTCTTGTGACCGATAAATATGTCCTAAGTTGAGTTTTAATCATTGTTGCACGTTCAATGTCACTGTAAGAATAATTATTTGTGATAGAGAAATACATATACTTATACTATTTTTAGCAGGGGTATCATTTGTGAGCTTGCACGCTGTACTTCTAGTTTAGTATTAAAACAATCAAAAGAAAACAAACAACAATAAATACAAAAAATACTTCTTTTCGGTTTCAAAAATGTTTTATTACTGTAAAGCGATACTAATTTTCATCAAACAATGTTTTATTACTATAAAGGGAGACTTATTTTCATAAAACAATGTATTTCATTTATAAGATTACAACAGTTACTGTATGATGCTAATCTTTTTTCTTTAAAAGATTAAAAGAGATACAATTATGTTAACAACCAGACCTTCACCAAAAAGGTTTAACATCCAATTCTTATTGTAAAACATGATTTTTGGAGTAATTTTTAATATTTAAAAAAAAAAATATGAGAAACAATACCTGAAAAAAGTCTTAGGTTAGATTTGAATAGGATATACATGTTTTAAAAGAAATTAGGTATTTAGTTCACAACATATAAGCAAATGTACTACATTTGCTTGGAGCAGAATATTCACACTAATTGTATTTTACAAAGGTAAACAAAAAACATCAAACAAGTGTAACGTTTATAAAAAAAATCAATTTCCTGACAGTCAATTTCTATAATTTAGTTGAACTGAAGGATGAGTTTGAAAAACAAATATAAAAAAAATCTAAACATGTTTAACCAAATTCATAATGTTGTTCATGTAATGTCATAAATAATGAAGAATAAAACCCAACAAAATGATAATTGTAAAAAGCATACTTTTACCACAACAAATCCAAATCATTCATTCGATTTTAGATTTCGAAAGTAAGCCGTATTTATTGACGCACCAACATTATAGCTAATGATACACGTATTAAAGTTCCATTCTATTTAATGAAAGTTAATATTATTAGCCCATATTAAAAATAACATATTCTATTCCCACTTCCAAAACTTCTATTTTTTATAGAACAAAAGCACATGGTTTATCAACTCAAATTAAATACAAAGTGTAAAATAAAAATTGACACAGTATTTGCATTACCGTGCATTTTCACAGTTTGCTTCTGTATTTTAGCGAGTTTAGGGGAAACAGGGGGTTGCACTGTAAAATTATTTGTCAATGAATTCTTATGTTTTTTCAACACTTTTACATGAAGATGTCCACTTAAACATGTATTATCTGCATGACTACTGTCTTACATTGCAAGGGATATATTTTGATAGGAATTATCCCACTTTTCTTGCATTATGAATCTTTTTTAACAATTTCAGTTTCCTGCAATATTTTTTGATGGAATTTATTTGCAAATCATATTCATTAATTTTAAGAACGAAAACAGATTTCAAAACTGTTAACAACTTCGGCCTTTTTTCATAACAATAATATGTAAACGGTGTGACCGTTCGTCCGAGCGCAGATTTAACAAAGTGCAGTTTGATTTTTGTAGAATAAAATTTATTTGAAATGCACACAGTAGGATCAACCTTGTTGCCTACTCAAAGCATTAGCCAAAATTTAACGAAACGTCGTGTGCTCAGTCTACATTATGACGTCATGTTTCAAACGTAATTACACGGTTTGTCTTCGGAAAAAGCCGAAGAGAGTTACGTTATTCCGAACTTTTTTTTTATTTCTTCTTTCATTGTTTATCAATTTAATTCATATAAATACCGTGGTAATAAAATTGAATACTTTATTCAGTATCTAAAAGACCAGTTCCTTGATATTAATGTTTTTATTTTCCATCTGATAATTTGGT
This sequence comes from Magallana gigas, assembly GCF_902806645.1. Lineage (NCBI taxonomy): Eukaryota > Metazoa > Mollusca > Bivalvia > Ostreida > Ostreidae > Magallana > Magallana gigas. The sequence continues at coordinate 42,531,403 of NC_047560.1, read as the reverse complement.
AAGACATACATAGAACTAGTCGTGTTTCTTGACTGAAGCACTATTGAAACTTATCCCATGTCCTCTTTTATTTCTTTTGATTCAGATTACCTTCTATTTAAATACTGGAACATTTTAATCGAGTTTAGGGGCAACAAACATCGATAAGTACCGGTCAAACAATGATCGAACTTACTTTTTAAAAACAAAATGGCTGCCAATATGGCGGCGCCCATGGCTGGAAGAAAATCTTTTTGGTCTTAGTACCCCTGATTCAACTTTCATTGTTCAATGATTTTCTTATATATACGTGTTACCATTAATCCTCGCTTCGCGAGGCGGGCTTTGCCCGCCTCTCGCTGCGCTCGGTATCATAATTTTATTAATATATTGCTGAAATCAGCACCTCAAATTTTAAAATTGATGATTCTAAATTTGAACGAAATGTGATTGAACATAGGAAAAATGTCAATGAATTTTTAAAAAATCATATAACACCCTTTGCATGTGCTTTATAATTTAAAAAAAAATAATGACAACTTTCTTGGCATTTAAGAGAAATACTACATTTGGAATCACCCCTACCCCTTAATCTGAATTATGACCTTTGTGACAGCTTCTGTCTGTACATTGTAACCATCAAACATGTAATGCATTATTTAGTTTTATCGATAAAGATGAACAGATCATTATCAAAATATATATTTGATAATGATTTTGTACATTTACATTTCTCTAATTAAGAATATTTAATCTCCGTCGGCTCATGATTTGACACTGACTGCTTTAAAGGCGTTTAGTATCGGAAAAAAATATATCAAAAATCTTGTAGGACGTCATAATGAATAAATGGCATCATAGCAAAATAAAATCTTATCAATTATGACGTCATATTAGACATAGCACATCAAAGCATCATTACAATGATAGTCACGTGATATGTGTCCTGTTCCCTTTTAAATCCATGCTGTTACATCCATGCTATTTCACTTTCGTTCCCCAACCGTTGATGACTTAAAATGTGTGTCTTTGGTAACTAGTTTCTTTTTAAAGAAACACTATGCGTAGACGGAATTAGATCGTGCTCTGTGACCTAATTTTAGTATTTCTAAACTTTTTCATAATATATATTAAAAACTTATAAAGATTTAAAGTTAAACTCATTAAGATTATTGCTAAATTATGTCCTAAAATTTTGATGATATAACAAATTAACAATGAGTTAAAGATCTATGAGAACAATTTTAGTATTTTTCTTTGGGCCTCGTATACACTGATATGTGTAGGTCATGCAAACGATTATTTAGCAACTTCATGGGCCGTTTAAAATAATAATCTCCCTTAATCATTCGGAATAAAATTATGTGTGGTTAATTGTCGATTTCAGGGTGAATTTTACTATGAATATACTTGAAAGAATATTTATAACACATTTCCGCGCAGATGCAAAAATATGAATAATATTGATAACGAAACTACATTTGCAAAACAACTTTAAATATTTTCTTAGATACACATAGCAGATATAAAAAACTTCATTAACGAGAGCTTTCTTTCTTCCAAATCACATTAAATCTAAATAAATCATTTCATTCCGTTTTCCTTTTTATTGCCCACATCTCTGCTAAGCTTTTGGATAAGATTGTCACCGTCTGAAAAATAATTAAAAATCATGAACAATAATTAATCTTTACTATGTGTACTTTGAGTTGTAAACAAAAATTGTATTTACAAAGCGGTTTACGGCAAATGTCTGTTTATTGTTACCTACTGACAAATCTTCTTAAGCCCCCTCCCCCAATTTTGAAGCAGTTCTATAACTGTCTGTTTTATACGAAGGCCCATTGAGCTCATTTTCGTAGGTTAAAAAAATCGCAAATAAACGCGTTACTTTTGGGATATAATGCGAAACTTTTACGAATAAACGCGTTACTTTTGCGAAACTTTTGCGAATTAACGAACAATTTTTGCAAAAAAATGCGAAACTTAAATGTTAATCTTGTCATTTCATACAAGAACCCATATGAAGAACGATGACTGAAAACAAACACATTAATTCTAAATAAAATAAAATAATCTTATAATATTAAATGTATAATTCAAAAGTAAAAGTGTCATTTTAGAATTGAAAGGATATCCTTGTTCAAAATGTGATAATATATGTTATATCGACATTAATAAAGGCCTTGTTTGAAGGGGCATGGTCACGATTTGGATTAAATTTTATTTTACCGTTTTTATTATTTGTAATGCTTTAGAAATGCATTTCTAATGATCAAATGAAATTTGGGTGCCAGTCGTTTAGTTTTAAGCAAGACACAGGGCTTACATTGTCTTAAATGTTATGAAGTTTTATGAGATTTAATAATAAATATTTACACTTGCAAATGGTTTCCCTTATATATCACTATTTGCGTAATCCGCTGCTGTTTCTGCATAACATCATTATGGGTCAAAAGGTCAAAGCAGCGCATGAATAATGTAGGTCACTCCTTTTTCTATGTAATCAAACAAATTGACGTATGCAATTATGCTGAAAAACACCGAATATCTTAATGAAAACATAATTTAGGCATGAAAAAATAAACATATCTGTGGTTTGTTATACGAAGTTTTATTCATTTATTCTCTTAAAAAAAATATAGCATTATTTTTTTTTAATTTTTTTTTTTGGGGGGGGGGGGGGATAAATGATTGGCCTGTAAACAGAATAATGTTTATGGATTGACATCGTAACGAAGCGTTCTTGAAAATTACAATCGCAATTTTTCAAAGGAGTTAAATCAGTTAAGATTTATTCCTGACCTTATTACAAGCCTTGATCAAAATCGCAAAAGCAATATCACAGACCTTTCGTGTTTAGTCCATTCACGGATCACGGTCACATTTAAGTCCTTGTGCGTCTCTGAAGTCTGTCCGTTTTGGTCCGTGAAAAGAACTTAAAGGTAAAAAATGCATTCCTAAATAATGTCGGAGAAAAATCATTACGCTCTTGAATCTGATTACTAGTATGTGATAACTCCCCCTGAAAATGCCTAAGTAGACTCTAACTCAACGTTCGATTGCTTTGTTTTCAAATTTCGAATCGCTCTGCGACTTCAACAGAAGTGGTACTATTCCGCAAACCTTCAACCTTTTTTTTTTTCAATCGTACAAGTGAGTTTTCTTTTCTGTTTCACTTCACCATAATAAATTAATATAACACGGATAATATAAAAATATTGGAAAATAATTATTTCATGATGTGTTTGTTTCAAACATTTTTCTTCATTATGGTGCTTGTATGAAACGACAAAATTTATATAATGTTTTGGCAATAATTGACGAACGTTATGCGTTTTATCGCGAAAGTTTCGCGTTATATCGCTAACGTTTAGCGTTATATTGCAAACGTTTCGCTTTTATTTGCGAATTAAGTATTTTTTTTAACCTACGAATATGAGCCAAATTGGTTTTCATAATTTAATGTATCAAAAAATGTAAGAATGTTCAGTTCGAATCTGAGTTTTGTTTTTTGTGATAAAGAGAACCCAATAGGATATGGTACAAAATATAATTTCCTTGAGTTAGTCAGTCGAATGCTTAAGTGTATATATACGATATGACTATGCTATTTGTTTATTACCAATATACTGAACAAGCGCCTAAACAAACACTAACATTTATTTTTGACTATTCATTTATTTATTTTTTGGTAATGAAATTTCACTTGCAAATTCAAAGTTTAAGGTTGAAATCAATTAACATGTGCTGAATGTTACGAATACATAAAATGAGTGTATACCCGATTGCGTGATGTCTTCAATTGCAACCAGCACTTCAATTTCTTTTCGCGTTGGGTGGAGCATATTTTGAAAATAAAATTTAACTTGTTTTTTCCAGTGATCTAAATATGTCACTGACACATCCATTGTATCCTCCTGCTGCTTCTGTAAGAATCATGGTAGATTGATCCCAACCTATTTCAAGAAATGTTAGTCCAGTCTCGTTTTCTATTGTTTGCAACAAGGCAAAACAACTCCCTAAAATTTTCCTCGAATTTGTTTTTGGATCATTTACGCTTTCTTTCAACAACATTTTTTCCAAGTTCTCTTGAACATTCATCATTTTTGTGCAAAATGTTGCCAGGGTGTCATCTCTTTCTCCGCCATGTAAAATATTAAACCCTGTATTTATCCATGGCAAGGCAGGGAACTCAGATTTGAAGTTGTTGACCATATTACATAGAAACGATGTCAGATTTCTCAGAAAGACTCCTTCATCGTTTTTAACTTCGACTAAAATCTTTACATATGGTGCTATTTCATCTATAAAAAGCAATGCAACATATATTGTTAAATATTGTGGCATAATAGCACAGAAAACAAGATATATTTGCTGTCAACTTGGGACGTTTTGAGCATTTTTCTTTTCTTTTGAAAACAGAAATTGAAATTTAAAACCAAATAACAGATATAACATATTAGTATTTATGAACAAAAGATGAGAAAAAAAGTTTTACAATTTATCTGTCCAATCATAGATAGGTGAACCTGTTAAAGAAAAAAGCCCATATATACCAGCAAACTTTTTATCTAATAATACTGCAAAAAACGTTAGGAAGTACACTAATACTTTTTTTTTTTAAATTAAGCATTTCATTTAAACTGAGCACAAATTTGTTTATTTAAAAATTCAAACAGTGACCGTCGGTTTGCTCATTGCATTGTGCATTGCATATTCACAGCACACTATAGCATGTATTCGCGTGTTTGTGTTTGCGTTTGTGTATAAGTAAGAAAGGGGAGGGGGTAATATTCCCCACTATAAAATTAAACGTATTTAATTACTTTGATGACCAGTGTGTTTCACATTAGTCTGATGATGCTTTCGTATAGAATTTAATGGGAAACTCGGGCATAAACACTTTAGAGTTGACTCCGCAAGCCTTCAATCCAATTTTTCCTGCAGATGCACAATTGCGGCTTAAAAATGCTGTTTGTTATTTTCATGTAACCTGCCACTATAATACTCTCTGCATTTTTATTTCTGTTTTCTGAAATAGCAAGGCTGACATGTTACAACTCGACAAATGTAAAGTCTGCAAGTTTGTCGAATTTTGACATGACCATATTTGGAAACAGTGAAGTCGCCGATAGAAAAGGCTTGCTGCAGATAAAAGCATGTCGTAATCACCGGAATGGGGACAGAATAAATAAAAAAAAAACATTATGTAGGCCTATGATCTTATTATCTCTGGATAACAACCTTTTTTAGGAAGTATGATTATTTTGAAGAAAAAAAATGTGTATATTTTATGAAGAGAATGTATAAAAGATCTATAAAAGCTGTACACTCATTTTTATTAGATTACATGCAACACATTGTTTAAGTATACAGTCGGCTGAATGAAGAAAATATCTCCAAAAGCATCCTTCTCTATAGCACAAAGTTGGGACAAGACCACCCCCACCCCCCGGCAAATTATTACACGGGGTCGGCCAGTTGGTCAATTAGAGGCATGTAACTGAGATGCAAAGTTATCAAAAAGGAAAACAAACTATATTTAAAGACATTGTTTTGAGATTTTGATTAATATGAGACATAAGAATCGACTACCCCCTTTAAAAAAGAAAATAAAAGACAAGGTTAAGTGCTGTGCAATTGAAATGTGTATAAATTATTTATAAAAATGATTTTATCATTTTGCATTGTCTATGGAAAAAAGCCTACCATGCCGGTGTAACGAAGAATTTTTAACCCGGGTTGAAAATTGACTCGGGGGTCATTTTTTCACGTTGAATTTTGAGACCAAAGGTGTTGAATAAAGACCATCATCCTGGAATTTTGATCATGAAACCGGTTCAAAATTCAACGGCAAAAGAAGCACAAATTAACGAATCAATATTTATATTTTGAGTTTCTTAAATTAAAAAAATGTATGTTTTTACATATTTATTCTTTAGATTTACATATTTACATGTTTCTACCGGGGGGGGGGGGGGGGGGGGGGGTTGTAAAAATGAGACTTCAATGATTATTCTTGAATTTACATATTATCCCTTAGATGTGTAATATGTATTTTATTCATAATAAAATTGTCCCGTATAATTGATGTTTTATGTGATATCTATATATGTATATTTAAAAATAAATGTTTTTAAGAATATTTCTATACATGGTTACACGTTAAACTATTAAATTCAGTAAAACTCCTTTTTTAAATTCGCTGGAGAAGTGTACAAATATAAATAATTTAAAAAAAAATTACAATACGTCATATTGTTTGATTTTGGTTTTACATTCACACAGTAAATTGAAACTTTGATATTGTTCATTGTGAATTTTCTGTGTGGGTGTAATTACAAAGTTAACAGTATGTCATATTGTTATTTTTGTGTTTGCATCCACTCAGTTTGTTTAAGCTTTGACTATCTAATTTTGTATTCACACCCATCCAGCCAATCAGTGTACAAAATAATGATACGCTAACATGTACTCTTTCATGAACAATGCTGTAGTAATTATATATCTTGGAAGCCGATGTTTTTAGTGTCTTATTTGTTCCATTAGGAAAACTTCTGATGTAACTCAATATCATCAAATCGCTAATCATGCTAGGCATAAACAATTCTGCTTCATCAAATCTGTAGCAAGTTAGCAACCACGTTTTTGTACAGGATGACAATAAAATAATTTTGCTTTAATAGTTTCTAAATTGCTTTGATCACAAAAAAAACCATGAAACTTACAGTAATTGTTCTGGTCAATAAATTGGTAAATTGCATTTTTTGAATAGAAATATGTAGTAGAAGATCATACAACAGCGTTGGAGTAGATGGTTGGCCTTCCTATTACACCCTTCTACGTTATTAATTTAATTTAAACGTGTTTTATTGAACGGAATGTTCAGATTATTGAATGGATTGGATAACAGACATACCTATGTAAACCCTTTCAATCATACAAGTCAAGTAGACATTATCTATGGTCATAAGAATATAGTATTACTACTTTACAGAATATTATTGATATTGTGTACACAAGACAAGGGATACTTGAATATTAAATAATTGTCTGAACATTTACCATACATGATTGTAGGACATATTGTTAATATACATGTTTATTTACACCTACATTAAGAAACCTATCACCTTCATTTATACTTGCAGAGATACAAACATAAGAATGGGATTTTAATGATCCAGCACATTTGAAAATAAGAGTAAATAAAAGGTAACTACCATCTTTGCTAAACAAGGGTTTTCTGTGCACTCTGCTTATAATATTTATTGGGAGCAGAGTCGACCGAAAACCCTTGGCTAGCGAAGATGGGGAACTACATGTATTATACATGTATAATACTTAAAAGGTGTAAATTAAGAGAATCAAACGCTTGGGAGCTCTAATATAACTATAAACATGGGAACATGATTTATTTATATGAAAAAGCAGAACTACCGTAAAGTATATAGTTCATATGAAAAGGTACACTAACGTTAATAAGTTTATCAAAAGGGCAACGTCACAATTTTGGTCAAAAAATATTTTTCCGATATTAATGTTTACAATGCTTCCGTAAGGCATTTTTAATAGGAACAGAAAATTATAGCGTCATTTCTTGAGTTATAAGCGAATTACAGAGATTGCAAATTTTTGCTATGTAAACAAAGCCTTTGTTTACATTTTGAATGTTGAGGTGAAATTTTCAGTTTAAGACCTAAAATAAATGTGTTTAACGTTTAAAACTGTTTATTTATGCTTGAAATGAATAAGAAGATAGACAAATCAGCTTGAAAAAGGATTTTAATGGTATATTAAACATATGCAAACAAACACAGGGCACGAACCTTGTTTACATGACAGAGAATTGTGAGCCCTGTATCTTGCTAATTACTCTACGACTGACTCTCAATTTTCATTTTCATAGAAAAATAAAATTTGACCAAAATCGTGACCATGCCCTTTTAAAAAGTTCGTCTTTTTGTTGAGTCTTGGACATCCAGGAAAAAAAAATATCATTTCCTTCAGATTCGGACTTACAGTATAAACATCGACTCTCATCAATTAAAAAATCCTGAAATAAGTAATCTTTACTAGCTTTATTCCTTAATTGATGTAAAATAACATTTCCTATCGCCTTAACTGAAGTGATAGATAAAGTTGATGAAATTTTCTTTTCTGCATGAAGATTATTCCATAATTTAAATGTAAACGGAGCAAAGCCTGTAATAAGTAGTCCGATATAGTGATAGATAATAAAAACTTATTCGACCTAAGGTTATATGCATGTTCAGTTGGAAAATATGAATGAGTTAAATCTAACATATCTTGTGGTGCTAAACCATTTATAATTATCTTGTAAAATATAATTAGTTTATGTTTATCACTTCGAGATTGTAAGGATTCCAAATGAAGGTCACTATATAAAATGAGTTTAGAGGAATTAACTCTGATCCCCGTCTCTGTCCTCGTTGCTTCAATTTGTACATGTTGAAGCAATGCGGAGTTTTTTTGATACAGCTGCTCCACACATCATCATCATCATATTCTCACTAGGTCTGATATATAAAAAGTCGAATTTTAACCAATGTTAGTTTATCAATATAATTTTAATATAATGTAATCTTAATATATTCAACCTTTTCCATCTCTTTTCACATATACCATTAATATAATTAGATCAACCCTCCTCCGACTGTATATTTAGAAGGAAACCTACTTTTTTGAATTGTTACCATTTTTGCTGTGGAGGGTATATGTTTTTAATTTTATAAAATATATTACGTCAGTTGCCTGTGTTTCGAATTTACAGGTAAATAATGGAATTGAAAACTCTAAATAATAGAATTAATTGAGTTTTTTTTTTTAAAGAACCATGGCTCTGCATATGCAGAAAACTGGATGGTGCTTCAATAAAGTAAATCCGACAAGTTTATGAAAAAAGGATATAAAAATATGACAACCATTCACTAATCATTTTGTCAGGGAAATATCCTGACCTCTTCAAATTAAACACATGTACCTGACGTTATATATTTTTTCTTAATATAAAGATATATACCCTTTACCCAGTAAAGCTGATTAGAGGTTATATATTTTCAATTATTGGAATAATATACAATGTCAGGTGCCTGTCAATTAGAGCTCTGTTGAATTGCGTTAAAAGTAACGATAACGGGCAAAATATTTGTTAGATATATTTATCAGAGATTATGACAAGTTTAAACTTTAAATTCTGCACACGATGGAATGAAGATCAATTATATGTCAAAAGTTTGTAGCCCGACTCGTCTGACCAGTCCGAAGCAAACGGTCATCCTCTTTGCTTAATTTACATAGTATTGTAATAATAAATGGATATCATATTTTCAGTCTCAAAATTAAATGATTTATCGGACATATCAATCTAAACAAAATCAGCCACGTCAGCATATGTTTCGGACGGTATGAAATTTTTAAACTGAAACTTTCAAATATGTGCGTGATTGTAGATTTAAAATTTACGATACAAGTATGTTTAATTTTGGACTGACCTGTGATTTACCTTATTTTGTAACCCACTCAGTCTGTAGAAACTTAATTGTATTACATGCACCTCAATATTTACTACTGATATTGACGCTTTACTTGCTGCTGCTTTTTCTCAAACACGCCAATCGACCTCGGATTGTTAAATTCACGTGCAATTTTACATGTATATAAACAAACCAAATTTTACGTTGTTTCAAAGATTTTCAGTTCAGATTTTTTGTAAGCAAATATGGGATTAAAGACATATGCTGTAAAACGTCGTATGGATTTCACGGCGTGTCAGCGCGTGTATCTTTAATTTACAGCAAACGCTAGCTTTTTGGTGAGAAAAACAATCGGTTCAACTCATACAGTATGTATAAAACTTATATACATGTATGTTACAATGTGAATGGTAAAGTAAGATGTTATATTTTGTTCACTTAACAGTTTCTGACGAATTTTTTCACAATAAACTGAATAAGGCAATTTGATGAGAGAAGCACGATCTGTGACGTTAATCCATATACACTCGTCCCTGCTATTATTTGGGGGGGGGGGGATTTTTCACTAACATTATTTACACATGTACGTAAACGTCGCTCCGTTTGTTCTCAAATAATGTTTAACTCGCGAGTACAACTCTATTATTAGCATTCTTAGACATTTGTGTCCATGTGTTAGCATCATCTTGTGAACATGCATTTACAAATAGGCGGGCTTATATAAATGCGCCAGTTTTTTGGCGACTTGCAATTGAAATACACACTGGGTAGAAAGTTAGAAACTCAACGAAATGCTATATCAGCCGTAGCGAATACATCCATGCTAAATTTCCGATAATTATGAAACATGAAGGCAACAAATGTGTTTCATAGATGACTGTAGCATTCTGCTGAGCTACAGAATTATAGCTTTGCCGGGATTTGCGTACCCTAGATCTATTGTCTAGTGCATGCAAAACATAAAATAAAATCAATATTTGTTGTAAGTTTACTAGAAAAGTTTAATGTAGCAAGTAAATTATGCGTGTTAAAAAGTACTGAGAAGCGATAAAATATACATATGACTTTGCCGATTTGAAAAAATCTATAGCTAATTACAATAGGACAAATGTACTTTAAAACGTTGATTAATGAAACTGCCGCGACTGAATATTGTATGGGTTTTTTTTCAAATTTTCATTTACTTTCGTTGTGAGCAAATGGAAATAATCCACTAAAGTCGAAGATAAAATATTGATTGACTATTCTGTTTCATGATTACGTGTATTCCAAAAGCAATTCAAGTTTTATCAAACAGGTTTAGTAAACCCATTATGTTTTCTTGTAAACCCATTATGTTTTCTTTACACCTTAATGTATTAATTAACTGACTATAAGGACAAATGCAAGTGTGATGGCCCATGAAACTGCTTTTTTCCCCGTGAAGAAATTGAGGGAAAATGCTGTCAACAAACATACTACATGTACGCCGAAATAGTTAGCAAAAACCCGATAAGTATTTTATCATAGGAAAGCTATATGTTATTGTCACTTTGAGAAATCTACAATATCTTTAAAGCACAATAGTCAAATCCACACTTTTCAAAAGTTGTATCCCTTTACGGGGTCAGCCCAAAGGTCAAAAGGTAAAAAAACTAAATTTCCCCTTCTTTATACAATCAAATATTTGGGCGTATTGTGATGAAAACGTTTTGGATTTAATTTATCCATTCAATATGTGGTGGCAACCCACATATTTAATGATTCATTCTGGGGTAATCAAAATACATAGGATTACCAAAACGGATTTTTAATATCAATTGATATAGATACAAACATAAAGATGCAAAATATAGCTACAAACTTCTATTCTAATACTTCTGTGATAATTCTATGAGTTTTCCCCAAAAGATGACGGCCAAGAGACTCAGCATATGTAAAGTGTGCATTGAGATCACAACTACGATTTCCGCAAAAATATCCATGTACGACACTCACGACCAGTTGTGCGAGTAAGCGTTAAGTATTAGTACATGTATGCTATACTGGCCGCGGGTTTTCTACAACAATAATTACCATACATGTAATATGCCACTTTCAAACGACGCAACCGTCTAACAGTACTCTCAGTACTTTGATAATATACATAAACCTCTTCCTGTTTCAATCATTCCTCAATAATTTTTCTAAAAGTAATACAAGTATTTTCGATAGAAAAAAGTGTCGTTCATTTACGGTGGCTCTATACACCACTTTTTGATGACGCAGTACGCAAAAAAGTAAATCTGGAAGCATGCAATTCCGGTACTGGCTGATTTAAACTGCGGCGAATTGTATGGGGACCGCTATATTAAAAAATGCGTTAAATAAATAGTCTTTGATTTAATTTTTTAATTGGAAAAATCATTACTTAAAGTTAATGTGACACCTTCACGTTGTGTCGCATTATTTATCGTAAAAAACAATAAAATCAAGTATAATATTTTAGATAGTATCTTTCCGTGTGTCGATATCTTTCAGCGTAGCTCAGTGGGTTAGTGGGCTCGCTTTAAACCTGTATGTCATGAGTTCGAATCCCGTTGAGGACAATACCATTTTTTACTTTCCAAAATTTTTTAAAAAGTATTTTTTGGTTGAATACTGTGAAAGAAAATTCCAAACCGGTGGAAGTATTTTAATTTTATTATGCTTTAATCCACATTAATATTGACATATATTCCTAACCATCATAAGGGGATGGGAGGGTGGCTTTGAATTTCTCTCAGGTTGGGATAAGTAAATCCTATTAGTTAATTTTCGCCTTTATTTATTTGACTTAGTTTTGCATTAAAGCGTGCATCGTGATATTTAGGAAATTTTCTTTAACTCAGAAATGAAAAGTCCCCACGATGTTTGGGCCTTCAAGTTGGAACTTAGGAACGATAACTCTTACCTGAGGAACTTTCATACCAAATAAAATTTAAAATATTTTTTGTGTTTATTTGCAACGATTTTTATTCAATATTTTTATGTCACAGTTATTAAATACATTTTCTTACAATATCAAGCAGCTTTTTCAGATGATTTGTCAACAGAGTAAGAAAATATGAAAAATAATGTTTTGGGTAAATACTAAAAAAAATTGCAATAACAAATTTTTTGAATGTTAAGAAGTAGTATATTTATATTTAGGTGTCCAAAGGAAATACCCATTATATAGCAGAAAAAATTCTCTCAATTTCTGAAAAGTTAACTTTTTAAAAATTATTTAAAAAAAACATGAAAAAACATTTGAAAATTCTTTAAAAATACCTATAGTATCACTATCATCATTTTAATATTTGATAAGTATATGTGTTGTGGTCTTCTATTGAAAATTGGAATAAACTGTGGGTGTATAGATCCACCTTAAAGCTTGTTGCAACAGTTTAGCTGAATATTATGTTTTCCGGCGATTACGGCATGCCTATTCCGGCAGCAAGGCAGTTGCCATATAAGGTCATGTCAAAATTCGACAAACTTGTAAACTTAACATTTGTCAAGGTTTTATTAACTAATGAAAACAATAAAGCTGCAAAATGTGCATCATACAGGGACTGAGTCAACTATTACATGTATTTATACCCGACTTTGATAGGTTACACGATCAAAATTGCACTCATTCATACTCAGGCTCACACACCAACATGATTGCATATTCGGATTTACAAGTTCACAGGTCTAGATTTTTGAACACGATTACCCTCAATATCAATTACCTCTTTCCATAAAAAAAATATGCTTTTTTCTAGCTTGGGAAAATTCCTTGCTGTGAGACCATGTTGTGAGGATTCATTATTGTCCCTGACGATAAATTCCCGCTTCATCGATATAAAATCAATTTAGAGCGAGGAATAGTGAACTAGATTAGAACAAGACATATGTTATTTGGCAAACAGATTACCAAATTGTAAAATAATATGGTCTGATATACTCCCAAGCCAAAATTGAATAGAGGGCCGTTACAATCGATCCGTCTAGCAAAAACGGAAAAGTGTTAATAGAGCTGGTCGAAGGTCGGTTGAATCTGTAAATGGTAAAGCTGTAAACCATCCTGATATATAATTTTCGGAGGAGGGTATGTACCGCGTTGAAAAATCTGTACACTCCTCGTAAAGTGTATTTTTTGGGTGGCAGAGATATATACAAATCTCAGAGTGGCCGAAATGTCAGACAAACAGAGACATTATTCATCATTACATGGTTATATTTATTTCGATTATGTATTTCACTTGCTCTGTAAAGCATAGGGTGGTGGAACAACACGGGCTTGCTATGGAGTGTAATAGGAATTTGTGTTAGGGATTTGTTTAGTATGACAGTAACCTTGTACCCCCTCTGGTATAATGGGTGGTTTAATTTTGCCTTGCTTGGTATATCGGTTTATCTGTTCAGTGTAACAGGAAGTAGCCCCTAGGAGGCAATTATATTAAAATCCACTGAATCGCTATGGGGTAACCTAAGATTCAAATTGTACATATTGCAATGCCTTGCCATGGATGACACTAGAATGCGCGGTTTCACAACGCTCGTTCCCAATTAAGATGTGTGGCACCCAATGATTGTTAGATGCTTGTCTGAAATTTGTCATTGAAACAGTCATTAAAGTTGCGGCCTATATCATCCAAATACATAGTTTGTTATTTTGTTTTTATCGGAAAGTATCTTATTTAATTATAATATAAGTAAAATGAGTCAACGTATATTATATTCACTTTTTATTGATAACTTAAGAACTCACCTTTGTTTCCATTGTTTAAACTTTTCGCTGTGGATTTTATTATTTTTATCTTGTTGACTGCTTCTTCAATTTTTCTTAACGCTTTACGGTCATCGGTAAATATTTGCTTAAGAACATCGTAATTGCCAGGAGCTATTTTTTCAGTGTCCTCCAGATAAACAAAATGTCCAATTACGCTACCCTCTAACACGACAGGATTGTCATCACTATAATCTCTAAATCTCATTATCCAATTGACGTATCTGTCCATGTTTTCATTATGACCAACATGTCCAATTATAAGTTTACGAATCAGATCATTGTGGATTGTTTCGATATCGGAATTCGAGCATGAACTGAAAGCAATTAATCTTATATAGCCTTATATTAGACGAAGTTTAGCTTTTAATTCTAATAATGTTAGATTTAATGAATACAATATTTCAGCAATTATGTTACTATAACTATTTATTAAAAATAGGATATAGGTGTTGACAATATTGATACAGACAATAAAAATACTAACTTGATTTCCGCCATTGTCGTTTTTTCAGGTCTTGATATTCTTACAGGAACAGTTATCTGTTAGATTTGATGAACAATGTTGTATTCATAAGGTAAAAATCTCGACGGAATAACTAAAAAAATACAAGTAAACAATACATTAGGAATATATCTAATCGATAACCGTATATCAGGGGGTTTTTTCTGCGTGTATCCAATTTCCGCTTTGTTCGCGACGATTTCTGAATCGCGGAAAATAAGTCAGTTTAAATTTGATACAAAGTTTTGTTCTTGTAATAGAATTCTCTCTTTCTTTATAAAGTAAACAGGTATGTTAAAATACAGTTAACTATGTTCAGTTATTTTAGTTAGAGGTAGAAATTGCAGGATTAGAGGACAGGCGACAGATAAGAGTCAGCTCGGAGCTCGTTGTTTATTTTATAATCCATTGACAAGCTAATTAAAATGGTTACTTTCCTTGCTTAAAAAGATGTCTTATTATACCTGAGCTACTGGTATGTAACGGTACATGATCTATAAATTTATGCGTCTAAAATAATTATCAGTAGTTATTTCACATTAAGGAAACCCTGTAAATGGTTTCATTGCCCGAATTTTCCATTATTAAGAGTGACAATTTAGATACTTTTCCCTTTTACTTAACAGGTTTAAATAATCCTGAATTATATTTTCACTATGATTTTGACATAGTGAAAATTTGATTCGCGTAAATTCTAGGTTCAAAAACCTGTTCTAAGTTCTGATTGGCGGAAAACAAACATGATACATGTATACGGTATAAGTCTAATGTAGTGATTTGATCTGTACTTGGTTAAAATCTAATTTTAAAAACATATGTCATAATTAAGTTTAAATATCTGCATACAAGCTAACACCAATATCAATATTATAAATTATTAAATTAAAAAGAAAAAGAAAACCTATCATTCCCGAAGTTTATAAATTTGGTTCCCGAACTTTATATATTTGGTTTTATCAAAGTTCAACTAAATTGTTAAATCCGATTTAATAAGAGAACGCTTAAGGCAACTTGAGAATATCAAACTGTATCCGACGGCTTTTTACTGATCAAGTTATCAGCAAAATATGTATCATCATAAGTTAAGGCTTTTGCATCTCAGTCGATTTATTATATCAGTTTGATATAATAATATGAGGGTGTTTGTTCCGAAGATCATTGTTTATTATGTAACGCTTTCACTCCGGCATTTTAAAGAGAATTATCAATTAAAACTCGACACATCTTTAAAATATGTTAATCATTTCTATTTTAAGTCAACTTAACATTAACGTTGAATGACTATGATATTATCTTAAACGGTTAAAATGTAGTAATCCAGACCTGCTGATGGATTTGTGACATTTAAGAATATATATCATTGAACTTTTTAGATGTTAATTACATGATGCAAAATGTAATAAAATGTTATCTAACCATTTTCCGTATGTCCCAACGAACATAAGTTTAGTTATGTTGAACTGGTATATATCTTTTTTATATTCTATTCAAGGGTCCTTGATATACCGTAAGTCATTTAAACTAGAACAATGTTTAATCTCGTCACACATACATTTGGAACACTTGCAGGTTTTTGTTTCGGGTATGGGGTAGAACTTTTGCTAATGCATTTTTCCTGGTTTGCGTGATGTTTAATGAAAACCCCTTGATACAAGATACATGATCAATAAATAAAAGAGACCTAAAAATTGGAATTTCTTTATTCAGATTTGCCGATAATGGCTGCGGGTTTTTAGGTTACTAATAGACTGCTTCATAAGTAATCAAACAAAATGACATTACGTGACGACCCGCCAATAGCCCTAATAGACAATGGGTGGGCACAAAACATAGCATTCTGTGAACTGGATTAGCGCAAATGCCCAAATAAACAAAAGTACATATTAAACACATTTAAAAAAAACAACAACTATTGTACTGAGGGTATGCACGAACGAAGAAGGTACCAAATCAACATCATGTTTAGTAATGGCTAAAGGCAATGACGCATATTGGGTTTGTGCGAAAGGATGATAAAACATTAACAGAAACATCCATGAAACAGTTCAAGAGTATTTTCCGTAATAATTTTAATCGGAATTATTTAATGAGGGTACCCTAAATTCAATATTTTGCAAAAAATGACTAAGTTCCAAAGCTAGTAATTTTTTCATAAATGATTAGAAATAAAAATCCTAGCAATATGCACACTGCTGAAATATGTACAATTGATCTGCAAAAGAACAAATTCCTATCTTGAAAACTGGAGGAGGAGATATCCGTACATTGATTGTACCCCTTTGGCAGCTGCCCGCCCGCCAATTTCACCATTTTGATTACCGGATTTTTCCGTTAGAAAAACCGGATTAAAAATGTGCAAGGTGTTCTGAGTGACTTCCAAATGGAGAAAAGACGTCTGCATTTCCCATTATAAATCTCCATAAGAAGTCTGTATTCGATCCTTTGAATATTTCCGATTAAAAAATGATCATGTCAATAAAGTTTTCATCTATTTCAATTGCATCTTTAACAGGTATGTGTATTTGAATATTTTGGGATCAAAAGACTTTATTCCAAATTTATAATCAGAAAAAAAAACCAGGCAACGTCTTCAGCTCTCTATTCGGATCATAAGTATATAGCTGCAGGATTGAACAACTGGCAAATAATGCAAGCGTAAAAGAAAATGCATTATTAAAAACACTAGTTTCACTACGTACGGGGTATTTTAGTGTTAAAGTATTTTAATTTTAAATGTCGTCAGTCGTACAGGGTTTTTTTTTTCTCATCTAAATGAGAGTGTATCGTCTGTATGATTTAAGATCGTATAAAACACCAAAATTGCAATGTAGGTACATACAGTCATCGTATTTGAAATATGAAAATACTCATAAAACACATGACACTAATTGCGTATGTTACGCTGATACATGTATGCCAGCAAAACCATATGAAAAATCAAAGTACTGAAAAACTGAGGGGAGTTGATTTTGTCGATGTTTATTTATTTTAAAATCAATGATATGTTATTTTGCATGACAAGTACATGTATTTTCTAATTTGAATAACGCACATTTTTATAATATGATAAAAGTTATTCAATCAAACTATGTATCAGTGATAGAAAGATTTCTCGAAAATTGTATGGATCCAAGCAATATTGAACTCTAGTCTCGTTCAACCAAACGCTCGGCTGACACCGTAAATCTCCGACAAGGATTTACGGAGACAGCCGAGCGTCGAGTTGAACTAGACTATATTGAACTCTGGCGTAGGAATACTTACGACTACAAAAAATATTTAAATTGTTTGTACCATTTAAAATCTGACTATTTTCAATGTATTTAGAAACAAGTTTCTTTGAAAAACAATGCTTATGCATATACATTACATCGAATTTATCAATTATTTTCAAGAACTAAGTATTGTCAGCAACAATGATTTGTGCTGAGGTCCAAACACTGTCTCACTTTCGGTTTGTCTCAGTAACTGCATAGGAGAGTTGATTAAAATCAACTCCCAAAAATTAAGTAAAAGGTTATAGATAGTTTGCTCGTTTAATCATGTTAATGTTTCACAATTCGTAAACATTTGATTTTTTTCCTTTCGTACTAAACTAAAGCCATTTGAACAAAAGATGTTTGTTAAACACTTATGCCCCCCTCCCTTGGAAACATGCGCAAAGAAAATGAACGTGAACTGCAAAAAACAGGAATTTTTCTACGTCCAAGGGGTATAACTCTGTCGAAAATTGCTCTATTATACCCAGAATCAAACCTGACCTAGATATTATCATGATGAACCTGTATACTAAGTTTCATTTCAATATGTTCATCCTCTGCGAAGAAAATGAACGGAGTCTGTTGGTGGACCGACGACAGACCGACCGACAGACAGACAGGGTCAAAGCAATATGCCCTCCCTTCTTCGAAGGGGGCATAATAACATAATATATTTGACAGACAATCATAAAAATATCAATAAGACAGCCACATGTTAATAATCAGTCATTAGATATGAAAAAAATGATACAAAGTAAATCGTTTCTGGCCAGTTTTTAAGCTTTTACAACGATAAACGTGATATGATATTTTCTGCTTTCCGTTCCGTTTTCCGTTCCAAATTTCAGCAACACCCGTGTATTGGTATGTGAAAGAGACTTTACAAATAAACACATATATGCATGGTGTATTATATTATATAACACTTATTTAAATTACAAATTCATCACGTTATAGAGTCTTGATTTTTTAAGACACTGCATTTGATTGTATATACCTAGTTATTTTAAGATCATACAAATACTAATAAAACGTGTTTTTTATTAGTAAACAATATTATTTTCGCAATAAATGTTGGGTCAACAAAGCATTTAAGAAGAGATTGTTTACGGAGGTTTAATTCAGAAGTCGTTCTTGTGTCAGGAGTACATTCATATTTGGAATTTACAGATAGCTATCACTTTATTTTGAAAGATAAAACACAAAAGAGGCGCCCTACTTCGTAAGATGTTCATCTTGTAATTATATCTCCTGCAAAGACTATGGAGATGACATATCAGATATCATCATGTCAAAATATATCAGAAATATACATATCTTCATCTTTTAAAGACCAACTGGGCGTTGTTATTAAGTGTTCAATTCAAATGGATGTACAATGCTCCGTCGTGGTGTAAAATACAATTACATTTAAAATAAATTTATAATTAAAAAGAAAAAGAAAACCTATCATTCCCGAAGTTTATAAATTTGGTTCCCGAACTTTATATATTTGGTTTTATCAAAGTTCAACTAAATTGTTAAATCCGATTTAATAAGAGAACGCTTAAGGATGACGTTTACTCAGAATGAAAAAAAAATCCACTGATGATAATGAAAAACCATCTATTGTGTGTTATAGACCTTTGCTTGTATTGTTATTTTTCACTTTCAGAAAAGTAGGTCAATGACCTACTTTTTGAGTTAATGGCCATTGAATATTTATTGAAAATTCAAGAAAAATCCCATAAATTTTACGCAACGATTGAGATTTTCTTAATTATAAAAATATTACAAATAATTAAACACTTTAAAAAATAAGATACAGTTTACGAATGGTAGTTGCACTAAATAAGTACACAACATTAAGATTTCAGCATCAATTTTTAAAAATAATTCAGTCCGAGTTTCCTCTATCAGTTTTCAAATCCCTACCCATTTTTGATTCAATTTTACAAAAAATTGAATGATGATAATACAAAAACATTTATGATAATGAACTACTTATATTAACCTTATTCTGTTGGCATAAAATTTATATGAGGTCAATGATCAAAATTTTGAGATATGATGTCTTTTATCGTTTTTAAGCATTTTTCAATATTATTATTATTCGTGCCATAAGATTACTTTAATGAATAAGTGAGGTAAAACCAACAGAAAATATGCAAAATTACGTAGTCTTAAATATAAAATCCTAACTTTTAATGTTAGACTACTGCCAAAATACTTTTAGCAGAAAACAAAATCTGCAAAATTTAGTCCGAATTTCCTCTGTTTGGCTAAAAGTCAATTTTTGTTTGAGCATAATTCTATAATAAAGTAAAACTATTGAATGTTTTGTCAATAATAATTTATTTCATAAATACTTTTTGTGTTTAGAACAAATTTTACTCATTACATTGAACTTTTTAACATTCGGAATTTGAGAACTCAAACCCTGAGTAAATAACACCCTTAAGGCAACTTGAGAATATCAAACTGTATTCGACGGCTTTTTACTGATCAAGTTATCAGCAAAATATGTATCATCATAAGTTCAGGCTTTTGCATCTCAGTCGATTTATTATATCAGTTTGATATAATAATATGAGGGTGTTTGTTCCGAAGATCATTGTTTATTATGTAACGCTTTCACTCCGGCATTTTAAAGAGAATTATGAATTAAAACTCGACACATCTTTAAAATATGTTAATCCATTCTATTTTAAGTCAACTTAACATTAACGTTGAATGACTATGATATTATCTTAAACGGTTAAAATGTAATAATCCAGACCTGCTGATGGATTTGTGACATTTAAGAATATATATCATTGAACATTTTAGATGTTAATTACATGATGCAAAATGTAATAAAATGTTATCTAACCATTTTCCGTATGTCCCAACGAACATAAGTTTAGTTAGGTTGAACTGGTATATATCTTTTTTATATTCTATTCAAGGGTCCTTGATATACCGTAAGTCATTTAAACTAGAACAATGTTTAATCTCGTCACACATACATTTGGAACACTTGCAGGTTTTTGTTTCGGGTAAGGGGTAGAACTTTTGCTAATGCATTTTTCCTGGTTTGCGTGATGTTTAATGAAAACCCTTTGATACAAGATACATGATCAATAAATAAAAGAGACCTAAAAAATGGAATTTCTTTATTCAGATTTGCCGATAATGGCTGCGGGTTTTTAGGTTACTAATAGACTGCTTCATCAGTAATCAAACAAAATGACATTACGTGACGACCCGCCAATAGCCCTAATAGACAATGGGTGGGCACAAAACATAGCATTCTGTGAACTGGATTAGCGCAAATGACCAAATAAACAAAAGTACATATTAAACACATTTAAAAAAAAAACAACTATTGTACTGAGGGTATGCACGAACGAAGAAGGTACCAAATCAACATCATGTTTAGTAATGGCTAAAGGCAATGACGCATATTGGGTTTGTGCGAAAGGATGATAAAACATTAACAGAAACATCCATGAAACAGTTCAAGAGTATTTTCCGTAATAATTTTAATCGGAATTTTTATTCAATACATTAGAGTGTGAAGGGGGGGGGGGGTATTCTGAAATAAAATTAATTTTTTTCCTCGTATCATTAAACAAAAAATTGGACGGACACCCTAATCTAAGCGATTATCATACTTTTGTATTGTTTATAGATTAACTATTTAGGGATACAGATGTTAAAACTAGCGAAAAACGAAAAACTCGTGCGAAGATAACCCCTGAAAGGTAACATTACACAGCAATAAAAAAATAATTTGTAATTTAAAAACAGAGAAAAATTTCAAAAGTATTATTATATTTTTCTCTTTCCTTTTAGCAGTGTATCTAATCGACAGCTTTGGCAACACATTTTATGTAAACAAAGCACTTAGTAGAACATTGCGTTTAACACTCTGCAGATGTATCCCTGTTGTAATTCTATATTTTTTTAAATCTACATTAAAATTTGAAACAGGCAATTAACTACTTACGAATGCATCAGTAAGCGAGGAATCAAAACACATTTGCTACGTTTGATATAATTATATTAGGGTTTTTTCCGAGCTCATTATTTTTTATATGTAAGGCTTTCATTCAGACATTTTAAATAGAAGTATCAATTGAAATTTAACACATCTTTAAAATATGTCAATCATTTTTATCCTAAAGACAACTAAACATAAACGTTTCAGGACTTTGCTATTATCTAAAACAGTTAACACTTAATACAATGTAATCGATCAAGCCAGACCTGTGGAGTGATTTGTTACATTTAAAAAAAAATATATGATTAA
Organism: Magallana gigas; assembly: GCF_902806645.1. Lineage (NCBI taxonomy): Eukaryota > Metazoa > Mollusca > Bivalvia > Ostreida > Ostreidae > Magallana > Magallana gigas. The sequence goes on along the minus strand of NC_047560.1, from coordinate 42,509,130 downwards.
ACTGTTTAGATGTCCATTACATGATGCAATATGTAATAAAAAATTCTAACCTTTAATTCCCGTCTGTTCCAACACCCTTTTGTTATGTGTTGTTAAGTAAATATATGGCTAGTTAAACTGATGTATATTTAAGTCTATTCAAATGTCGCTTGGTCATTTAAACTACATGTGTAACAATGTTCAATCTCGTCACACACCTCTGGAACACGTGCTATTTGAATTTTTGCTATAGACTTGCAAATGAACTAGTTATACCCCTGATTTAAATTAGTAGAATTTCCAAAAATAACTGGTCACTTATAAAGAAATAAACTTATTTCAGAATTTGGTAAATCTAAAATATTTTCACTTTTATATATCTGATAGTGGAAAATACAGATTTTAAATGGGGTTAAAATCTAGTTTTACATGTACTTTGAGGTTGTTAATTTTTTAGTATTCAATAACAAAAATAATTTGATATAATCTTGTTAAGTTTAAATCATTCTAGCTCCTTTTTATCATTAGTTTATGACGAATTCTTACGTGAAAATTTGCTGCATGGAATTAATTTCGAAAATATTTCTCAAACTAATCATATGTGATGTATTCTAACTATTATGCCCTCGGACTAGTAATCTTTTGGATTAATGAACCTTCGGGCTAGCGGGCCTTCGGACAAATGAACTCTTGGACAACTTGACCCTGACCAGTTCGTTTTGTTGTCACCAGGTTACCCTATATTACTGCGTTCGTTCAGTGTTCACTTATTGTTTATTCAGATAATAGTATAGCGAGCGCAAAGCGCGAAGCGAGCTCTACCGGCAAGGCGTGTGTGAATAGAAAATTCGGACTATTTGCACATTCATTCAACGGATTTTTTTGGCGTCAGTAAATCGGACCGGTAATGCATTGTTTTAATCGTCCCAGTAGTTCCCGGTAATAATGGTTTCCCATTTCACACTCTCACGAGAACAAGATGAAAGACTATGTACATGCACTGTAAATAACACAACGCCAATGTCCATTACTTTAAAAACTAACGGAGTTATCGTCCTTTCGAATGACGTCACAATGGATTTCTTACACATTGATCCGACAACATTTTTCGGAGTCAGTAAATTTCGACATACAATGCAATTCCTCAATGTCGGCCGATCTCACTAGACTGGATACCATCTCGCGAGAATCAAAGTAAAACTTTTGAGAAACAGATAAATTGTGTAATTTCCAGAACAATATGCTTTTTAAGTGAACAAATGTTTAAATTAGGGGTTTTATGAAAATTTCTGTGATATCTTGACACCTAACCCCTATCCCTTTACATACATGTATGTACACAGTCAACCATTTTTAGAGGCATACAATATACGATGTTTCTATTCACGTGACATCGATTCCGTGTATTACAACCAATTTAACAAGACCTTGGACTTTCAGTAGAACGCTACTGTCTATTTCTTGCGTCAAAACAAATTAAAAAATGACACTGGTTTCAAGCAAAATATACACTGTTGCGTAGTCTTAGCTCAAAGCCAGACAAATCTTGTAGATTTCAAAGAGCAATGGCTGAGTGGACTTTAAGGCAATAGACAGGTCTACGTTACATTGCTGTTTGACACCAATTACACAAAGTTTAATCCCCTAATAAAATGGTTCCACCTTTCCTCTCAAATTTCCAATATACTTGCGACAAACAATTCAAGTATATCGAAACCCAGCTACATGTAACACCATCGAGTGAACATTGTTCTATTTTTATATCATTGAAAATCCACAACATTCGATAATGGCGGAAATGTTGAAGACGGCACATTATATTAAAACAAGAAATAATATCTATTTATGCATCAATTACCGATAAATAAACCCTGTTTTAATATATCTCAAGCCTCCTCTAACCATGTTAACCGTTTACCACATGTACCCCCTTAAATGCTGAAATCGATGTCGAAGTTGGCGACGCTCTGTGCGGATGCAAGCGTTTTTTTTATGAAGTTTGAGTGGAGAAACGACAATTTCATGTCTACGAAATACTGTTAAGATGTAAAATGATTGGAAACAATTTTTTTTTCTTTAAAATAAGCATGCATAGCGGTATGCATGGCGTTACTGTGTAATGCAAAAACGGCCTGAATGGTCTGAAAATGTGCTAATAATTGAACTAAATTATTTCCATAAAAATAATCTGTACCTTCTCAATGCAATTAGGAAACAATTCCGAATAATTACATTAATAATATCAAGACTTATCATAAGTTCTAAGTTATCAACCTTTAAACTAAAAATAAACAGCAGAAAATAAAATACTACTGAGTAGAATAAAACCTACATCTCCATGAAATGGAACATACTTAAGAATTCCAGTGAATGAAACGAATTCAAATATTTTTCATAGAAATGCCGTTATACGAATCTGAATTCAGTCATTTCTTTAAAACAAAACGTCTAGACAAATAAATGCCCGTTGTTCGAGTTATCGCCCTTTTTGTAAACAGTGACCATGGCGACACAGTGATGAATGTTATATAATGATGGATTTATACAGTTATCATAACACAAAGAGATACTTTAAGAGCTTACACATTATCAGCTATTCTATTAATTTTAAGAATCATCGTACTGATAAGTTGTCTTAGGCCTTTTAATACAAAATCCACGGTCATAGCCGAGCTATACCCATGTTCAGTATTAAATGAGTGTTTTTCGTTTTCAGTAAAAACTAACGAAATTAATCAAACAAAGAGAAATTCATATTTTTAAATTTGAAAACATTTCTGTAATCAGTCAAGCAATGTAGAGACATTATTTTAAATAAATTTGAGGGGTATTCCCGTGATTTTACTGTTTCGATAAGTGTGAAACTGATAGTAAAGTTGGATTTTAGATGGGGCCACACCTCTTGAACAAAATAAAAGTATGCAGTATTTATGCATTTTTCTATTGTCTTCTAAATGACATATATTTGTTTTGTTCGACGGGTGTGGCCATCACGAAAATTTGGAATAAATGCGATAAAATTGATTTTTTTTATTGAAAAAAACCTAATGCGCGCGTGTTTAAACGTTTACAGTACAGCTATGATGTCACAGCAGAATTTTTTGAAGTACATATTTTACGCTCACTACCTATACGTTTAATTTTCATTACTATTTTCCCTATCCCTTTTTTTTCATTTTCCATGAAAAAATTGACCGATATTAGCCCTGCGTGGCATTACACATGTAGCTCTTTGGTCAAGATTTATCAGTTATATTTTTTGAAATGAGATATTACATAGAAAATAACACATGGCAAAATATCTACTATACCTTATATCAACCCGAGACGCTAATTTATCAACCGGAGGAACGAAAATTACGGGCTGATGTTCGTTGGGAGTTGATTCGGGTGTGATACAGATTTTGCCAAGTATTGCTGTTTTTATCAAATTTTTGTAACCAACTTGTTTATATTTTCATATGAAAACAAATTATCCAGCTTAACCGTACTTCTCCCATCTCAAAACCGGCGCACTTTTGACGCTTAAACGTATTGTTACGTCTTCTTAAAAAAAAATCATGTCCATGTTATAACGTCATAATCCTTACTGTAAAAACGCATCGATCAAACAAAAATGTCTGCGGTATTTCAAAATCTTGATAACAGGAGCAAAGGTGTTCAACAAATCGTAACGAGGGGGTGAAATATAGGGGGATGATACATGAATACAATAAAAGCGTGCTTTCGTTCATATCAGGGATGAAAAAACAAAGCCCGGGATTTTGTACTATGTTTTAATAAATGCATTTATTCCTGTAAAAAGCGATGGCAATATTTTAATAGAAATAAAAAAAGAAACTATCATATACTCCGTTAAGCGAAAAGTGTGCTTTTTTATTTCCTTGGATGAATAGCTCATTAGATTTCTTAGAAAGAGAAAAACATTTTATTTATAGAGAGCTTACATATGTTGCGTTTCTTTTTGAAGGCCTGAACTTATTGCAAAGTACATATACAACATATAAACATTTTAGAAGAAACTGGCCCAAAATATTTGATGCAATTAAAACAGAACAAGCCCCTATTCTGTAACTGGTAAAATTGGTCAAGGCAGAACCGTTAAGCTGATACTAAACGACAGTGTTAGTGTTACAGGACATGGATTTAGTCCAGTTTGTGAAGCTGGTACAACAAACAAACGACCATATGAATTAAACTTTTACAAAACAGTTAGTTTGATAATAAAGTAAGCACTAAGTATTGAAACAGCTCTCTCTCTCTCTCTCTCTCTCTCTCTCTCTCTCTGGGGCTTGTCACAAAGCATTTAAAGCACGGCTAATTTTATTTTAAAATGATGCAAACGTTAACATGTGCGCTATAAGTACATAAGTACTGCAAGTCCTCTCTATATCGCTGGTTTAAAACACACGATAGTGTTAACTTTCTCTTTACCAGAAGGGTGCTGGGCAGGTTAGAATGGCAGGTTTACAGGAAATGATGGTTTTCCGAGGTTTAAAAATAATTTATAGGCAGTGGACAACGCAGATATCACTGTTTAACCAATTTACGTGTATATGTACATATATAATGCAACAAAATAAGATTTTAATACGATTAGATATTTTATTTCCAAAAAAGTCTAAGCATTATATCTTTCAATAACAAAAAAACTATATGTACACGTCAATACACAAAATTAAAGATAAGTAAAACAGAAAGGGGTTTGTCAATAGAACATATATGTGAACGGTTGATCTTTTTTATATGTATTTATCAAAATATCATGTTACAGTCAATTAAAAAATTTGACCCCTTATATATACACAAAATTTGTACATACGCTTTAGACTTGGATTTGACACATAACAATATTATTACAAAGCATTCAACGTTGTCTATACCCTTATGTAAACCATATACATGAAATCTAAACCAAAAATATGTATTAAGCAAAGGATAAAAGTTTACACTAAAACAGCATAGTAGTAGTTTGATTTCATGTACGTGCCTGTCACATTATCAAAAAGAGTGCTTGCCGCACCATCTTAATTTTTCAAATTACAGAAAGAATAAAAAAGGCATCAAATAGCTATTCATTTAACCAAAAGTTGCACGATTATCAAAACCATTCGTTCAACCTGATTGAACTGTAAGTTCAGCCTTGTGTTGCATTTGACTACTGGACCAATAGATTTCTTGGACGTAAACACGTTTAAAGAATGTCAAAACAAAACAGACAGGACTTTCAAATAAAAATGAAAAATATATAAATGAAAATATGAAAACAACTTTGTTTTAAAAAAATTCGGTTTATATGCATTTTATGAAAAAAGGCAATAAAATAAAAATAAAAAATAAAAATAGACGCATAATCATGTTTGAATATACCATTAATATATGGCAATGAAAATTGGCAGGAAAAAAGAAAAAAATGCAGTTCTAAACAAGTATACACTTCAACTGTACCACGCTCTGTCGGAACCCCCATTCGTTGTAGACAAGTATAAATAAGACACACCCACAATCCCAGACAGTACCATTTGGAAAATTATATTACATGTATATAACATTTTACACTTAAACGAGGGTATTGTAATTACAACTGTATCATAATTTTGTAATAAAACTTAAGTTAAGCTATCTAAAGCTGGAATGTCCTTAAAAAATATAAATCTATTAAGAATTAATGATTAAACTGCCAATCATTTACTTTCGTAGAAAGAGTATGAAATAAAGAAAAGATGAATGTAACATCTTTAAAAAGGAAAAACAAAAACCCACACATATCCCATTCTTACTTTTAAAACGTTCTATCCACTGATGAAAAAAAAATTGAGACTAGACCAGGCAGGATATAAAAAAGGAATATTCTATAAACTAAATGATATTGAAGATATTTTCTGTTCAAAGTACTAAATAAAATATTGAATTTGTGTTTCTTTTCTTTCTAATGCAAGAAAAGTTGACAAAAGGCTAGGAACAATCTACTATCATTTACTGAATTGTATCGTATATTTCAGATCTTCGCAATTCCCTTAGCTCTTCACAATTATCATAGTCTCTAGACACATCCGGAAGGTTGACATCACGTGACCCTTGAAGATCAGATGGTTGATGCTGCGTAAGCTGTCTCTTCCTGTCATTCAAGATTTATAAAAATCATGTTAAAAGCATGGTGTATTTCATGGTGTGTTAAACATATCAATTCGGACTTTCATTTAAATAATAAACAAATACTGAGAAAAGGAATGCATACCGTATCATTATATTATAAACAATTAGTATTCCAATGACAGTAAGGGAGAGACAGAAGGCGCCGAGAAGACCGTAAAACTTTATACCATTTATAATGTCTGCTAGTTCTGAAACTGAAATTTGACTATGTTAATGCAACTATACATGATATTTAAGATAAAGGAATCTATATATGAATGGCCAGAAAACAAATAATCAGGGAATCTTTAAGACAATGGTTTTTGTCCAGGCCAACAGGTTTGCTTTGTATTACTTGAATAGGTATCATTAAATGTTGTGTCTAGATATTTCAACGAAATATAAAGGCAGTACCAGTTTCACATTGTTGGCCTTTGTATCCCTGTTTACAAACATGACAGATGCCAGACTCCATGTGACACTCCTGACAATTGACATCTGGACAGGGAACGCTACAGTTGGATCCGAAATATCCTTTTGGAGTACATCCTAGAAGTTATAAAAGTGATAAAGGATGTTTTGCCTATATTTGATGGACATATCTTTGTTAAGTGTACAAAATCATACATTTTGAAATATATGTTTGTTTTTAGATTATGATAACATCTGATATTACCTCTATCATAGATATACATCTTTATTAATACAGCTCTACATATACGTATAAAATATGTATGTTTTCATGGTTGTTTGATTCATTGAGACGGATATATGTAATATTAAAGGATCTCTTCAGTAAAATCAAATCGTGACTGGTTTATATAAGGCACATGGATTGAATGTAACAGATATAAACGATCAGTTGCACTGTCACATTGCAAACAATTAAACAACGTTTAAAACAAACCTTAAAGAAATACAGCGGTTGTAGAAAATATATGTACCGTAAATTTCACTGCAGAAGTATCCCTTCCATCCCAAGAGACAACCAGTATCACACAAACCATTGACGTTGTTGCATCCATTACATGTTTTGATACAGGTATGGGAACAGTTTTTCCCAAAGAATCCTTGCCGGCAAGCTGTTTGACATAAAAATATAGCAAATGTTACGTACAATCTATCTATCAATTTATCTATTAATCTTGTTTTTCTAATTTTTCTATCCAGCTATACATTAATCATTCATCTATCAATCTAGTAGTATCTCTCTATCCCTCTATCTCTCTATCCTTCTATCTATCTATCTATCTATCTATCTATCTATCTATCTGTCTATCTATCTATCTATCTATCTATCTATCTATCTATCTATCTATCTATCTATCTATCTATCTATCTATCTATCTATCTATCTATCTATCTAATTAGGGCCCCGCAAGGATTTGCGGATACCCTATAGTAATCACTCTGTCTGTCCGTCCGTCTGTCACTCTTCCGTCCACAAATTTTCTGTTTTTTTCTAATAACCTTTTTTATGGTTGCCCAATCTAGTTCAAATTTGGTATGGTAGTTCAGTAGGCAGAAATACATATTTTAATGCTAAGTTTGGTTCTCTATGTCTTCTGGTTTAGAGCTTGGGCGGTGGGGTAGATTCCTAACTATGCATAAGAATGAATGGGCAAAGAGAGATAACTGCTGAGAATGTTACCATTGTATACTTGGAAGGCTGTGTAATATTTGTCCTTTGGGATTAATTAACCTTCCACAGGAAGAAAATCCTAAGCTTAATCTTTATCTGTAACATTGAGAATAATTACTGCACTACCTGTGTCTGCAAATGAACTTTGTTTTGAAGTTAAGGTCAATTTTGAATGATGTGCATTATTGTGTACATTCTTTGAAATATGGATTTAAAATATAATATTCATACTTTATTTTGTTTAAAATACCGTACACAATGATCAGATAATTTTATTGAATTCTAAAATCAAGATATATATTAAAATATCCTTTTTCAGTATTTTATTTTTCAATTATTCATTTTATTTTTTTTTCTGCCTTAATGCTGTTAATTTTAACAGGTAATCAGATAATAACTCCGTTCTGTCATTTCTGAAAAAAAAATCTTATTGTAAATTTAGAAGAAAAGGATGAGAGAGCAGAACAATTAATCCCCTGGGATTAATTATCTTGCCTGCTGCAGAAAATTTAGAGGCTTATCTCTATCTGTCATATGAAGATTAATGAACACCTTTGTCTGCAACTGATGTTTGTTTTAAAGTTGAGGTCAACCCTGGGTGATACAATGTATTTGCATTCACTGAGGGCTTGCATTTTATAAAACACCTGTTTAAATCTTTTTTAAATATACATTTCATTTAGTTTTTAATTTAGTTTTTTTTTTATAAGACATGAGGTTACCCTGTTTTATGCAGATACAAGGTTACTATTTAGAGTGTTTGGACATTCAGGAATTATCTTGAAATTTTAAAAATACAGTTGTTACTTATAATTTTCGGTTTGTTTTTAAATGTCATCAAATTAAACTCTCATTCCATGAGCTGCACCCTTATATTATTACCCCATTTATTTTTCATCATTGTTAATACAAAGAAGATGGAATTCAAAGTTTGTTTTACTTCTCTATATTAATTGTCATAGCAGGGCCCTTCCTGACTGGGCAGTTTTCTAGTTTTTCTAATCTTTCTATCCAGTTATTCATTTATCATTCATATATCTATCTATCTATTTATCTATCTATCTATCTATCTATCTATCTATCTATCTATCTATCTATCTATCATACATACATACATAGATGTACTATACTCACTTATGTATTATACTCACTCGCATTACACTTAGAGCCCTCATAGCCAGCATCACATCCAGTTAGACACGCCCCTGTGATGTGGAAACACTGGTTTGGATCATGGCAACGCCCACATTTTTCACGGCATCCGTATCCATGAGATCCTTTATCACAGGCTAAAAAAGTTATAATTTTTGTCATCTGAGAGATTCATGAGACTGAACATGAAAACAGTTTTCTGTTTTGAATTATGTATATCCTTTGATATAAATAGAAGTTTTGCAATATTAACTCACGTGTTTTACAGACTGCTCCTTGATATCCAACATCACATCCAGTTAAACATTGTCCATTAGTATGTAAACACTTGTTAACGTCAAGGCAGTTTCCACATTTTTGTTTACAATCAGGACCATAGAAACCTTCGCTGCAAGCTATTTCAAATTATATATCAGCTTCATATGTTTTCCATAATTTTGATTATAATTTAAGAGAAATAAAAAAAAAACGACATTGCTTTATGCAGTTTCCTTGACTATGCAAATCTAGTTTTAAGAGATATATTTATGAAATAAATAACAATATGAATGATTTACTCACGCGTTTTACACATTTCACCCAAGTATCCAGCATCACACGCAGTTAAGCAAGAACCATTTGTATTTGAGCACATACGGCAGTTACCACATGTGCCTCTGCATTCCAGTCCATACGAACCTAACGTGCATGCTGTTGAAAAATCTACATATATTAATATCCTTATAAAATGTATAAAACATAGGTCTATAACTTATTTATATCAAATACCGGACGTACACATCTTAAAATGTCGATATCAAATCGCAATGGTATGTTGTACAAATCAGCCTTTATATATGCTGACCCATGTACATGACTAAGGGCAGTGAACTCAGCTCAAGTTTAAGTAGAACTGAGTAAGGGTTTAACCTATAGAAAATACTGAAAAAGAATTAAACATCTTTCTTGTAATAAATACAATCTAAAATTTGTAATATCAATGCATAAATTTCATGAATATATACATTATATTTTCCCCCCAAAAAGAGATCATTGTAAGGGGTTGGGGTTCGGGGGAGTCCAACATAGATATAGATTGGTCTAATAGTTACAATGGATACAGATCTTGGCTTTAAAAGGGAGTGTGTGTTTTTGTTAGATTTATGTTTCTCTATATTAAGACAAAAACAAAAACTAAATAAGTTGCATCACTAAATGGTACATAAATGACCATAGCATCAACCAACAAAGTGTGACAAATTTATTACTATTAACATTAAAAATCAACAAAACACCGATCCATTGATCTATCAAACATTGATACATATCCATATACCTGATACTATGAAAGATTAACTCACGTGTTTTACACAAATCTCCTTGATAACCAGCGACGCATCCAGTTAAACACGCCCCATTAGTATATGAACACTTGTAAACATCAAGACAGTTTCCGCATCTCTCTTTGCAATCAATACCATATAAACCTGTGTTACAAGCTGTAGAAAACATATTTACATTTTCGTTTGTTTGTTTGGTTGTTGTTTTTTTTTTTTAAATCTATACTACTATATTAAAATAATAGACTCGAATTTTTAGTCTTTAATACCGAGAAATCGGAAGAATACTGTATTTTGTTTTATATATTTTAAACATCATTGGTACTTGAAGATTACCAATTTGTTTTTATTTTTTCTCAGTTAAGCTTCGCTAATTAATAATCAACGAAAATTCCTCAAAAAATCCCGGAAATCGCCTGGGTTTTTTGGATTTTACAATCTTGCGCTTGCGCAATACATTGACCTAACGGGATCGTTAGTTTATGTTTCCACAATATCACATCTGCATGAATAAACTCAGAAATGACAAAACAAATACGGGTAAATTTTCATTGGACTTTTGCTATATATTCTGCTCATATATATTAATGATTTCTTATGAGAGAAAGTATAAAAAAAAACAAATATACATTTCAACTACATGTAAGTCCTAACTTTTGTCTTCGTGATGACAATATCCGATATGCAATGTCAACCCGTGCACGCACGGGTCAAAGTCTAGTGTATTTTTAATATAACGTACATCAGGAAAAAGTGGTAAACTTTTTAAAGAATGATTGTGTAAATTTCTTATTGTATGATTTATTTACTCACGTGTTTTACACAAATCTCCCTGATATCCATCTTTACAATCTGCTAAACACGTCCCATTAGTATTTAAACACTGGCTAACATCACGACAGTTTCCGCACGTTTCCCTACATTCTAGACCATATGTGCCTACTGCACAAGCTGTTGAAAAATGTAAATATAAACCTTGTACATTTTCTTTAATAATTAAACTGAATGTAGTAGCACAATAAGTTCCACCATAACAAAATTTATTAGCATAATCAATTGTGCATCAAAACAAAAAAACAAAACAAAACAAAACAAAAAACTTAAAACGCAATGTTTAAATATGCACTATTTTGTATGATGAAAGCTATATTATTTTGGAAAAGAGTATGCAAATAACTGGTCAGTGAAACGTAAAAAAAAAAATATGTCAACCGTTGTTAAACAATACAAATTGTATTTATGTAAATTTGTTTTGTCAAAATAAAATAATTTAAATGTATGGAGTAAATGAAAACTAATGGGTTTTGGTAGATCATACTCAAAATCTGAAGCATGGGCTATCTAGACATATATTTCTTGGATTAATAAGACATTTAAAAGGTTGTTTTCAACTTTGAACACACACGAAAAAAATAATAAAGTCTATTAAAATTTATTTAAAATAAAACCAGATCAATTATATTGATTGATACCATCTACGTTTCTATAGTGTTTTTTATAGCCCCCCCCCCCAAAAAAAAATAATAAAAAAAAAAAATAAAATAAATAACTAAAAAAAGCATCAACAACAAAAAAAAAAAAAGAAAATCGTGTGTATTATAAATGTTTAGTGTACAAAGAAAAAAGTTTAACCTTCACTACAATAGTTCCCAAACCAGCCAGGATGACATCCGAAGTCACACGAACCATGGACATCATTACATCCATTACATGTGTCGTTACATTTGTAATCACAGTCTTGTCCAAAGAACCCATTGGGACAAGCTAGCAAATATATATTAAGAGCTAGTATGTACAGTTGTTCGTCTCTCTCTCTCTCTCTCTCTCACTCTCTCTTTATGTGTTATCTATATTACCAAATTAAAAATACCAAATTAGAGGTATTGTTAGCAAGCTCACAAGTGATACCCCCGCTAAGAAAAAAATCATAACGCGTGTATTTTTCATATCATAGAAAATATTGGATGAATCTTTTTCACTGTCCTTTTTCTATAAATAACAACTGCTCTATTTTTTAAAACTGTTAATGCTAATAGCAGTACACAAACCAATCTCTATCCTTTAATTTTCATCCGTGACTCGAATCAAACGAAATCCACATGTCAAGCAGCCATTTAATATTTAAAAATTTTGAATTATTGGTATACTGAACCCGACTTTTTCCAATTTTTTTCCAACATTTTTTTCCCAAAGAAAAATTTCATCGGGGCAGGCCATTTTCAGAGAGACGGATATGAGAATCTAAAAATATAAAAATAATTTTATGGGGCCTGAGAAGAGCAAGCGTTGTGTCAGATTTTAGCTTCTAATATTTCCATTAATACAAGACATGACACAGACAGAATATAGCATTTTTGAAACAATGACCTTGAACTTCCTCAATTGACCTTAGGTCAAGGTCATGACACACCCTTTGACCATAAGCAATATTTGTGTGAAGTAAGAACATAAAGAAGATATGGACCGGACACGAATTTTGCATTTTGTTGTCAGTGACCTTGACCTTGCCCAAATGATCTTTGGCCAAGGTCATGACACATTTTAAGTCATAAGCAATCTTTGTGTGAAGTAAGAACTTCCAATGTTTCTCCATAAGAAAGATATGGACCGGACACGATTGCACAGACAGACTGACGGACAGGGTGATTCCTATATCCCCCCCCCAAAAAAAAAAACAACAAAAAAACTTTGTGGGGGGGGGGGAAGCATAATAATTTACTCGAATATTTGGGCTTAAATACCGAAAAATCGGAAAAATTATACTGTCTTTTGGTTTATATATTTTAAACATCATTGGTACTTAAAGATTACCATTTCGGTTTTTTTTAATCTTAACCAAGCTTCGCTTATTAAGAAACCAATTGGATTTTTTTGGATTGTACAACCTTTGGCATAGACCATTAAGTTCACGCTCAATCACGGCACCATCTTTAGTCTATGTTTTTACAATATCACATTTCCATTGATAAAATCGGAAACGATAACACAAAAACGTGTAAATTTTCATTAAAAATTTGTCATGTATTTTGTTTATCAAAGTTCGGGAGATAACTTTAACTTGGTGCATTTCGTATGAAAAATCCCGAGAGTTTCGAATGTCAAAGTGGTGTATAAATTCGAAGCAAGTAAAAAACGTTGGTGAAATGTGTTGAATTTTTAATCAAATTTTTATATGAAAGGTATTTATAGCCTCAAAATAGTTTGTTATGAATGACTGTTATTTTCAATTCCCCTTCATTATTTTTTTTTCCAAAATCGTTTCGGAGCGATTCTGCAATTATCGGCTACATTACGGGTATATGTGAGGCATGACAACTGTTGTGAAGGCCTGTCCCGAAACACAGTTAGATTGTTTTAACTAAGAAGAGTGTAGTGAAATTAATAGCATTATTGTAGGCTCAAAGCTTGGATATGTAAATGTCAAAAATACGGTGTGTCGATGTATCTATTTAATAAATGGCATTATGTGCAATGTCAACCCGTGCACGTACGGGTCAAAGTCTAAATTAAGTACAACAAAAACATACATAAAACTTCCATCTCACAAAGCTCGCTAAAAGCATAGGTAGAATAACCATCGGGATAAGGAGGGTGTGTCCTATTATTGTAGTATATAACGTATCTTCCGATTTCCTGGTTTGGACATGTTATGTTAATCGGGTTAGGTATTGTTTCTATTGTGTAGTTGCTGTCCATAAAACAAAGTATTCCATCTTCTTTTTCAGTCGTGTTTGATACATACACCGAAAATCCCAACAATCTTGTTTTGTAGCTGTTGTTCATATCTAAAGAAAATTGTACTGATTATTCAATCAGGGAAAAACTGTTTTTCATGGGTATTGTAAATAAACGAGAAAATGAAAAATATTCAAAACTGCTGGATTAAAATTTCTTATAGGTACATGTACCCCAGACTAGATTGTCTGTTCTGTACTGTATAAAAATATGATGGATTAGGCGTATTCTTCCAAGGTCCACCCGCCACTCTGCTGTAGATTGGTAATTGCCTGATATCGCACACTGTCCTCCAGCAGCAGACAGGTCTGAATAGAGACCGTCTACAGCACGCTCTGCTCCCCAAGGTCTATCAGGGTAAGGATACTGCTGCCATGTTGGTTTATTGAATCCAATGTTTTCTGTTTGGAAAAAAAAATTAATTAACGCTTTACTCATGACGTCGGTTTTTAATTAGATATACAGGTTGAGACAGTATTACGTTTAAAATCATACAAAACCCAAAGATTCTAGTTTTGATCTTTTGCAGTTTATGAAATGGAAATAACATTTTGAAGTAGAGCTTTCCAGTTAAGAGTTAAATACGTGAAGAAATTGTTCACATTCTTACAGTTATTTCTTTTTTGAATTCATACCAAAAGTCCAAATACAATGTAACTTTCTGTGTACTATGTTCAAATAAAGATGTAGATAGTTAGATAAATTAATGAACTAAACAATCGATCAATGTATAATAAAGTACTGCTTCCGGTGTCATAACAGTATTTCACTGAAGGTTCACGTCAAATATGCCTGAAGCAAAATAATTCCAAAGTTCCCCTTTGAATTCGGGGCGTTTACGCCCGCGACAGAGGCTGATACTTTTTTTGAGATGAAAAGGAATGTGTAAAATGTCTGACTCTTCCAGTTTGTAATAATGCGAGGTCACTTGAATTTTTGATGCGTGTCGTTTCCGGAGGGGGGTGAAAAGACCCGGGCTTGATTTTTAGGCACATATGTAACTTCGACGTAAACAAAGTCTCACGCCTTGCTTGATGCACGTGTGTAATTTGCTAGAAATTGGAAATGAAGCGTTGTTTAAAAAAAATCCTACGGATTTTTCCACGAAATCCCTTTTCAATTTTTCATATGTATCTAAAGTTGCGCAATTTTGGTAAGAAAATATAGTAAAGTTTAATACTGCAGTGACACGTGTCTAAATGTGTGAACTATCAAGTGTACATGTATTGCATGAAAAACAATGTTGCGTGAAAATTATTCTGGCATAAAAACTATGTTTTTTTTTCTCCATTTTGATAAGATTTTAAAAATTTCATCAATAACTGTGTAAATTTTATCTCTTTTGTTGCAGGATTTACAGTTTTAATATTTATGTATTTTCTCCGATACACAAAACTAAATCGAAATACACTAGAATGTTTCTTAAATATCAACTAAGGACAATCCTTAAATGCCAATGATTCGTCTGCCAAAATATTCGGATAATCTCAAAATAACACCTTGTTTGTTTACATATACTTTTTTTTTCAAATAATTTGTGGAAAGTTAAATTGACCGTACCGTACGTTACACCTTGATACAATATTACACTCAAAGGAATGAAGAGTATTGAGATACCCATTGAAGAAATTTTCGTCTCAGTATCTGTAAAAAAACATATTGCAACAATAAAATAATGTTCGCGTGAAATAAAACATAAGTAACATTTTGTAAGGATGAAAATAATAACACATGTATTCCATCTAGGAAAATACAACGGTTTTGAGGAAAATATAGTAACATCTATATTTATCCAAACTTCTTAAACGCATGAAGCATACGTCAAAGAAAAAAAAACCCACCAAAATAAATGTAAGTAAGCCCATTTAGGACCTATCAAAAAATATTTTTGAATTTGATATAACGAATTCTTGAATTTGTTAAAACGAATTTAAGTCGTTATGACGAATTGTTAAATCCGAATTAAATTTGTTATAACAAATTTTAGGAATTCGTTATAACGAATTTAATCTGTTATAACAAATTTGCTAAATTAGTTATTTCAAATTTTGAAATCAGTTTTAACAAATTAAATATGAAATAACGAATTCGTTTAACGCCGAAATTGTTCGGCACATTTCGTCGTACGCCGATATGGGACAAATGCAGTCCGCCCCGTTTAATTTGTTCCCCAAAACATGTTTGTTACCACAACTTGGATGAAAATATGTTATAACCGATTTTTAAAAACCGAAATTACGAATTAAAACTTTAAAATAACGATTTCAAGAATTCGTTATTTCAAATTTAATTTGTTAAAACAGATTTCAAAATTTGAAATAACGAATTAAGCGAATTTGTTATAACGGATTAAATTCGTTATAACGAATTCCTAAAATTTGTTATAACAAATTTAATTCGTTATAACGGATTCAACAATTCGTTATAACGATTTAAATTTGTTTTAACAAATTCAAGAATTCGTTATTACAAATTCAAAAATATTTTTTGATAGATCCTTAATGGGCTTCCGTATAAATGCCATTAGAAATATGAAGAATTAGAAAGAAAACACCGATTTGCAACTTTAAAAAAAAATTAGCAGGTGAAGTAAAATACTCAAATAATAAATTTACTCAGCGCATAACACTCTTATGATGAATAAACGCAGCACTATGTCCGCCTGGCTTAAATCAATATTCGGCAATATGACCGACGCTTCATTTACTAATCTCGACATTTTCATTTTTTTATATATAAACCGCGTTTTGTAAAAATATCTGGAGTAGTTGCTTATTGAAATTACCTCTAAATAAAAGTTGTTGCCTTTGAATTGACGTTGTTTTGATGTGTCTGCAACACAATGAAATGACGTCGTTGATATTTGCTCATAGCTCTGCGAAGAGAGAAAGAATACGATTAAATTTGAATAGAAAAAAAAATTAAAAAAAATGTATGTAAACAATGGTACATCTAGGCTTGCAAAGTGTATTTGGAAGGTGAGAATGATACTTTTGAGAAGTTTGATTGTGTAAAAATGCACGAGTTGTAAGCTACTTTTACATGAATAAACTAATATCATCTTGCTTTGAAAATAACATGTTTCAAGTAAAAGTCCTCGGGAAAACAAAGAACCTATTAGGTTTGTAACTGACTGACGACATAATTATATCTGGTTAATCAATCTCATAGACAGCTCGACTTCGCCTCGCCGTCTATGAGATTATTCAACCTGATATATTTATGTAGTCAATCAGTAACAAACCTTATACGCATTTGTTTTTAATTCCAAACGAAATTTCAAAAGACATTATATTAAATTTTAATCAATTTGCTTTAAATTGCAACTCTTGATACTTGAAATAGTATTAAACTCACGGTAAGTAATTTTTATTCCAATTGGTTTGAATGCAAAATCGATACTTGCACAAATTAATCAATCTACAGATTTATATTTCACGAGGTAATAAAAAAATGAACTAATTAATTGTTTAATGTTATGTTACTTCCTTTTTGCAACTTTAATTTCCTTGTATCAGTTGTCCTGCGGATGTTACACACATTAATTAAACTGAAATGACAAGTACAGTATAATTAGTTATAAGGTGAAAATGACGTTTACTCTCAAAATATTTCCTTTTTTTAATCTAAACAATAATAATACAAAAAAAAACCGTTTCGTATCTGACTGACGACATAATTATATCTAGTTAATCCATCTCACAGACAGCTCGACTTCGCCTGCCGTCTATGAGATTATTCAACCTGATATATTTCTGTATTCAATCAGTAACAAACCTAATACGCATTTGTTTTTAATTCCAAACGAAATTTCTAAAGACATTATATTACACCCCTGCGAATGTTATTGTCATTCAAATTTTATACCACGTGGTTTAATTTGACCCTTTCAGTTTCGGAGTAAAAATCGTACCTCGTGTATAAAGTCTATTTCACAGTATCTAGGTTCTAGTAGTCAAATCTAAAATCTAGAGGTTTATTGATTTTAAACTTTATCTTCATTGATTGGTCAATAAAATGTGTTTTAAAAATAAATGTGACTATACAAAAATTAGTTTTTGTCTGCTGTTGCAACAACTAACATGCTTAAAAAAGATCCCTCCTGAGGATTAATTTTCGATCCGCGCCTGACCTAGTAATAACATCAATAGTGAAACAGACTATACCATTTTATGCAGAATGTTCCTTGAAAATGGCTTGATATACTAAGTTTTAATGCAAAATAGACACCCATTATTTTTTTTAAAACATGGTATTGCACACCACAAGCATCAAACATGGCTATGATTTTATTAAGCAACCCAATGTTTATATTTTCAACCACTCTACACGTGTTTGAACACGAACGATAACTCTGTTCTGAATATTATCGTTTAATATAAATAACTGCTAGATGATAAAATAAGACATACATCTTGAAAGCTTTTCCCGTTTTACCATAAATCAAAGTAGGATATGATATGAAAAACGACCAGTACTTACGTATTTGGAGAATATTATCCGAACACTTATACTTCCGCTCGAAATTTCACAGGAACTGAACAAATATCGGTGAAGTCTCGTGAACTTTAATTAGAGCACCTCTGGATTTATTACTTCCTTAGCAACGATAAAGAAAACATTCCGAACACATTCGCAGGGGTGTATTAGATTTTAAGCAATGTGCTTAAAATTGCAACGCTTGATACTTGAAATAGTATTTAACTCACGGTTAGTAAAAATGAACGCCTGTTTTCTATTCCAATTGGTTTGAATGCAAAATCGATACTTGTACAAATTAATCAATCTACTAAGAACTGTATATGATATTAGTCATATATGGCCCCCATAATTTGCTAATTTTAAAGTGATTCAGGTACATTAATTTGTTATGTAACTTATAAAAGAGTTGACAGAAAATATGTTTTCACCTTATTAATTTATTTATATGCACTCACTGGCAGTATATGACGTCAGAAGTGACGCTATTTTTATAATTCAATCCAAATCAGTCAAAAATTTACATTTTTCTGGTCTTTTTTCGAATCGGAAATATAGACACTCTTTGAACAAGAACGAACTTTTTGACAGTTATAAGTACTGGAGAGATACATCTTTGGTGAAAATATTTTGTTTGTTCAAGCTTTCACTCAATGTTTCCTTAAAGAAAAAGCCGTTTTATGCTAAAAATGCGAAAATGGCGGGAAAAGGTAAACTTTATGATGTCATATTTTTGAATTGTGGGCACTAAAATCAAAATGAATATGATGAAAAAACTTCAAATGTATATTTTTTCAAATAAAACAAAGAATTTCAGTAAAATGACAATGTTCATTTAAGGGGGCCATTTTAAGCTCAAACCATATGTCGTCCTTTATATTTCACGAGGTAATAAAAAAATGAACTAATTAATTGTTTAAAGTTATGTTACTTCCTTTTTGCAACTTTAGTTTCCTTGTATCAGTTGTCCTGCGGATGTTACACACATTAATTAAACTGAAATGACAAGTACAGTATAATTAGTAAAAAGGTGAAAATGGCGTTTACTCTTAAAATATTTCCCTTTTTTAATCAACACAATAATAATACAAAACAAGTTTCGTTAATTAAAACAAAAAAGCGTTTTTGAATAGCGTTGTATAATAATAAAAAAAATGCAAACACTAAGGACTTTTGGTACATTTGTGTTTTAATAATATGCAAAAACATTTAATCTGTTTTATTAAGAATATATGATGTAAAATACAAATAAGCCTTTTTTTATCATGAAAGAAAACATTCATCGTATTTGTTAGAACAGTATGGACTGTGAAAACAACTTGAAAAAACCGATGCTTACTTTATTAAATGGGTAATGAAAAAGTAAAACAGAATTATAAATCGTGGTTGCTTACATGTTATTTATTATCTACATTAAAGGAAGTTTCCGATTACATGTATTTTCTTCAATTATGTATATCTTTTTTACACTGAGTGAAGTTAATAATTTGTATCAGTTTCACCCTCGCCCCTACTTGTTTATAGTTTGACTATTGAAACTATCCTTAACCCCATATTTATGCCTGGTTACGGCTTCTGTGCATGTGCGTTATCGTTTTTGAGGATGATATATACAATTTTGTTAACTTTATTCCAATATGTAACATGTATATAGCAGCTACTCTATTTAACGCAGAAGTTAAGGAAACATGTAGTTAGCAATGAGTAACCGGTATGTTTTCGTTTGGGCATTTTTGATTCGTTTGAAAACCAGCGCATTAAATCTTCTCCATGTATGGGGTTATATGAGCGGATGTAGACATTTCATAATGAGCAAAAATATTTCTGAAGTTTTATATTACTATGTTTCTCAATACAAATGACACGTTTTGGAAATGTTTTGCTATTTTATTCATTTAAAGACGGTTACTTTTTTCTTAAACCTTATGATGACTATAAAAATAATTTATTTATCATGTATTTACAAAAAAGAGTGTAATATTGATCTGCTTTTTATTATTACAAAATATATTGTTCCCTCTTCGGGTCCTATTTTGAATTACATGTATAGTAAAAAAAATACACAATGATATATATAAACTTTAACTCGGACTCGGTTTTAAAGGGTATTACGCAACATATTATCGATATCAATTATTAAATATATAATGTATAACATCATAATCGCTGCAACAATAGGAATATTACCATGTATCAATACTATCGTCTTTGTTGTCAATTGTTTGAAGTAGAGTAGAATTAATTAATACTTTTCTACAATTCTAGATTTTTTACAATTCTAACAAAAGAGATCAAACCATTTTCAGTATCCACATGCAATAACACCCAACCCCCCCCCCCCCCCCCCCACGAACATAAGATAAATAGATAAAGGATATCTAAGGAAAACAAATATCAAACTTTTTAAGTATCTTTATAGTTCTGAAGCAAATATAAAATCATTTATAGCTGTTTCTGAAACTCGGGTGGTATTGTGTTAAATTATTGTCATGATTTATCTTCTCTTTTTAAGGTTATCAACACTTAAGAGGCAATGTCAGTAAGCATTGAACTTTGCATGGAAAGTGAAAATTTGAAAAATCAATTAAAATCATTCTGAGTCGTCAAAGGAGAAACAAATAACATATTTGGACAAATTTTTAATGATATTTTTCTTGCTTTGATTCCATTACAATAAATTGTTTTTGTTCCATATTGTCTGTTTGTTTACAAAGCCCATGGTTCTTCTTGGTCACCTGAGTACCTGCAGCGTGGCATTTTCAATGTATATTCATGTGCATTATAATTACGGGGGCTATTATGAAATCATTCATTTTTAATACTTTGTAATTATTTAATCCAAAAAAAGTAAAAAGTTGAAGCATAAAATACAGTGACATAATTGAACAAATCTTAAAAAACAAAAAAATAATTGGGCAAAAATTACTCCCCCTACCCTATATAATTATTGGAGCCCTGTCATAACAAGAAAACTACTGATCCAGGGGCCATTTAATTCATAATTTCGGAAGAGGCGTTCTTCCTCATCATAACTATGTACTTTAATTTTAATTTTGGAGGAAGCACTCTTCCTCATCATTAATATATATGTACTTTAGTTAAAATTAGTTCAGTGGTTTCAGAGAAGAAGCTTAAAATGTTCAAAAGTTTACAACTAACGAACGACGAATGATGACGGACAAAAACAGATAGCAAAATGTCACCTGAAAGACTCGAATGACCTAAAAATAGTGAATCAGAAGTTCTAAGAAGATGCTAAAGTGGCCAAGCTTCTAAAATTGTCTACATCATTTTCAGCTTCTAGGGTCTCTTCTCCAACCATCAGATCACAACAGGAATCTTTCCTCCTTTTTAAGGCCAGTTTGCAGAAATAGCTGGAAACTTGATTTCTTGAAAGGAACTCATCAATTCTTAAAATGCGCTTTCCTTCTGCACGTTTCATTCTTCTGATCTCGGAGGCTAAATCCTCAGGGTTAAGTGTATGACCACTGCTTTCTCCCAACTCAAACTTCTCATTAAAGAAAGCTTTTTTGAGATTCAATGAATCGCTTAAACTCGCGTTTCGACTTCAAAGCACATCCTTTGTGAAGAACTTCAGCAGAACCAACTGGATATGTGTCTCCTTCTCAACAAGGGAGAGTGCATATTTATCCTTTAATTTATGCTTGTTTGGTTTTATCACTTAAACATTCCTGATGTATATTGTAGCTGTGTTTTCCAATGTCTAGATGTTTCAACAAATTTCCATGTTTGGAAAAAAAAGTTGAACAGCAAATTAAAGACCTTCTGGACAGGAAAATAGAGCACTATATCCATTCTAAAATACATGAGTATCATCATCTGTCTCCTCTTCTTCTCCAACTGAGATGTCATCATTGCTTGTCGCAGGAGCCGGACTTTGTTGTGTATCACATTTACAGCATTCACTTCGAGTTTCAAATACAGAAAGAACCTGTATTGTTTTGTCTAAAGCATGTGATCTATCCGACTGGTGTAAAGGGTAGGACTTCCCATTTCCCATGCCATACTGGCGCCATACTTTGAAGTTATCACTGCTATATTCGAAATTGTTTATACTCATTATGTCTTTCAACTTTTGGTTGACGGGAGGATTTTTGCAAGGAACTGCTGTAGCCAGAACAAAGGGAATATTTAACATGTTACTCTTCTGTACAGCAAGCATAAATTATTGGGCAGTGCGCACATTGTTCCCCTCACGAACATATTTTCGAATGGCAGATTTAATGTGCGCTGCTTTTCTATCGCATATTGATTTTCCTCCTTAATGGTCGGCAAAGTCATGGCATGGATACCAGTTCTTTTGTTCAATTCTACTATTGCTGATACGCCGAGATGCCGATGGAAACACCCAGCATTTTCTAATCGTATGAACGCTTCCGTAATATATGGGTTCTTTTTCTTTATTAACATTTAGGAATCCTCCAAGATGGCATTAGAAATCCTTGCATCTTTAGATGCATTATCAAAAAGATGGATGATAGTAACAAACAGAATAGCAGTTTTTACTTCAGTGTCAACAGCAGTTGCTCTGTATGATGCAACAGTGATGTGCCAATTCAACTTCTTTTTCCATACCATTTTGATTGTGACTCTCTAAAATACACAGTTATAACTGTTTATAATCAATATAAAAATGCAAATTTGTAGCCTATTTTTTTTAACTTATTCTTTTTACTATAGCATTTGTTTATATCTGCATGACAGGTTGGATGCCTATATATCATCAAATGTTTACATGTAATCACATTTACTTGCACACCAATGGAATGAACTTCATTGCCCAGTCTCTTTCAATGAAGACTTCCTGGCTTTGAAAATACTCTAGTTTATTAGTGGAACGTGCTAAATCCTGATTATATGTTCTCAAAACATGCATCTTTCACTCCTCTATTGCTTTTTTACTCTAGAAAAAAAGCGTAATTTAGAAATGAAAACTTTGGGAACAAGTTTAGAAATGCAATTTAAGAATATATGGAGTACATCCGTGTTGTGACGTACTATTTATTGACATAAACAAGAAAATCAAGTGTAAAACGAATCTGTAAGTCATGAGATTGAGTCCCTTTGAATTTGGTCCCATTGATTGAAATGTGTGTAGTATCCTCTCGTAGACCTCTTTCGCGGGGGTGTTAAGGAAGCATATGGAATCTGAGTTGCATGTAATTCCGTGAAATCACAAATCTTAGTTATTATGTACATATTCAAATATATAAGCTACGAAACGTAGACCAAAAACAAATAAAATATACTGAAGACAATTTTTGCCAGAAATTAGTTTGTATTACGTAGATTTACACATTGATGACGTCATGACTAAAAGTTGAATGTCGTGTGAATTTGATCGGAAAGCATTGTAAACATATTCAAAATATAACTAATCTAAGAACTCTTATAAAGTATTGTGGTGTGATTTATTGAGAATTGAACATAGGAATACTGGGGGAGATGTTAGTTTTATCAATCATTCGCTAAAAGGTATGTAAATTTGCTTTTATTTCTCGGCCAGGCTTTCCTCTGTCGTTGTTTACGATATAAAAATCCGACTAGAACAACACTACCCCGCGTATATTGAACTTGAAATTTTATACGTATCGTTAGTTTGATCAATGCTTAAATTGAAAAGTGCTGCTAGAATCCCATGATGTGTGTTGTTTTAATGCAATTTGCCGTTTTCCGTGCAAACTTTATAAACGTTGGGAAGGTTTTACGAGAACCGGATGAATAACTTTTTAATAAGGAAAAACATAGGATTCTAGCAGCGGTTTTGATTAAATTGAGATGTTTTGCCTTCACTTGGTATGTTTATTTTATTTTGGAAACCGCGGGGTAGTGTTGTTCTATCTCATTTTATGTTAAGGAATATACGTAAGCTATTTATAGTTGTCACGTGATAATGCACCAATGTGGCAGTGATGTGCTACCCGATTTTATTGCACTGACATCTATTTTAAAGGATAATACTAAGTTTTTGATCTTATTCAAAATAATTATTTAATTTCACGATTTTGAATACAACAGTCAAAATAAGACGGCATATTGCCCATATGCTTCCTTAACACCCCCGCGTTGTCAACTGGTTCGGACTCAAAAGGACTAGTCGGCTGAGTTTTGATGACATTATCTTCCTCGTCGCTCATGATGAATGATAATTAAATTCAGATTCACAAAAAATTGCACTTGGAATTTATGGAGGGTAATCGTGTTCAAAAATCCAGACATGTGAACATGTAAATCCGAATATGCAATCGTGTTGGTGTGTAAGTCTGGGGATAAAAGTGTGTAATTCTTATCGTGTAACCTATATAACTCGGGCATAAACACATGTAAGATTTGACTCAGTTCCTTCGTATAATGCACATTTTGCAGCTTAATTGTTTTCATTAGTTAATTAAACCTTCAACGTTGCACACTTTCAACCAGTAGTATCTGCATTTGTAACTTCCGACTCGACAATAGCACATATGACATGATACAAATTGACAAATGAAAAGTCTACAAGTTTGTCGAATTTTGACATGACCTTATATGGCAACTGCTTTGCTGCGGGAAAAGGCATGCTGTAATCGCCGTAATGGACGAAAAATAAACATATTATTCAGCTAAACTGTTGCAATAACCTTTAAATGAGCGACACTTTTTCTATCGGAAATACCGGTATTAGTTTTAGAAAATCATTGAGATATGATTGAAACTGGACCAAACAGGAAGAGGCTCATATATAAAAAAAAATCGTTGCTGATGTGACGAATGCACTAATTTTTGTTATATAATTATCATGGTATTATACGACAAGGGTTAAACAGAAATGTATAATATCCTATTTCTCTAAAATAATTTGACATGTAATTTAAACTGGAATAGAAGTTAATGCGTAATTTTTTTTTAGAAATGAGATGGATCAAGAAATTTCTTAAGGGGGTCAACATATTTTGAGCGACACGGGGTTCGGAGACCGCCGTTAGGTGCCGTGTAACTCCGTTGCTTCTGAGTTCTAAGAATTTTGAGAGAGAATTTTTAACCGGGTTTTCCGGTTATTGAAATAGTGAAAATGGCGGGCGGGCGAGTGGCTGGCAAAAGGTACGCTTACTGTACCGATAACCCCTCCCACAGTTTTCAAGATAGGTATTTGTTCTTTTGCAGATCAATTATACATTTATCAGAGGTATGCAAATTGCTAGGATTATGATTCCTGATAATTTATGAAAACAAATACCAGCCGTTGAACTAAGTCATTATGGCAAAAATATTGCATATAAAGTACCCTATTTCTCTGGATAGGTAGTATTTATCAATTCAGGATTGACAAATTTTCTCTTGTTAATTTTGTTATTTTCTAAATTAGTTAAAATTAAACTACTTGAAAAGATGTGTTTTTTTGCGGAAAAATGTATGTAACTATACATGTATTTATACTTTTTTAAAATATCAAAATGATTTTGTTGTGCAAGTACAAGATAAATAATAAATTAATCTAAAACTGTTATAAAAAGAAGTTCTATAATTATTAATTAAAGCACAAAGTCTTGTTAAGAATTCAAACGTTTTGAAGAAAAAGTAAGGGTATACGAGTATGTTTATTTTTTGTAATTATGTTTTCGGAAATTAGATTTCTGTATTAAGAAACGGGGTGGGTCAGATGAATTTGATCGTATATGACCTGGTAAGTTTTAATTATAAAATATTTTAAATTATATACTGTATTGACGATAATTTTACAAAATTAAGTAGCTGCTTTATGGTAAACAGTACATGTTCACAAGTGGCTGTAAAGCTGTGTTATAATAGCTCTCCGGAAAATTTTTATCAACAAACTTCACTAAGTGAGTCTGTATTGAACGGACATTCAGGACGTCATACTGATATCCCGTAATAATTGCTTGAAATTAAAAAAAACTTGCACTTCCATGATGAGCTTTTTCCCCCTATAATTATATTACCGACAAGGCAAAATGAAACATTTTTGAAAAAATAATCTATACAAATTTAATTTCATGACAGTTAACCTTATCTTGGGAATTTTTATTTATCTTTTTTAAAGGGGGGGGGGGGGGTGTCGCTTCTCATGTCTCATATTAATCAAAATCTCATGCCAATATCTTTAAATAGTTTGTTATACTTATTGATAACTTTGCAACTCAGTTATTGAATTGTCCGGCTGGCCGATCCGCGACCCCGTGTAATTTTTCGCGGGGGGGTTCTTGTCCCATCTTTGTGGTAGCGATAAGGATGCTTTTAGAGATACATGTATTTTCTTTATTCAGCCGACCTCTGTACTTTAACAATTTGTTGCATGTACTCTAGTAAACATGCATGTACATGTATATCCATATCCAAGTATATTCAAACAAAGTCATCATATATGTATTTTTTTTCCAGTTCTAAGAAGGTATCTGAAGCCGATTGAATTCCTCACTCGCATCTTTTATACATTCTCTTGATAAAATGTACACCAAGCTTATGATTTATTTGTCCGAAAAATAATACTTCCTAAAAATGTAAACGTTTTTGTCCAGAGATAAAATGATTATTAGCCTACCTAATATTTTTTTAATTTATTCCGTCCCCATTCCGGCGATTACGGCATGCCTTTACCTGCAGATATCCTTTTATATCTATGACGTCACTGTTTCCATATATGGTCATGTCAAAATTCGACAAACTTGTAGACTTTACATTTGTTGATTTGTAACATGTCAGCCGCGCTATTTCAGAAAACGGAAATACAAATGCATAGACTACAGATGGAAAGTGTGTATTATGGTGACAGGTACATGTAAATAACAAACAGCATTTTACAGCTGCAATTGTGCATCTGTAAAAAAAATTAGATTGAAGGCCTATGGGGTCAACTGTAAAGTCTTTCTGCCCGAGTTTTATAGGTTATACGATCAAAATTACACTCATTCATACTCGGGCTTACAAACCAACACGACTGCATATTCGGACTTACAAGTTTACATGTCTGGATTTTTGAACACGATTACCCTCCATAGGAATTCGCTTATTCCATTGACACTGATTTCACAATTTGTTTCACTTACATTGATATGTTTCACAAAACACAAGCACTAGAATTTCCTCTCAGAATTCCCATAGAAATCACTTGAAAACCCTTTTTCCGTTCACATGGTATCACTAAAATATTATATAATACAATATTGTTGTTACAAACTCATAATGATAATACTATTCTAATTATTAATGTAAAAGTTAATTCCATAAAATGTTCACTACGCACAGTATATGTTAAATATGGCACTCAAAAATAAGTATCTTAAGCTAAATTTCTAATTAAAGAATTACTGTTCGTTTTTAAAAAGTCAGAAAAATAATTGTAATAGTATGAATATTATGGATATCATATTATTTAAGTATATAGATTATGTAAAGGGTGAGTTAACCATGCATCGGACACATACCTTGGATCGGGCAACTTTGGTTATAGTCCAATCCACACTTGGCAAAAGTTGTTCCCCTTTGCGGGTCAACCCAAAGGTCAAAAGGGAAAAAACAACTTTTCCCTTCTTTAAGCAACCAAATATTTGGGCGTCCTCTGAAGAAGTCTTTTGGAATTTGATTTATTCCTTCGATGTGTGGGTTGCCCCAACTTAAGGCAATCAAAATTCACATGGAAATGGATTTTTAATGTCAAATGACAAAGTAACAACCCTCTAAACTACAAAGGCTACTGTGAGAAATATATGGGTTTTTCCTCAAAGATGGCGGCTAAGGGACATAATTTTTGTAAAGTGTGGATTCACTGGCGGATAAAATTTTCAAAGTATGCATGACTGTAGATGAGTTGATAAATTTTACATAGATAAGTTAGCATTTTGTGTTTCACTTTATTTATAATTATGACTGACTCAATGTAACACGTCATTGATACACTAGCTGTGCTATGTTGACTGTAATTCTGCTGCTCTAAAAACATATATAAACATCTGATCCTAATGCATGTTGACAGGTTCTGATAACAAACCAATTAAACTGTGTTTAAGTGTTGGTCATTTCATCATGGTGGCTGCATCAAATTCCCCAAGGCCCTGAACTTGGGGCTTCGACCAAGAATCGACTAGAAATCCTAGCAGTTTTGTTTAAACTGTAGACTGCGCTGTCATTTCCCTATTGCGATGCCAGCAAAAATTTCTGAATATTTAAAAGCTGGTCGAAGGTAAATTTATAATTGCATTTAAAACCAGATGGTCTATGTGCAATCATTCATTAATTACTGTATATTTTTTGAAATTTTTTCTAGGTAAATAAACTATTTTAATATAAGAATATTGAAAATTTGATATTTCTAACAGCTATTAAGGGGTCGGATACCGTAACGTCAATAGAATGTTGTAACTTTGATAACCTGGTTAATTTTGGGAGTTTTTTGGCATAAATGCCTAAAATATTTTGTTTTTAATCCAATACATGTATTAGGTATAAGTAACAATAAGGGCCAATTCATCTTTACGATTTATCAAGAGTTATCTGCGCTCTACGTTGGGAGGAGAGCGATTTAATAATGCTCTTATGCTTTTGTTTATACATAAAGACATCAAGGTATATGTCAGTAAAATCATTGACATATTTGTTTCCAGAAATCCAAGACTGATGTTGCTTGAAAATCCAACTGGTGATTAAAAGAAATGAAAACTTTATCTTGTTTGTTTATTTTTATTACTCATTTCTTCTTTTAAAAGTGTACATAACTAAAAAATACCACTATTTTGAGCCTGGTTTTACCTTCAAAATACACGAAAACCCAGGAGCTTCAGGGGGCTTTGCCCCCCGGGCCCCCACCAGGGCTTTGCCCTGGACACACGGGGGGGGGGGGGGGGGGGGCTCAAAGCGGCCCTCAGACCCCCTGCCTTTATCCACGCCCCCCTAACTACAAATCCTGTATCCGCCCCTGAGATTGGTCTATAAATGTACAAATAAATGTGCATGCGCTAATGTGTTGTTTCGTATATTCCTGAATTAGAACTAATGAACTTTATCACTAATAAGACTTTGACAGTGATATTATCAAAGAAATAGCAGTATAGGCATCGTAAAATGACGTCAAATACGCCATCATTGAAAATCCATATACGAAGATTTTACACTAAAGCATTATTTCAATGTTGTGTATTTGATTATAAATTAGTGAAAATGCACTCTCTGCGTAAAAAAATGGAAAGAAGTAAGTTTTGCAACAAAATTTGATTCAAATAAGTCCAAGAAATTCGAACAATTATTGTCAAGGTCATTTTTGCTCCAAATGTTCATTTCACCATGTATCGGACACAAATTAACCATGCATCGCACAGTTTTCTTTTAATAATAAGGAGATTATGTGTCCCATCCTTGTTATATACTTTCAATGTGAAATAATATGAATTATAAAAAAAATATTGATACAAATATATTCCTCAGACTACTTAAAATTCGAGTTTTATGAACACAGCCTTTTTAGTTCAAAGTCCCTGTATGAGCTGGCACGATAAAGAACCTCTTTTGATACAGATTTGAGGGTTTACATCAAAAGAAATCTGAATAGCAATTGATTAAATTTATTTTCCCGAACCTTTGTATTTTTTCATTAAAACCTGAAAAAATGTTCTTATTTTTAATATCTGCTGTAAGGATTTCCGATGCTTGATTAATATTGACCGATCCATGCTGAAATAGTTTAACACTTCATTAATTTGCTATTTTTTCAATGTTTTTAACAATTTCACTATTTTTTCTTCAATGATTAATCAAGGGAAAACCTGTAATTTTTAAAACAAGTTTAATTAATATTTGGATTATAAATGATGTGTGATCAAAGAGGAAAATATAAGGGTGTCCGATGCATGGTAAAATCACCCTATATATTTTAAGATAAAACCAACCAAATCTGACACACATTTTTGATACACACCACACACACTTAGATCTACTCTGTACCTTTACACACCTGTATATATACCCCAGGGGCAGTGATTTGGTAAACATTTGTGTGCACGAGTTTTATTGGTCAGATACATGTTAGGGTTTTTGTGGTTGGTTTGTTTATCTGACCATGATATAAGTTTTGTCAATCTTCGTTTGGTCAACCAGAGGGTAGCATGTAATATATACATTTGTTGTATTCAGTAGTATATATTCACTATATAACTCTATATAGACGAATAGTCAAATAATTGTAATATTAGCTAGTCCGAAAAATATTGACCGGTCAATATTTTTTGATATTGACCGGCTAGGAATAATATCTAGAGAACATTCCCTCTATTTCAAAAAACGCCTCTGATTAGTTGATTCGTAAACGATGACGTAAATAACTCTTCGCGACTCCAAAACAAGGTGACGTCATAATAGACAGTCAGTCAAGGCAAGTAAACAACGGACGCGCAATGCGACGGTTTGCCATCATAACGGATATAAGGATTTGCGAGTTACTGTGAAGTAAAATCAGGTAGAACATCTTATATTAATTCTTTCGGTCGGCGGAATATCACCAATGACCGTTTGATGCTGAAGATATTTTGGAAATGAACTTTGCACAAAATGAAATCGTGAATTATTTGTTGAGCCGAGAAAATTACGGCGATCTGTTTTCAATTACTTTCTTCATTTTGGTTTGTTTCTTCATATAACAAAACAAATGTTGACTGTGTTTTCGGGCAACATTGAGTATATTAGCCCCCTTGGGACGAAAATATTGCCTTCCGCTTCGCGTCGGGCAATATTTCGTCCCTCGGGGGCTAGTATAATCATTGTTGCCCTCAACCCCAGTCAATATTTGTATAGTATGAACTAGCTGAATCAGACCTACATCATAAAGTTTGACAACATACTATTTCTCATTTTTTCTCTATTTAACATATAAACGAATACCCAATGTATAAAATATTATTAACATGTACTTTTCTATTAATTAGCAAATAAGTAATTTCTTATGAAGCACTTTAACTAATTAGAATGAATGAGTGTCATGAAAGAGTATTATAGATTTATTTAGTAAATTTTGATTATAAAGTCAGTATTTGATTCTTATTCAAAGGAGCGACTGCTTTTCTAATCAGTTTACATACTGTTTTTATGATGATCAAATATTTGGTCTAATTGTTCAAAATGAGCAATGTAAATGAATTTTATTCAATAGTATATTTAGCATTCTGTTAATTGAATTACAGATATACATAACCATTATAAACTCATCATAAGATGAATAGAGAAAAGCTTATTCCCATAGAATGGTGAGAACATTTCTAATGAATAATGTGTCTATTATAATTTTAATTGCAAATTATTTTTATGATTATTATGGGAGAAGTGCATATATATACATTGAAATTGTAAGAGTTACCTCCCTTTAATTGTTTTATGTAAATATATTATATGAATTATGATATCGCTATGAAATTATGTGATAATTCAAATCTAGATGGAAATTAAGTAAACTATCATAGCATGAGGATTATTGTTTTATATTTGCACGGCTCTCTATCATTTGATTAATTTCAACCACTGTCACTGTGTCCACAATAAATATCCGAATTATCTTTATAAGTAAAACCTGTAACATAATGTTCGTTGAGCAGGTGCTGTCACTACCGGGAATAAACAAAGTGTCTGTAAATGTAAAGTCCAAAAACTTCAACGGCTGGTTGTCTCCGGAATGTTCACTCACAGTCTGTCGAGGATCTAAAAACACGTTGGGCGCCATTGTAACCCGGGATATTTGGGTCGGTCTTAAGTCCGTTGTGGATGGAAAGTTGACTTGTATTCAGTTTACCTCTTTATTTGATGTAATAAATTACAAAATAGGTATAAATAAACCCTGCAATAAAATAAACATACATGTAGTTTTGACAAAGTATAAAAATATCCTCTTTACCAACTAGACTCACAAATATTTGTGTCTGCATTTAGATTATCTGCTGATTAAATAAATAAACAATTATATAATAAAATCCGTATAAACAGACCTGTACGTTATCATGTCAAACTTATTTCACATGAATTTATAATTGAATTGTAGAAATATTAATCAGTTTCATAAAACTAGTACTATGATACCTGTATATCTATAGGCCTATATACAACTATACGTGGACTAAGATTAAACAATGTTTAAACAATGCTTAAACTATGATTACCTCACATGAGGTGTAAAGGTTGGTTAAAAAAATATTCAAGATGTACAAATAATACTGTAGTTGATAATCTAAATTCCAGAAAAAAATACTCTTACAATTCTTTGTACTCATTGATCAGACTGAATTTTACTATTAAACAAAATTTATGATATTGTAACGTGCCCGAGGATCAAGTAAAACACGGTTTAAAAGTTACAGAAATTTAATTGTGATTAAACAGCAATATAATTATAAATATGAACTGGTATATCTCTTGGAACTCTTGGTTGGTAAATGATTAAAGCAGCAGATAAATATAACACGGGTGTATTTCTTAAAAAAAAGGGGTGGGGGATGTCGACTGGCACCCAACGTACGTATATAGATTTAGTAATCAATATTCCGTAAATGTTTGGTGTCTGTATAACTGTTTCCCAAACTTACATTTTGTTCAGTTCTGCTGGTTACTGCTTACTCTCTGTAGCCTACCGCTCGTTCTCTCCCTCTCTGCTAGATCCGCCTGCTATATATACTCTTCCTTGTCACCAATGTAAATAGTGACGTAGTACCCAAAACTACGTTACTGACTTTGGTGACTTTTACCAAACTCCCATAACCGGAAGTTCAGTTACCAATGTCTATGCGGTGCATGGAAATTTTTTTTACGAGAAATTACGTTTGGTATGGGATTCCATCGATAATAAAACAGCATGGGGAAATATATGAATAACTAAGTTATGGTTAGCAGGTATGATTTGTTTACCAAGTCGAAATAAGCGCTATCTAATGACATTTCTTATTCACCACGTCACCAATCGCCAACACGTGCACCAACAATGTCGCCAATTCAAATCACCAACAATCACCAACACGTTGTTGTAATTGGTGTACCGTTTAATTAATGAATACATGTATTCAACTACAAATCATCTGCAACACAGCATTCAAAAATTGCGCTTAGTATTTCGGTAACACAAGGGGAGTAAGTATTAAAAAGAAGTATAACTCTAAACCCATGTATTTCAATATTTAGTCATTTCATTTCTAAACCAATTATATAATATCTTAGATATCTTTATGAAAAATCTCAAAATATAACTGTATTTAAATATGAGCTAGTATAAACATTTCTATAAATTAACTGACCTGATAGAGAATATAAATTTCAAGTAGAAACAAGTAGACTTCCAAATAGGAACTGGTTTCACAAAAAAAATTCCCACTAAAATTGTTACATGACCAATAAAGTAACAGCTTACCAATTTTATCCAATAGAAATACAGGAAAACAGGTGTATTCCTTCTAAATACAGATTTTGCATTGCCAGAGTTACATGTAAACATAACAAATGATAGGACTCTTACATTAAGGTTAGGTTACTGTATTAAATATTTTAGTTAAATATTGCATTTACTAAATAATAATAATATGAAAAAAATTACTGTACCAATATTCAAATAGTTTCATATTAGAAATTTTTTTTTAACATAATCATCAAAATTAAGCAAAAATACATATAATATAATAAACATATTTAATGCATAAAATTTCACTCTACCACATATAATTGTGTGAACATTAACTTTTATGCAATATAATTTGTGTTTTATGCAACATGTTTCACATAAACAAAAGTATTTATGACATAATTTATATTTAATTAAAACCAGAGTAGAAACCGTTATTTTTTGTGTGATAGTTGATTTTGGGCTTAAATGTTCTCGGTAATCGGCTTGGGTGTGTGGTAATGAAAACAATGTTAACAAATCGTACACAGAATGTGAATCTGTGTAAATCTTTATTTAACTAGTATGTAATCATCATTTTCTTACACAGAAAGAAATGTATTTATGATAGATTTTATATTTACTTAAACAGGAGTTGGATTTTTATAATTGAACCCACTATTTTCTGTGTAATTTGATCTCGGGCTGATATGTTCGCGGCGATCGGATCGGTGTTCGGTAATGAGAAATATGTTAACAATACAGAAAATCTAATGATTATTTACATGTAAGCTCATAATTGTAGTGAAAAAAATTAACTGGTCATTTTTATACATTCTATAGATAATGCAGCGATGATTAACAACTCGGCCATTGTTACATGTACTAAAAAAAATTCCAAGTAAATCTTTATTCGTACGTGTTCTTTTTAAAATAATGCCATTATCAGTTTATTTAAAACGATTATACGTTTATCATGAATATCGTTTAACCTTTCCTATCATGTGTGTATACTGTTGTGTCGTGCGTTAATCTTCTCCTATCGTGCGTGCATACTGTTCTATCGTGCGTTAATGCTATCCTATCGTGAGTAAATCCTATCCTATCGTTTATTTTGTAAAAATAACGTTGCACGTACTTTTTCTTGCTTATCTATAGTCAAAAATAAGATTTAAATGCGATTTTATATTTTATTTTCAAAACAATCTAAGCATAAAATCCCGCATATATGTACACATTGAAACACAAAACCAAAGATAAGTAAAACAAAAAGGGTTTATTAAAAACTTTAACATATATTTTAACTGTTTAATTTTTTGTTTTATGTACTAAAAAAATATAATGCAACCTTCAATGCGTAACTTCAACCCTTATATACAAAAAAAAAACATGCAGAAACGCTTTAGACTTGAATTGATACATAACAGTATAATAGCAAAGCATTGAACGTGTCGCTCAAACCCTTATCTGAACCATATATATGAAAATAAGCCACTGTGTAAAACTGCTAATCACGTTAGCTATCAAGGAGTTCACTCCAGACGACGCGATGAAAACAGACTTTAGAATGCTTTGATTGTGTTTATATACAAGAACTTACCGAAATATGTTTCTTAAGACTTTTATTCCACCACCAGTAAGCAGCATTATTCCCTTGTTTTGATTTCGAATCATTAGGCTAGGGTTTGTTTTATAAAACATCAACAACTGTTCCTCGTTCGATTCAATTCAAACTAACGAGCATTCGCAACTTTGTCTACGTCAACAAACTTGAATATTCAAGTCTTCTGATAGGTATTTCCATTTAATGAAGTAAATAAGCTCTAAGAAAAATTGCTGAGAGCTAAACAATTACTTCAAGGTTTATTTTAGTGAAACTTTACATTAAAACAATTAGATTTATCTCTGAAATTACGTACTACATTGCATTGCGCAAGGTCACAATAACCGCATAACACAACGTTGCATCATCGTTTTTAATTTTTGAAAAAAATTTATTTTGGGTCGGCTAATAAAAATATGGGCAAATTGTTGCACGATGAAAACACGTACACTTTAGTTCAACTAGCATGTCCTTTTTAAAATCAATAACAGTCACTTATATGCAATATATTTCGGAAGAAAAAAACCATATATCACAGTACAATATTTTATGTTCATAGTGGTCACGTGATATGGCAGTCGCATGGTACAAGCAGATGTATTTGTGGTTTTGAGGTCATTTAAAAAATTCAATATTGCAAGGGCATAATCATGTCAAAATTCACAGCTGATTTATAAAATGACTTGATATTGTATCGTAGATAATAAAAAAAAACGTTGCAAACTTTTTAAGATAAGATTATTTGTTAGTAGAAACCGTTATTTATAATGCATATGTTGAATAAATTTCAGAAAATAATAATTAATTTGTAAGATTTTACAAGGATCTTAGAAATTTTTAAGTTACATAGCATATTTAAAATTCACATGAAGAAGTTTGTCAGGATCAGGTAAGTGTATGCCCCTGCAATTAAATGTATTATTTAGGTACTCGGCTTTAAAATATACAATATTTTATACAAAACAGAGGTTGCCTCTTTATACGATGCATACTTATTACAAAATGAAAATAAGACTATATAGGTAGCATTCTACTAATAATAATGTTAAACAAAATATTCATTTATAATTGTCCTTTATTCTATGATAAATATATATATATATATATATATATATATATATATATATATATATATATATATATATATATATATATATATATATATATATATATATATAAACACAAAGAATAAGTCCAATGCTCAAACAACTTGTTTTAGCATTGGACTTATTCTTTGTGTTTATTCATCCCCGATACCAAGAAAAATGATTTATTATATATAAATATATATCTCTCAAGCAGTTGAAGAAGGTTTTGCATTAAAACAGCATAGTTTGATTTTTTCGTCATCACGTGGTTACGTTCCACGTTTCGATGAAAAGTACTTGATTCACCCTTTATTTTTGCCATGGGAAATAAATTGAGTTTCCATGTTAGTTCATGGGTTAATATGTGGTTTCGTTTATACTTTTTTTTAAGGTTACCAAAAATAAGGAGGCATCATATAGCCTTTTTAAAAGCAAACGTAGCGCAATTCTCAAAACTATTCAATGAACCTGATGGAACCGTTAATTAAGCCATGTGTAGCATTGGATTCCTTGACCAAAAGGCTTTTAGGATGCAGTCAAACATGTTTATGGATTGTTATAAAAAAGAGAAAAAATTTAAACATCAAAATAGGAAAAGCAACTTTGTTTACGATAAACGCACATTCATCTTAGAATATACAAATGATATATGGCAATGAAAAAAGGCAGAATAAGCTAAAACATATTGCAGTTTATCAATCTTAACCTCGAATGTCATAAGAAAATTAAAAATCAATAAGAATTAATGATCGAACTGTTAATCATTCACTTTCGTACACAACGCATGGATTAGAAAAAGAAATGAATGTAACGTCTTGAAAAACGAGAAAGGCACAAATATCCCATTTTTACTTTTTTAAGCGCTAAGCATAGCTTTGCGCTTTATTGTCGTTAGATTCGATTCCGGTGCATCGAATAATCGCCCCCTATGAGCAGAAATATACATCGTTTAAACTAGTTAGGGAACCAGTTTCAGGGGTTTATCCACATAACTGCACAGGTTATTGTGAGTCTAATGTACGGGCTATTGGGAATTTAATGTACGGGACTTACATACATCATTGCAGGGACTTTCATGCAGTAATGAGGAAATACGAATCGTATAGTGCGTATACAGAAGCTGAAATGTAATATACATTTATCTTTTATATACATACAGAAGCTGGGTTTGCGTTTTTCAGTACTATCAGTACTTTGATTAACAGTTTATCAACTGATGAAAAATAATTGAAAGTACTAGATAAGGCAAGATATAAAAATCAAAAATATTCCTTAAACTAAATGATATACAAGATGTTTACAAAATAAAATGTAGAATTTTTGATTCTTTTCTTTCTAATGTAAGAATAATTGACAAAAAGATAGGGACGATCTACTATCATTTACTGAACTGTATCGTATATTTGCATTTCCCTTAGCTCCTCACAATTAACATAGTCTCTAGAGACATCGGGAAGGTTGACATCACATGATTCTTGATGATCGTATGGTTGATGCTGTGTTAGCTGTCTCTTCCTGTCATTTAAGAGTTATAAAAAAGTCATGGTTTAAAGCAGGGTGTATTTCATATTATGTTAAACATATCATTTCAGATTTACATGTAAATAATACACAAATACTGAGAAAAAGGAATACATACCGTATCATTATATTATAACCAATTAGAATTCCAATGACAGTAAGACATAGACAAAAGGCGCCAAGAAGACTGTAAAACTTGATGTTATTTATAATGTCTGCAAATTCTGAAACTGATATTTGACTACCTTTATGAAAACAGTTCTACATGATATTTTTCAGTTTATAAAACCGATATAATAGGCAAAAAATATAAGTAAATTGTTAAGACAATCTTTTTTGTCCAGGCTAATAGGTTTGCTATTGTATAACTTAATAGATATCATTATTTGTTATATTCAGTAGTATATAGCGCTATATAGACGAACAGTCAATAATTGTGATATTAACTCGTCCGAAAAAATATTGACCGGTCAATATATTTTTTTTATTTTGACCGGCTAGTAACAATTTTTAGATAATATTCCCTCTATTTTAAGTAATCGCTTCTGATTTGTTGATTCGTAAACGGTGACGTAAATAGATTATAGGAAAAGAAGATGACGTCATAATAGGCAGTCAGTCAAGGCAAGTAAACAACAAACGCGCAATGCGACAGTTTGCTATCATAACGGAAATAAGGTTTCGCGAATTACTGTGAGGTAAAATCAGATAGAACATCTGT
The DNA here is from genome assembly GCF_902806645.1 of Magallana gigas. NCBI lineage: Eukaryota > Metazoa > Mollusca > Bivalvia > Ostreida > Ostreidae > Magallana > Magallana gigas. The sequence continues at coordinate 42,470,404 of NC_047560.1, read as the reverse complement.
AACCTAATTCCTACGACCGGCAGAATATCACCAGCTAGTGATATCACCGTTTGATGCCGACGAAATTGTCTTTCGTTCCTCAGGTGCTAATATAATCAATATTGCCACAACCCCAGTCAATATTTGTATAATGTTGTTTCTCGATTGTTCAACGAAATATAAAAGCAATACCAGTTTCACATCGTTGGCCTTTGTATCCCTGTTTACAAACATTACAGATGCCAGACTCCATGTGACACTCCTGACAATTGACATCTGGACAGGGGATGCTACAGTTGGATCCGAAATATCCTTTTGGAGAACATCCTAGAAAATTTATAATGTTGCTCAAAATAATAAAGTTGACATAGGTTGTTTTTCCTATATTTGATAGAAATATCTTTGTTGTATGTATAGAAAGCATACACTTTGAAATATATTCTTGTAGTAAGATTATCTGTATTAATACAGCTGTATATGTACGTATATGATATCCATGTTTTCATGGTCGTTTGAGTTGTATGTATTATCAAAAGATCTCTTCAATAAAATCAAATTGTAACTGGTTTATATAAGGCACATGGATTGAATGTAACATACATATAGACAATCAGTTGCACTGGTCGCATTGCAAAATATTGAACAACGTTTAAAGGGGCATGGCCACGGTTGTGGTCAAAAATATTTTTTTTATTTTAATGATTTCAATGCTTCAGTAAGGCATTTTCAATAGGCAACCAACATTTGAGTGTCATTTGTTGAATTATAAGTGAGTTCCAGGGCTCTGCTATGTAAACAAAGCTTTGTTTACATTTTGAAGCCTTTGATAACATTTTGAATGTTGAAGTGAAATTCTAGTTTTAGACCTAAAATAAATGTGTTAATCGTTAGAAACTGTTTATTCCTCCTTAGAGTGAATAATAAGATAGACAAATCAGCTTTAAAAGATGTTTACTGGTTACACTAAACCTATGTAAACAAAAACAGGCCACGAGCCTTGTTTACATGACAATGAATTGTGAGCCCTGTATCTTGCTTAACAGTCAACGACTGACACTCAAATTTCACACGATCATTAGAAATACATTCCTAAAGCATAGTAAATAACAAAATCAGAAAAATAAAATTTGACCAAAATCGTGAACATTTCCCTTTAAATCAATCCTTAATTAAAACACAGCGGCGGTAGAAAATATATATACCGTAGAGTTCACTGCAAAAATATCCCTTCCATCCCAAGAGACAACCAGAATCACACAAACCATTGACGTTGTTGCATCCATTACATGTTTTGATACATGTATGGGAACAGTTTTTCCCAAAGAATCCGTGTCGGCAAGCTGTTTGACATAAAAATATATCAAATATCATCTATCTATCTATCTATCTATCTATCTATCTATCTATCCATCTATCTATCTGTATATCGATCGTTTATCTATCTATCTATCTATCTATCTATCTAATCCATCTATCTATCTATCTATCTATCTATCTATCTATCTATCTATCTATCTATCTATCTATCTATCTATCTATCTATCTATCCAGCCATTCATCCATTCATTCATTCATTCATCCTCTTAAGAGATATATTCATGAAATAAATAACAGTATGAAAGATTTACTCACGCGTTTTACACATTTCTCCAAAGTATCCAACATCGCATGCAGTTAAGCAAGAACCATTTGTATTTGAACACATACGGCAGTTACCACATGTGCCTCTGCATTCCAGTCCATACGAACCTAACGTACATGCTGTTGAAAAATCTACAGATATTAAAACCCTGATAGAATTAAAAAGAAAACGATATAGGTCTGTTACTAATTTATATCAAATACGAAACGTACATATTGTAAAATGTCGAATTAAATAATTAATAAATGTCATATCAAATTTGATATGAGAATTGCCATGGTATGTTGTACAAAGCAGCCGTTCATATATTCTGACAAATTTACATGACTAAGGGCAGTGAACTCAAGTCATTTCAACTCTTCAATAGTTCATTGTAAGAGGGGTCAGAGTGGGGGGGGGGATGTGTGTTTTTGTTCGATTTATGTTTCTTTATATTAAGACAGAAACAAAAACTAAATAAAGTTGCATCACTAAATGGTATATAAATGACCAATTATGACCCATGTGGGTTGAAACTTTAACCCACACATCCCTGCGAATGTGTTCAGAATGTTTTCTTTATCGTTGCTAAGTATGTAATAAATCCAAAGATGCTCGAATGAAAGTTCAGGAGACTTCCCCGAGATTTGTTCAGTTCCTGTGAATATTGAGGGGAAGTATAAGTGTTCAGATAATAATCTCAGTAATGGTCGTTTTCATATCATATCCTACTTTGATTTATGTTAAAATATAAAACGCTATTAAAATATATGCCTTATTTCATCATGAAGCGGTTATTTAAACTAACAGATGAAATTCAGAAACGACTTATCGTTCGGGTTCAACCACTTTACACGTGGCTGAAAATGTAAACGTTACATGAATTGACAAAATCATAGCCATGTTTAACGCTTTTGAGGTTCATTACACTGCTTTTTTTTTTAAAGAAAAAAAAAAAGAATGGGTGTCTGTTTTGTATAAAAACTTAGTATATCGAGCCATTTTCAAATAGCATTCTGCATAAAATAGTATAGTCTGTTTCACTATTGATTCTATTATTAGGTCAGACGCGGATCAGAATTTAATCCTTAGAGCAGGAAAACCCTATCTTTTCTATTGACACATTTATTTCTAAAACTCATTTTATCCACCAAGAAATGAATATAAAGTTTAAATTCAATAAACATTTAGATTTTATATTCGACTACAAGTATCTAGATTCTATAAAATAGACTATAAACAGGTAGCAAAGTTTTTTACTGCGAAACTGAAAGGGTCTAATGAAACCACGTGGTCTAAATTTAAATGACAATAACAACACAAGGGTGCACAGCGCATGACAATACAAAATAGTTACTGGTAACATTGAAATCCATCAAAACACCGATCCATTGATCTATTAAACATTGAAACATATCCATATACCTGATTCTATGAAAGATTCACTCACGTGTTTTACACAAATTCCCATGATAACCAGCGACACATCCAGTTAAACACGTTCCATTAGAATATGAACACTTGTAAACATCAAGACAGTTGCCGCATTTTTCTTTGCAATCAACACCATATGATCCTGTGCTACAAGCTGTTGAAATACAATTTCAATAACTGTTTACAGGGCTATTTCGCCACGTGTTATTTTCGTCCTTTTTCAGTTGCAAACGGCTTCGCCCCGTCTTAAATTCGCCCATAGATTGTTGTATTTAAATAGAGATAATATGGTACATTGGAATTCGCCCAGTCTTAAATTCGCCCGTTTACAGCGTGGGCGAGAAGGGCGAAAATAAAATGGGGCGAATATTTTCCTGTACACAGTAACTACATCAGAAAAATATCACGATAGACTTTCTTGAGAATTATTGTGTAAATTCCCGATTATGTGATTCAATTACTCACGTGATTTGCACAAGAATCCCTGAAAGCCATCTTTACATCCTCCTAAGCACTTCCCATTAGTTTTTAAACACCGGCTAACATTACGACAGTTTCCGCAAGTTTCCTTACATTCGAATCCATACGTACCTACAGCACAAGCTGTTCAAAAATATAAATATACACTTTGTACATGCACTTACATGTGAATGTAGAAACAAAATAGACTCCATACACCTTAAGCAGAATAACGAGCATAACCAATGTCGTCCTAAAACACTAACACTGACAGCAATGTTTAATTATTCAAGACTGTGTCTGCTTGTAGTTATTCCATTTTGTAAATAAAGTAAGCAAATAACTTAGGAATGAATAAGAGGCCTGTGGGGCCACATCGCTCACCTGAGCAACAAAGACTTTAAATGGGTGTTCAAAAGATATTGTGTGCAATATGGCCCCTTAGTAGCATAACAAAAAATAAATCTTTGACATTGTACCTTTATGAAATACTCATTTTACCGAGAATAAGAAAATCCTACGCAAGATATAAAACCAATTTGTCTTTCCCATTATAATAAAACGACTGTTGTTTACCTGGCGTAAACTCGTTTGACTTTCATAACTTTACTCACACTTAATTGATGAATACACTGAAATTAAAAAATGTTGTCAGGTGACATGTTAAAGAGCTATAAAAATCAATGTATTGACAGGCATATCACTCCGTTCTACTAAGGCCCACCCATTATTTTCATCTTTATTCAAAATCAACAAATGGCTTCAAACCAGGATAATTTTCTGCTGTAATATGTTCTTTGGAGTAGCGATAATGCCTTTATTCCCGTAGCAGAAATGTATCAGAACTATGGAAGCTGTGTCGTTTTAATTTACTATGTCCGAAAAACTATCAAAATTGATGAAGATTTCATATTATTCATTATATAAAGAGGGGGCCCCAGTGAGTACTTACAGCATATCATCCTTTAATTGTTTGTACAAGTATTAAAAGTTTACCGAGACATTTCTAATGATCAACAAAAATTTCAGCGTCAATCGTAGAATTATAAGCAAGATACAGAGCTCACAATTCTGCTAGTTTTGAGTCATATTTTGTTCACATGAGTTTATTACATTCAGCTTAAGATGTTTAACTTGGTATTTCCTATTCAGCATTTAAAAATGGAAAAAAGAATTTTTGAAAAACAAACAAATTCATCTTTGTGAGATCGACCCCTTTATCATACGTCATGGCTTCTTTAAACAAAGAACCTCGTTTAAGAAGTATGGCATTAAACATAAATTATAAAGGTTTTTTTTTCTTAAATAAGTCCGCAAACCCGTAAAATGTCGACCCGGGTTTGCCTACCCATTTTACCAACTTGAAAATTAACAATCGTCAGTAAATTCCAAAAAACGCTTTATTGTCTATTAATATTTAAAGCGAATACAAATATACCTGTCTGTAACATGCCCTGAAATCTTCAATGACATTAGTTAATTATTATCTACGTAAATTGAAAAATCTTAATCTGCCCCGGCTTTTATTTTGTCCCGGCCCGGGTTTGCCTACCAATTTCACCAAAAATCGTATAAAATACCGAACCTGAAGATATAAACTGATTAAAACACGCCTTTACTTTATTATTATTTTCGTTACAACTCAGATTTGATTCAGAATTAGCTCATAATTTTTGCAATTTATATTTTCCTTTCCATATGATTGTTCAGCTAAATTACGTTGAATTTTACCTAGCAGTTTGTGAGAAGGAGATATGGACAAGCTTACAAATATCAATTAAAAAGGTAATTAGAGTAGTTATATGTTTGTTTTTCTGTCCGTCTGTCTGTCTCTCCTTTATCTCTCTTTCTATCTCTCTTTCTTTCCGTCTTCTTATGACTGTCTGTCTGTCTGTCTCTCTCTCTCTTTTTCTCTGTATTTGTTTGTTAAATTGGTGCCAAAAACATACAGAAAACTTCCATTTCACAAAGCTCGTTGTAAGCATAGGTAGAATAACCATCAGGATAAGGAGGATGCGTTCTGTTGTTGTGATATATGACGTATCTTCCGCTCTCCTGGTTCGGACATATTATGTTCATCGGGTTAGTTATTGTTTCTATTGTGAAGTTCCTGTCCATGAAGCAAAGAATTCCATCGTTTTTGTTAGTTGTGTTTGATACGTACACTGAGAATCCCAAAAATCTTGAGGCATACACGTTGATTATATCTAACCAAAATCAAAGATTGTATAGAAGTAAATGTTATTTTTGTTATCTGTGCAAAAAATATGAAATGAAATAAGTAAAGGAAACATATTCATAATTTTTAAAATTTACGCACTGTATTTAACACTAAAATATACAAAAACATAAATAAATACCTGAATCTGTATGTTCCGTCCTGTAATATATGACAATATGATGGATTATGTGTATTCTTCCAAGGTCCACCCGCCACTCTGCTGTAGATTGGTAATCGTCTGATATCACACATTGTCCTCCAGCAGCAGAAAGGTCTGAATAGAGACCGTCCACAGCACGCTCTGCTCCCCATTGACTGTATTTATAAGGATTCTGCTCCCATGCAGATTTTTTGAATCCGACGTTTTCTGATTGAAAAGAAAAATGTTCTTGTATTACCGGACTTTTATTCTGATATGATTTATGCTGTTTCAACATTAAATTTTTGAAATCACAAAGAACAAATAAGTAGTATTTTTTTTAATACATGTAGTTATACTCTATTTATCTTTTGCACACAAAAGTTGATGAAGTTAGATTAAAAAAATGAAAAAAAAAGATAATTAAAGTATCGCCACGCCTTTTTAATATCTATCTCTTTAAAATATTTTTTTCAAATAATATTAGCAACTTTTTCCTGTCTAGACAAAAGTGAAACTTCAAATAAGGAATATAAAAAAGGACCACGGGTTTGACAGTGAATATATAGTTATAAAATCACAACTTCTTTGACCATAAATATTTGTGTAAATAGTACAAATATTCCTACCGTAAGTTACACCTTGACAGAATAAAACGCTCAAAGCAATGTAAATCTTTGTGACACCCATGGGGGCAATGAAACCATTGAGTATCTGTAAGTGAAAACATTTAATAAAGCCAAGATTTTTTTGTGAATTCATTTAAATGCTACTTACAGGATGAAACTCTGCTAATCAATAATCAAGGAGTAAAGTTCAATTGAGAGGTCTAAAAACTTGACTGAATGGTAGAGTATAACAACCGCAACCATAATTGTAGTTTTGTGCGACAATGATACAAAAAAGTTGATTCTTCATGTCCAAATTTTAGAAAGATGTCGTTTATTCTTTTCGTTTATCATTTAGGCAACTTAATTGATGATTTTTAAATTCAGACAATATTCATTTTAGTTTATTTTACAATTTTTTACTCTTCAATAATGCAGATATAATTCAGTGAAATGTACCTATTATTAATTTTGATAATATAATACTCACGGTAAATGATAATGAACGCCCACTGTTTATTCGATTTGCGATGCAAATTAAAACATTCTGGAAACTGAACTGGATTGAACTTGCTACAACTTAAAATGCTATGGGGTAATCAAGAATCAAAATTAAGTGTTTAGGATTATTGTTTTTTTCCTGTTTTACGCATACATTTCCGTGACTGGGGTTGTTTGCAGATGTAATAAGCATTCATATATCAGCAATAAAACACAATGTGTGAAGGGCGTTCAAGTATTTCCTGATTTCAACTATAACTATCGACTAACAAAGCTTTTCGTGAACTAGAAAAAAAAACCCACATGTTTTTCTATGCAACTAATTTAAACAATGACAATTACAAATTCCTAAATACCGTGCATTAATCATCGATTGTAAGGCATATTCATTATATGAGGCAAAATATTTGATCAGTTAATTGTCATTCGCCCTTTTGATAAACCATTCATGACCAACGCCATAAGACGTAAAATGTGCCAACGTAATAGGATTTATTATAAAGCAGAAAACTAATAGTGACTACCAATGGAACAAATATCGTTGCTTAAGAAATCAGGTTTTTGACATAGTTCGTACTGAAAAAAATAAGTTTAAGCAGAAACTTACATCACAAATATTAGATAAATCAATTCCTCCTGGTAAATGGTGGCGAATAGTTAAATCATAAACAAAGTGTAACAATAAGAAAAAGTACCACCTCCAATGAAGTCAATTGGGAAAATACATATACATTCAGTAGATAAAGCATCAGAACTTAACAAAAAATTGGAAGCATATCACAAATAGAAAAAAAACCCTAATGAACCCAGGCTTCCACCTCAGGGCCCAGGGCCCCCTCACAGCATAGAATGAATCAACATCATAGCCCAAGATGTTGTTGTTCAATTATTAAATCTAAATATCACCAAACCTCCTGGCCCAGAGGGTATCTCACCTAAGATTCTTAAAAATGTCATACCTTCAATCTAGCATCCAATCGCTAAATTATTTAACCTTACACTATTACCTTTTATATGGAAATAGTCACATATTACACCTGTATATAAGAACAAGGGCAACCCAGAGGACCCTTCAAACTATAGACCAATTGCACTCACATGACATGCACCTTATGCAAAATAGTGGAAAAATTATTTTCAAAAACCTGCATAATTATATTAGGACCACAATCTTTTATTTAAAAACCAATCAGGATTTCAACTATTAATCAGCTTACTGAAATTTATAATATTTTAATATCTAACCTTGATAAAAGGTAAAATATTATGTTCATATTTTTGTGATATATCAAAAGCATTTAATAAGGTCTAGCATAAAGGTTTCATCTATAAATTACAAAATTTGGGAATCAGAGGAGAAATCTTTGGATGGATAAAAAACTATATTACTGATAGAACACAAAAGGTTGTCATCGAGGGCTATTCCTCAGGAATTGAAACCACGAATGCAGGAGTACCCCAGGGGTCAGTACTAGGACTCTTTCTTTTTCTTATTTACATTATTGATATTGTTGAAAATATATGCAACCAAATAAGACTTTTTGCAGATGACACATCACTTTTGTAGTGGTTGATGATAATGATAATAATTCAGCTAAATCATTAAAAGCTGATCTTGAAAAAATCAAACAGTGGTCTAATCAATGGCTGGTGGATTTTAATCCAAACAAAACAATAAATGTTAACTTTTCTATAAAAAATCAATCCTCAGGTGTCTTTTGGTAACAATTTAAACAATTTAATCCAAAAATATAATCATGGTTTCTTAGGACTTACTTTGCAATCAAATGGGGGATGGTCACATCATATGTCAAATATCTACGAAAAAGCATGCCAAAGATTGAACATGCTACGCATTCTTAAATACAAAATAAATAGGGAATGATTGATTAAAATATACATTGCATTCATTCGCCCTGCGTTAGAGTATGATGATGTAGTCTGGGACAATTGTACATATGAACAAAGTAATTTATTGGAAAGCATAAAGATTGAAGCGGCACGAATAATTACTTGTCTTGGACAAAACTCATCTAAACAATACCTTTATCAGGAATTAGGCTTGGAAACACTTAAGAAACGTCGAAATAAGCATCAATTATTATTGTTCAAAATATTAAACAATTATACCCCTGAATACGTATCTAAAATTCTTGGCGAATGTTTCCCCCACATAATACCTACAATCTTCGTTACAATTTCATCTATTGCACTCCTGTTACAAGAAGAACATCTTACTTCAATATTTTTATACCATTTACAATTATACTTTGGAACAATCTACCTCAAAATACAAAAAAAGAAATATATAACTGCAGTTTCAGCATTTAAGAACAGCCTTAAAATATAGTTTTTACACTGTCCATTATATGCCTCCCAAAGAAAATCTCTATGTAATTATATAAACGACAATGCCATACCAATCACAATTAAGAATCTACTTTTTGGAAGTGATAAACTAACATTTCAAAAAAATAACTGGCTACTTTTTGATAAAACTCACTTTTACACAAGAAGTACAAACATATTTAAGTAGGTTAGGTAAAAATGTACACATTGTATAAAAATGTATCAAAATGGGTAAGTCTGACTTTCCCTACACCCCATTCTTTTCATTTTTTATTGCCTATTTGTTTTCCCCCTCCCACCACCACCCCCTTCCCCTTCAACTTTCCATTTTATGTACTCTTTTTTCAATTTTTGTTTTGTTATTATTACATTACATATACTTTTTTTCTATTTTCATCCTTAGCAATTAACCAGTATTTTTCTATTTTTTTTTTATTTTCATTTTCCTATCATTGGCTATTTGTTTTGTTTATTTATTTATTTTTTTTACACTGTACCTCCTATGCTATATATTATGTTAATCCTTCATTGTGTTGTTCCATTGTTCATTATATATTATTCTGAATTGAAAATTATAGTCAGTTGGAATCAGACCTTAGGTGCTGATGCATACCAAACTCACGAAAAAGTATATTTCATGTAAAGTCTAAATAAAAGTCTGAAAACTGAAATGCGTGTTGGTTTGTTGGAGGATACATGAGGCTGGATCAAACAACAAGAGAATAAGCTCACGGTTGGCCCACGATTAGTCCTGCACGGGAGAGAGCGTCCCGTAATAAACGTGTAAAAATGTCCCTTCATTTGGTCACTATTCTTTAACTAGGTAATTTGTATACTTAACGATCTACGCAATCTTTAACTTGAACATGGTTTTCAATGAGATAATTATATAATGTATCAACATATAATTTTAATGACAACTATTTTTTATCACAAATATGGAACTTATATCATCTAAATCGGTGCAACAATTTAGTATTCAAACCATATCAACGTTGCATTTATGTTGTACTAAATCTGCATTACTGGTTGCTCATGACGCATGTTATAGTGTTTTCTGCAGAGAAACTGTTAAAGTTAAAAAAAAAATAGATGACCCTCAAAATGTTATATGCAGGAAATAAGTGGGAAAATACCATGTTAATTAATTGATTTTTTAACGTTATCTACGCCATGAGCGAGGCTATTGGAAATACATTTGCTTGGTAGATAGATGCATAGAATATATGCATAATTACCTTTGAATGTTTTTTTTCGCATAAAATACATGTATAATTGACCTAATGATTGAGTAATAAAACAATCATTTAACCCTGAAACAATGAACAAAGCATATTGATTTATAGACGATAATGCGAGCTTAGAAGTTTGAGGAGGTGACAAACATTACAGTTGACAGTTAGAATTACTAACTATAGAATGATTTGTTACAACTGTAAGAAAATGGGGCAAACAACGGTGTGAAAATTAAAAACAAAACCAAGTGCTTAAGAAGAAGCACTAAGGGTTCTTTTGTTTAACTGACTCTCATGACAGCTTATTTGAGTAAGTTTTAGCGATTTGTACAGTGTTGTGTACGTTTATAAGTTACTGAAGTTATGGATGATGGAAAAGTTAATTTGTTACATTATAAACCATGCAATACTGTGATTTATCGAAAGAATAAAATTGATATTCCTTCTCACTGTGAGTATATTGAAATGGATTATGTTAAGAGTATATGTCAACCTACGCTACGTTTATATATATATATATATATATATATATATATATATATATATATATATATATATATATATATATATATATATATATATATCTATGAATAAGTGATATCCCGTAATTACTTCTTATAAGTATATCGTTGAAGTGTCGTCTGGATAACTCAAATAATTATTGAAAATCGAAAACACTTATCTGACAGATAATACTTTACAAAATCCGGATTTTGAAGCAATGACAGGAAATCAATTAACATGGACAAGTTAAAAGAACACACAATTCCTGGTCATGTTACTTTTAATATAGCCTACAGAAATGGTTACACACTCACAAATGATGGCACATGCGTGTCAAAACATTTATTTATACATAATATGTAAACAAAACAAGACTTGGTATATGTTGCTCTTTGCCACCAGCGTCACTTTAATTGTTACATAAAATCTTTACACATAACGTACAATTACATGTACATAAAATAATATTACGTAATACTATAATTGAGATTTTATAAAATGATGTCACAATTATGCATTTGGTATTTACATTATGTAATTATCATAAATTTCTGATAACAGTTACATATATAGACAATTATGCAGTTTATTGATTGGCTGTATTTGGAAACTGAAATCGAAAATTAGTTACGAAATATTTATAATTGCACATAAACATTAAAATACACGCATGAAACAGAAGAAAAAAAAAGAAAATGAAAGAAAATACTATGAAAAATTAAACATTAGAGGCAGGTGGGGAATTTTAAAGAAATATTCCGAAAGAACAGAATTGGAAGTCACAGGTTTTACGTGTACATTTGCAGCGTCCTGAAAGAAAGTGAATTAGCGCATTTTTTCAAAACATAAAGAGTCGCTAGAGTTCCCGCGTTTAATTTCATTCGTCACATGATGACAACAATATTGAGTGACCAAATACAACACTTTCTACTTCTTGATGATATACATTAAAAAGTGCAATAACTCTAGATCTTAAGCCTAAAAATTGTAAAATCAATATTTATAAAGGGGGACGAAAGTGGATGGAGGGTTTTGTTTGTTTTGAAAGTTTAATCCGTCAACGTGACGACACAATATGCAATATATTTACAAATAAGATACTTTGTCAGAGAAACAGTTCACATGATATAAACAAAAATTGTTCTACGACTAATTTATAACAATTGACGGAAACCGTCCGGTTTATCCATAAAGAATGAATAATAATAATATACTTGCTACGATCAGTTAGTGTTTCAAACATTTAAAATGAATACATTTTTTTTTTTACAGTTTCATAAATTAATACTTCACATATATAAGATAATTATGCCATTAAAACTTTACAGGAAAAATCTAAAGGACTGTCTACAATTAAATCAAATTGCCTTCATTTCTTGATTACCCCATGCATGGCATGAAAGACCGTGGACGTGAAAAAAATGCCAAGGTTATTAAATCAAGAAACATGTTAATAATATCACTTTTTATCATTGCACCTTTAGAAAACATCTATAGTTTGCTTTTATTTATATGAGCATTTCTTAATTATACCGTTTTTAATCAACTCGCTCCAAAGACCATTTCCATAGACATTATTAAATGCATGTTTAAGATCATCAAATGCACATTCAAGCATATACACAAGTGTTTGTAATTAAAATTGCAGTGTTTTTGTTATTATCTAAAATTAAATGGTTTTATTTTTCTAAAACAACCTACTTAGATTTCACTGATAAGGTTAATCTCTGATGCATATCTAAGACTCCAAAGTCTGATGATTACGCCAAAGTCCCATGATCTGCGCCAAAGGCAAAACCATAAACGGGCACCAAAGTCCGATGGCGACGGAATAAGAATGTCTGTGACGTCTCGTCACACCATCTTTGTTTTCAATATATAGACACCATAATTTTATACCTGAATAATTTTCATATGTACAGCTAATGGCGGGTTTCTTGTTTCAATTTGAAAAAAGGAAATTGTTAAGACTTGAGTATGTTCTAATTACAATTGCAGAAATCGATACCATCAAAGTCTTGTAAAATTTTAAGTACAGAAGTGGTATATAGGACATAGTTTACGGTACTACTGTTAATACAAGTTGTCCCACCTTTATTCCTGCCACTACCAGATCGGCTATTAATATTGTTTATTTCATTAATTAAAAAAAATCAATTAATTTATATCAATATTTATATCAGTGGTATCTTCTACAGTTCTCTCAAGCAGAACATGACAGCTTTCAAATGCCTGTTCAACAATAAAAAATGTACATCGATTTAAAGGGGCATAGACCGAATTTGATTAATATTATTTTTCCGATGATAATGTTTACAATGCTTCAGTAAGACAATTTTCATCGGCAACCAAACTTTGAGTGTCTATCGTTGAGTAATGCAATGTTTTAATATGTACATGTAACAGCTTTTGTTTACATTTAATGTTAAAGTGAAAATTCAAGTTTTCATTCTAAACTGAATATGTTGAGCGTTACATGTAGGAAGTGTTGACTTATGCTTTAAATGAATACAAAGATAGAAAAACCAGCTTGAACAGATTTTAACTGGCATATTCAACCTATGTAAACAAACAAAAAACAAAAACAAAACAACCAGGTCACGAGTCTTGTTATTAATCGAGACAAAGTTCTGTGAGCCCTGTATTTTGCATACTTCTCTACGACTGGCTATCGAATTTTATGAGATCGATAGTAATGCAGTCATAAAGCACTGTAAATAGTAACAAGAGGCCCATGGGCCACATCGCTCACCTGAGGAACAAGCGGTATGATAAAATCAGCTCAATGGAGTCATAATACAAACTATCTGGACAATGTACAATAATTCATGTAAATCCTGAATAAATAAAATCCATTTTCCCCTGGATATTCTTATGTTTATAATCATTAGTCCCTTTTCTAACAGGATGATTTTATAGTCATATCATATGTTGAGTATTGCAGATCTAAAAAAGATCCCTAACAATAGTTTATATATGGGATATAAACGTACATCAAACTCTGAACCTTCTCGTGAGGCCAAAGAATTGTCCTGGGGCCAAAGTCTTAACAATTATAAAGAATCATCTGGCTGATTAATTTCTGAGAAGATTTTTAAAGATTTACCCTATATATTCCTTTGTTTAACTTTGACCCCCCCCCCCCCATTGTGGCCGCACCCTACCCCTGGGGATCATTATTTTCACAACTTTGAATCTACACTACCTGAGGATGCTTTCACACAAGTTTCAGCTTTCCTGGCTGATTAGTTTCTGAGAAGAAGATTTTTAAAGAATAACTCTGTTTATTCCTATGTAAAACATCGACCTCCCATTGTGGCCCAAACCTACCCCCAGGGGTCATGATTTTCACAAATTTGAATCTACACTACCTGAGTATGCTTCCACACAAGTTTTAGCTTTCCTGGCTAATTAGTTTCTGAGAAGAAGATTTTTAAAGATTTACTGTATATAATCATATGTTAAACTTCGATCCCCCATTGTGGCCCCAACCTACCCCCAGGGGTCATGATTTTTACAACTTTAAATCTACACTACCTGAGGATGCTTCCACACAAGTTCCAGCTTTGCCGGCGAATTAGTTTCTGAGAAAAAGATTTTTAAAGATTTACTGAATATATTCCTATGTAAAACGTCGATCCCCTATCGTGGCCCCACCCTACCCTCGGGGGTCATGATTTTCAGAAATTTGAATCTTCACTACCTAAGGATGCATCCACACAAGTGTCAGCTTTCCTGGCCGATTAGTTTCTGAGAAGAAGATTTTTAAAGAATTACTTTTTATATTCATATGTTAAACTTCGACCCTCCATTATGGCCCCACCCTACCCCCAGGGGTCATGATTTTCACATCTTTGAATCTACACTACCTGAGTATGCTTCCACACAAGTTTCAGCTTTCCTGGCCGATTAGTTTCTGAGAAGAAGATTTCTAAAGAGTTACTCTATATATTCATGTTAAACTTCGACCCCCCATTGTGGCCCCATCCTCAGGTGAGCTAAAAAGGTTAAGTTTACAATTCAATAAGTGGGTTTCTGGAAGAACAGATTTTGAAAATTTTCGTAATAAATATTGACAATTTTTTATACTTTTTTAATCTTTAGCTTTTAAGATCTGTGTACAAACATAGAATTGTGAGCAAATCTCTGTATCTTGCTTATAATTCGAAGCTTAACACTCAAATATGGTAAGTAAATAGAAATTGTAAACAACATGCACTACATGTATAACAAATAAAGAACACAATTTATTTTTTCGAAATAAATCATATATATATACATGGATATACCTACATATTTCCGTAAGCGATATCAAACTCTATTTAAACTGAAAAAACTAGAGAAAATGCCGAGCATCTCAACAAAACCTATTGCATTAATCTACCATTACGCAAAAGATAATGCCGAATTACCGATAGAATGAATTGTATATGAGTACCCCTACATCAGATTTTGCTTAATTAGCGCAGGTAAACAGTTTACGTAACTGTTTGATTTACCGAAGTCTCTGATTGATTTGATACGTAAAAATCACGAAATACAGACGATAGTTTCCAGGTTACAAAGCATAAATAATGAAAACGAAACGAAAATCAGAACAAGCTAACACCAACGTCATGTGTGAAAACTGTCAACGCATTGAAATATTTAGCCTCAATTTACTTCACAAAATCGGCACCAATATATTTTTCATGTTTCAAAACTTCCCTTCATACGCGAACTGTTGCACAACAAGCAAATTCATCATAGTCAGATCGACCCTTTTTCGTATAATGTCATGGCTTCTTTAAACAAAGAACCTCGTTTTAGAAGTATGGAATACGAGTCTTGGTAAAATGGGTATGCAAACCCGGGCCGTGGCAAAATAAATGCCGGGGCAGATCGGCAATCGTCAATTCCAAATACGCATTATTTTGCAGCAATATCTACAGCGAATACAAATATACTAGTCCATCAAATATCCTGAAATTTTAATGAGATTGGCAGATTAATAACTGCCAATCTTTTGTTTTGCCCAGGCCAAGTCTTGCCTACCCATTTTACCGGATGCCGAGCCCGATTGAAACACGCCTTTCCATTATTATTATTTTCGTAATAACTTCGATTTGAAACAAAATAACCCCTTAATTTTTGCAATTTATATTTTCCTTCCCATAAGGATAATTTATGCTAAACTACGTTGAATTTGCCTCGGTAGTTCTTGAGAAGAAGATTTTTAAAAATGCACCCCCCTTTTTCTACAGTTTCAAGGTTTTCTCCGCTTTGAATACAGATCGGACTTTAATTTTTGCAATTTATATTCGCCCTCCCATAAGGATGCTTTGTGCCAAATTTGGTTGAAATTGGATAAGCAGTTTTAGAGAAGAAGTTCAAAATGTAAAAAGTTTACAGACGGACAGACAGACAGACGGACAGACGGACAGACGGACGACGGACAAAATGTGATCAGAATAGCTCACTTGAGCTTTCAGCTCAGGTGAGCTAAAAACATAAATTTAAAATAGAATTTAACTATCATCATAGCTATGTCCCTTCAAAATATATTAATCAATGTACTGAAGTACTGACGTGAGTTGATTTTATCGATTATTATACATTTCAAATTCAACAATATCTAATATTGCATAAAAAGTAGTTTCTAATATGTATTTGAATAACACACATTTTTTTATAACATGGATTCTCTGACTTTTTCACCAAGAATTTCGAGAAAACCCCATATGAATCATGTGTAATATTTAAAAATAGAATTTAGACATCAAACTGCGTATCAATAATCGAAATGTGTCTGGGAAATTGTATAGATCCAAGCATATTGAACTCTGGTCTCGTTAACTCAGACGCTCGGCTACTAGTATATCCGTTAATCTCCAAAAAACAAGAGAGACTTTGCTTGTCGGACATTTACGGAGACAACCGTCAGATTGAACAATACTATATTAAACTATGGCGTAGGAATACCTACGACCAAAAGAAATATTTAGATTGTTTTTACCATTTAATATCTGACCATTTTATAGGTATTTATAAATATGTTTTCTAGAAAAAACAATGCTTAAAGACAATGTACACCGAATTCATCGATTATTTTCAAGAACTAAGTCTTGTCAGTTGTGATTTGTGCTTAGGTCCAAAACCTTTTCACTTTCGGTTTGTCATAGTAAATGCATAGAAGAGTTGATTAAAGTCAACTCTCAGAAATCATCAGAAATAAAAACATCGTTCAAATTTAGCTATAAATCAACTTTGACATTAAAGTTGCCCAATAGACAAGGGCATTTAGATTCATTTGTAATACTGATCAATTCTTGTTTCTAATAATTTCTAATAGTTTCTAATAAACAGGCAGGTAATGCATGGACTACATTCTAGTAGAATGTAATCAACGCCGCAAATAAGTTTTCATGCAAATTTGGAAATAATATTGTCTTGTTTAAACCAAAACACATATTCACAATTTGCGTCATTTCTACATATTTTACTGTTGTATCCCTTACCACTTTTAAGATTTGAACGGAGCGGGCATTTGTAATTTATCGACTGTTTTATATGTTATATCACCGGGTATTACAAGAAATAAACAGCAATTTAAAAAAGTTCTACGGGATATGGTGTTGGTTGGTCACGTGATCAAATCATGTGAAGCCCGAAGGGCTTCTCAGTAAATTTGATCACGTACCAACCAAATTTATTTCCTAGTGACGACCTTTTTAACATTGCTGATTATTATATTTTTGTTTGAAAAAAACCCCCCAAAAAAACAAAAAAACCGAATCGTTCAGAACGGTTAAAATTACAGAGAGTTTATGTTAACAATAATTCAAGCGACAAGCGATAAACGCATGCCATAGCCATTGTGAAGTCACGAAATATCTCATACAGCAATGAACGTTTCGCTATTCTATAGGTTTATATAAGGAAACATATTTGCTAGTGTATATATTTGAGTATCATAAAAATCGTCAGTTTTGGTTTCAGTAAAACGTATTTCATCATATTTTGAAACGACCCCGGGAGTTGATCTTTTACGCTGTTTTTTGTTTGGTTGTCGGTAACTTCCTCGCAAGGTTTGTTGACTCGAATGGCTAGATAAATTTTGTCACTTACATGCAATTTGAGGGGCGGATTCGACACATGAAGACATTTTCCTCCATGCACATGACACCACGGATCTGTTTTGTGCTTTTTTCTTTCTTGGCACGACACGTGTCCGGGTAAAACTTTTCTTCTATCTACAATTTCTCGGGAGTATTGTATATTTACCAAAACATTAGATCCCTTTATTTTCTCTGCAAAGTGGGCCCGAATGAACTCCCTTGTTATACCTGAAATATGCCACAATGTTTCGTGGATGTTCACAAAAAATGCTCAAACTTCCCCTCAAAAGAAACGAAATGCTATTAGTCTAATTCCCCTAGATGTAATATACACAGGTGCCATGTTATGTAATAATTATCATCATTACCCTTAAAAAAAATCTTTTTTGAACTTTTCATGTCTTGAACAATTTTCCTCTTTTCAGATACTCTATCTAATCGTTCTTCTACAATTATTTCGACCTTTGAGTCTAACACGGCATGCAGGACGAATGTTAGGAATTTAAACACGTCGCAAACATATTGCTCTCACACTGGTCTAAATAAAACAATAACATGGTTGCAAGACTTAATGGATCTTTGGAAACCTTGCGGAACCAGCAGTGTTAAATTATATTACAGAAGAGAAGGTAGCCACATTTTAATATCTGTTATTTTTACAAATACATGAAATGAATATCAAATCCAATAAATTGAGTACATGAACATACCAAAATGAAATTATATTTCAATGCAATTGAGCTTACATTCAAATCAGAAAACGTAAAGTGTCATTGATCAAAAATGTAAATGATGCAAACGAAGCGGCGCGTATGGTATAAAACAATAAACGCAACATTCAAATGGATATGCCTTCAGCTAATGCAGAACTATTGAACTAAATTTAATGGATTGAACCTTAATAGAAAATTGAAACCGGAATCGGCTGATTTGAAAACGAAAAGGAAATACATGCGATGGCGTGTGATATTAATCACTGTGTAGCAAGATTCGTCATAAATGGTTTATTAGTCCCCAACCGGTTTTTACCGGAGGGGACTATAGCTTTCCTCTGTGTCTGTCTGTTCGTCCCACTTCAGTTTTCCACACGTTTTTCCTTTATACGTTTGAGGAATAATATGAAATTTACTGAACAGCTTCAAAATATCACTACAGATCAAGTTTACACTTTTGTAGCGTCTGGTTGACATATTTTAGAGAAAATTAATGTTTTATATTCCAGTTTTTTAATGGTCGGGTTCGATATTCTGCATTACAGTGCATTGTTTTCACAATTTCCACAAACCGCTAGGGGACGTGTATTGCTTATGCAATACTCTCAGAATGCTCAGATCGCTGGAATATGAAACTGGGCATAGCCATGATGCAAGAAGACGAAACCCCATTAATCATGGACCAAAGTAGTTGATATGCCGACAAAGAATAGTACGTATGTCCAACTTTTGTAAATTTGGTGGTAACTAGATAACCAAGGAAGTACTTAAATGGCCGTATATCTGCCGCTTGGAATACGCTGAAGGAGTTGGTGCACTATTTAGATCTTCGCTTTACGATGCTTATTCTGATTACCGATCATGTACGTGTGTTGATTTAGCAAATCTAAACAGCAGTGATACCGTGAAAGTTTATAGGCCTATATGCTCATTAATATAATTATTCCTGGAATGGGAACAGCCAGCTTCGCCGTAAATGTTGATCGTTGATCTCAAGCAGAGGAAATAAATAGAAGGCTTTTAATTTTCTATTTAGTGAATTGATTAATGTGAATTGTTTATCGTTCAAGGTTTAACTTTTAATTTTTTATAAATATAAAGTTGTATTTTGTTTGTTTGCAATTAAAGAGACAAAACTTTATATTTTGTTGACAGTGTTTATTTTGGAAATTCCCGTTCTATAAATAGAGTTAAGTCAAAACATTACAGAAATGTAGATCAGGCAAAAAGCCTATTGATGCAGGTCTTAAAAATGTTTTCGACCAATCAGAAGCGTCACTAGCTCGTCAAACTAATAAATATAAAATATTATTAAAAGACGAACACTTGTCTTAGCTGCAGATCTAAAATAAACTGGGGTTAACATGTTATAGTCTATACACACCTACACACACAAACAAATAAATTAACACCCTTTTTTGCATATTAATTTTAATTTTTTAAACATTCTGTTACATGTAAATACCAAATGCAATCATTCCCCGACATTTTATTACTATTTTCATCAATATTTTGGCCTGATGTTTTTTTTAAACACGCTTACCGACATCAGGTAGTAAAGTTACATTCAAATCGATAGTTTCATTTTTTACACGTAAAAAAAGCTTCTTCACTTTATGAGAATGACTAGTGTTTAAAAATGTTCACAGTCAACTTTAGAGACGACATCTGGTTATAGGTTGTAATATTTTGATATCAAATATTAGAGCCCATTGTGAAAAATTATCTTCTGCCTTTTTTCGCTTCGGGGTTTGTGCATGTTTACAGACGAAATATAAAACATTTGTTACTTTGAAATTAATCAGGCAGCCTTATCATAGCCGCGAAGACTTTACGAGAGTCTTGGCCCCTAAATTCAGGGGCCAGACCCTTTTTGTTGAGTTCATTCATAATGTCTCACGAATAAAAAATATTTTTGTTCTTACACCTATCTAAACTTCTTGTTCATTTTTTTATGATACAAATGATTGAATATTTTAGGGACAAGCCCTTTAGATCCTTAATGGGGACAGACATTGGTGTTTTGATTAATGGAATCGCTAAGTATCATCAATGCAGGCATTTTATCTTCTACAATGCTAAACAAAATATGTCTCCTTCTCAAGATATGTTAAATCTGTCTAAATCTTCTTTTAAATCTACAATTTTGCTGATTGAAGCTTAAAATGGAAATCCATTCTTGTAATACCTTTAATAACCAGACCAACTTGAATAATTTATGTGAAAATAAATTCACCAAAACTATTATGTTCAATGGTAGTGAGGGCTTTTTAAACTGTAAAGAAATCCGTTATAAAAGTGTTAAACGTAGTTATTATTCGTTTTTAGAAATACGTCCAACAAGAAAGAAATGAATTGACCTAAATCAGAAAAAAAAATGTAATTAATATTTTCCTTTTTGTACGGTTTCTTCTTCTTATAGATGGCTGAACAGAATTTTACAATTGTACGCCTGCATATCTAGTTGTTCACCCTTTTAGATATTTTAATTTTGGGTTGGTCAACCATATTTTTGGAGGGTCAAATGGGATGGGATCAAACATTGAATCCTATGACAAAAATTGTACACTATATTGTATATAGTTTTAGCTTTGGAACCGTTAAAAATATTTACATGGGGTCTTCAGATGCATATAGTGAGTGTTAAAAAGCAGTTTATATGGTACATTAGATATGGTCCCTGGGTTCATCCTTAGCACACAGCTTTGGGAAATTACTGAATATCTAAAAAAACAACTGTTGACATCCCCACCCCTAAACCATGTGTATCCTTGTTTTACTTGTTTCAAGGGGGATCAAATTTATATTGTTATAACCACATCATCAATTCAGCAGTAAATACGAGGCAAATTCCACTAATGGCGTTTAAAGAGAAAGCAAATTTGATTGATAAACCATTTCCTATTCATTTAAAGATTAGCACGTCAGTGGAATGACAAGATTAATAAAAATGACACATTCGTAAATGATGTCTAATATGTTGTCATTTTAATCCGACAATAGATTGTGTTGAACGCATTTTAGGTTTTGATTTTTTGTTAAATGGTACTGCACACCTTAAAATTCATCGGCTGCTAATATCAATAGTTACGGATACTCTGAAGCAAATTGTCAACATCATCAAAATATATTGCATGTATTATAATTTAGTACAGAATTGTTTTCCCTTGAGAAAGATGGTATCCGGGGAAATTTTTGTTCGCCACTGCATGAGTCCCGTTTTCAATAATTTGAATCAATTCAATAAGTTTGATAGGTGATAAGTTTGGGGGAGGGGGGTTGGATGTCTGGAACGCCCCAATTTCTCTTTGTTTTAATATTCACGCATGTTAAAAAATGCGACAAAAAAATAATATGTCAAGATTTTATTTTACTTACTGAAAATAAAACAAACGATTGAAATAATTAAAAAGGCTGTCATTTTATAAAGGAGCAATATTATTAGTATCCAATCCTATCTACGATAAGTGCAATATTATACATGCCGAAATGCATTAATCTTTTCTTTGCCTATATAAAAAAAAAACCATGTAATATATACATGTAGATAATGATAAATTCCATTGTCATTTTTAATTACTATCTCTATTACATCCTTAGCAATACATAGTCCTAGAAACCGATTCAGGTTGCTTAAAGGAAGTTGAATTGCATTGAGATATCACATTCACCAGTGTTGTTTGATACACTTACCAAAAATTAATGAAACAAAACAGATATGTTTTTGCATACAAATATTCATATTATTAATAGGTATGTCGCTATCTCTTGGCGGTATATTTCAAAACAAGCAAACATGTATTTGCCGTAACTTAATACTACAACACTTGTTTTACAGTGAATAAATGACAATAACAAGCCGTGAACTATCTCAAAAATCCATAAAAAAAATCATAATGTAAAACAAAAGAAAGCTTGGAATGGTTATATATTTACCAAAAAATGAAATGCAACGAAAGTGTGTTACATGTATATCTGCTTGAGCTGTTGATATATAAACACTATCTTATAAGAACTTTACATATACTAATATATGTAGCAATTAAATCAATAATTTGACAATTACAAGGTGTACTTATATAGTTATATCAAATAACAAATGACAAGAACCCCCCAAAAAAGATAATTAGAAATGATAATTTATGGGGATTTTTTTCACTCTGGGAAGAAAATAATGCTGACCTTTATGATTTGTATAAAATATATTGAAAACAAAAAGAACAAAAGAAAGACTTTATATTCAAACTTTTTTTTTCTTGCTACGGTTTCTTATCATAAACCTAAACAGAAAAAGATAAATGTGCTAACAAAGTTTATTGTGATAAAATTCAGAAAGGTTACGACATATATACAATAAACGACAATTTTAATTAATTACCACTTCTATCGATGCGATTTTGCATCAAACACAGAATCTCAGTTCCATTACTATATATACATGTATTGTCTATTTATTAGTTGCTGGCCCTTGGAGATGATCGTAGTGAGATGGTTCGCTGAGTTGACCCAATTCTTGGTATCCGGTGTTTTCTTCCTCTGTATCATAAATCCCAGGGGTGGAAATGGTATCAGTGTCCTTCGTTTCCTCTTGAATAATGTCATGTCTTTTGCATGCGTTGTTTCTAAAAATCCTGTAACATTAAAGTTACGTTTCATTTTTTGGCGGTAAGTGACTGTTTTGCCTATAGTGTATTCATATCTATACTTATAAATTATACCATTCTGCAAATAAACTACAAAACGCCTGCTCCAGAGTAACTGCTGATACCTTTGGTATTTCAACACATGTGATCATGAGATGATGTCCGTAAGGTATAACTGAATTTTAACTGATACGTTATAATTGTGAAATTAATTAAAAACCTACTTCCATTTTCAATAAATAAGCCCGAAATAGCAAAAATGAGAGTAAGGTGGTAGACACGCTTTGTTGGATCCAAGTCAGGCGTAGTTTCGATCAGAATATGTACTTGCATTGAAATAATATTGAATAAATACACAAAGCGTAAATATATTTATTGTGAGCCTATTTAGAAAATACATAGAAGTTAAGATTTGACAAATGTTGAATAAATAAAATTAGTCGATTCGTTTTTCAGTGGATGGTTTTAGTTTTAATACTTATTGGCTTGCAAAGCACGACCTCTGGTGATAGAATAGGATAGAACTTTCCACAATGGGGTAACCAAGAAAGCGGATTGACTTACTAACGAAAGGTGTAGGACGAGTTCATTATGCATCGCGGGCAGATACCTTGGATCGTACTTTGATTAATACAAAAAGTTAATAAATTAAATGGAACAATTGATGCATACTTAGTACTGATGAAAATACATTTTTAGAACGGGGTGCCAAGAAACGGGTTGACTATTTAACATGATGGCGGAGTGTGTAGGGTGAGGTAACCATCGGACAGATACTTTGAATCTGGCAAGTTTGGTTTAAATTATGCAAATAAATATGCATAACATAGCATGTTTTAATTTCATACATTTTCATTTCATGACATATTGGAAGTAAATCTTAGACCTTAGTTTGTAAACATTATTTAATGAACAGATTCTACGTCTATATGGATAAATGATGTATGCATAAAACGGGGAAGTTTAATGGGGGTGCCCCGACTCTTCGTGCTGTTTTTCAAAACAGTCTTTTATCTGAAATACTTATTTGAGACAGTAATATAAATTTTACTGAAATGCATTGAATACCAATTTACTGGTTTGAAATGAACATAATATTTTTTTTTCCAGTCAGATGCAACAATCATAATTAATGCCACGTATATGAATATATTATCCATTTCAGTTTAGATTTTTCATCCCTGCCCGCTCCTGTAATATCTAACTGCATTTTTTTTTATTTCAAATTTTAAGAATAAGTTAAGGAAAAAATCGGACAAACTATTTACAAAAAATTTACCAAAAAATATGGTTCAACATATTAAGCATTATATCATATTAATGTGTAAAATGTAAATTCCTGCGCTTGCACGGGGTATCATCTAGTGCATTTAATCTTTCCTATGCAGACTTTGTTGATTTTTTTATTTAGTTTATTCCATTTTAAATGTTAAATGTTTAATGTTTGGTTTGATAAATATATTTTTGATTTTCTTTTTATTACACTGATTAGTTTTAATTTATATTGATGTACAACTCAATCAAATGATGAAGAATGAGGCAATGAATAAACAATTTTAGGAACACGACGCTCTATGTATGCAAGCACATAAAATACTAAATTTTACTTTGTTAAGCTGAATAAACATATAACTATTAATAATGTGTTTCTTTCATTATCTCGCGTAATGTTCAGAATGTATCATTTAAAAAAGAAACACTTGGTTGGTTTTAAATGAAATTCAAGTTCTAGATAATATACTTACACATTATAGTCTGTGATCATGTAAATAATTAATAACATACCAGGTAATTGTAAAAATGTTGACGAGCAGACTAATGCAAAGGGCTGTAATCACTACATACAAACTTGGCCTATTTTCTGTGTTTGGTACCGATGATTGTTTACCTGTAAAAATAACAACATAAAAAAACCATATTTAAGCAAAATTTCTTTACTGTGACTCTGATTTAAAGGACATCACTTATATAGTTTTAATGAATGCGAATTTACTTGATTTACTTAAAAAAATTAAAAAATAAAATTATCATTTAAAAACAAATATATCTTTAAAAAATCCGTAAGGCTTACAGTATCTTGTACATGTATCCTGATTACAACAAGCTTCGTGTCGAGCATCACACGTTTCGTTGCAGAAATCTCCTAATTTTCCCACAGTACAACCATCATTACAGCTGCCCGTAAGCCTGATACATCCATTTCTACAGTGTTGGCTGCATGTTTTGTTACAAAACTCCCCGAACTTGCCAGCTGGACATTCTCCACGACACCTTCCAGAGATTCTGTCACACCCTGTAGGGCAACTGCTACAGTTCCTATCACATACGTCTCCGAACATTCCATCAATGCAGCTACTGCACATACCATTGTCTCGCATACATCCATCTGTACAACCTTGGTTACAAGTTTTGTCACAGAATACTCCGAACTTGCCTACTGGACAGTCTCCATTACATCGTCCTGTTGATCGATCACAACCTGACGGACAACTTGTACATTGTCTGTCACATTTGTCCTCATAGAACCCCCTCTTACATCCCAAAGTACACAAACCAGTAGTGTCATTACAAGTACTATTTACACAGTTATGATTGCATTCCAGAGAACAGGAAGATCCATAATGATTTGAGTCACATCCTGTTTATTGAAGAAAAAAGAAGTGAGGAATTTTTTTTTAACAAGTCGGACTTTTTTTCATGAATGATTTAGTCAGTACAGGATTATTTTACCCGCATTTGAAAGAAACAAAGATTTACAAAAACTGTTGAATTATTAATGATAATTCAAAAGTACTCATACCTTTTTTAGCCCTCGTGAGTTTGGGAAAAAAAGCATGTATATCTGACTCACTTGTTTTTTTTTAACTATTGTGATTCTTACCGTCACATAGAGACCCTGCCCAGTTCTTCACACACCCATTAGAGCAGGTTGCACTTTGTTTGTCGCATGTCCCTCCTACACACCTGATACTGCATGTTCTATTACACAGTTCTCCATACCGTCCCGATATACATCCCTGTGTACAGCTACCATTGGTTTTGTCACAAACTCGTTCGAAACAATGTATTGGACATTGCGATTCACATGCCCGTCCCCAGTATCCGTCTACACAGCCATTGTAACAGTTTCCAAAGCCATCACATACATTATTTCTGCAAGTTGCCACACATCCTAAAATTGATAAATTAATGCAAGTTCCATGTGTGTATTGTTATTAAATAGAACTGTGTTTGGATATCTGACATCTAATTATGTCTCCCCTTTCAAAGGGGAGACATATTGTTTTTGTCGACTTTCTTATTCTGCTTCTTCTTCTTATTCTTCTTCATCCAAATCTGTCCAGGCCGTAACTTAAATACCCTTTGACATTAAGACTTCAAACTTGCAACATAGATAGATGGTATTGAGAAGGAGCGCACGCCACCAAAAGTTTTGACTTGACCTATTTTGTTCTTCAAGGTCAAGCTTTTTATAGAAAATATTGTCCGGACCATGACACAAAACTCCTTTAACATACAGACTTTTAACTTTTATCATAGAAAGATGGTATATAACCTAGTTGAACCTCACCAAAAGTTTTGACCTTGACGTAGAATTTTTATTTCAAGGTCATATTAAAAAAAAATTAATTGTTCAACTCCTGATTATACTTTGACAGAAAGACTTCAAACTTTAAACAAAGAACAATAATAATACACTTAGGTGTACTATTGAATAATATTTGACCTTGATCTAGTTTTACTCAAGGTCAAACTAAAAAAATAAATAAATGTTTGTCTGGGTCATAACTTAAATACCCTTTGACATTAAGACTTCAAACTTGCAACATAGATAGATGGTATTAAGTACACGCCACAAAAAGTTTTGACCTTGATTTATTTTGTTTTTCAAGGTTAAGCTTTTCATAAAAAATATTGTCCGGACCATAACACAAAACTCCTTTTACATACAGACTTTTAACTTGGATCATGGATAGATGAATATAACCTAGTTGAACCATACCAAAATGTTTGACCTTGACCTAAAAAAAATATTTCTAGGTCAAGTTAGAAAAAACTCCATTGTTCAACTTCTGAATATACTTTAACAGAAGGACTTCAAACTTTAAACAAAGAACAATAATAATACACTTAGGTGTACTATTGATTTATATATGACCTTGACCATGTTTTACTCAAGGTAAAATTAAAAAAAGAGATATAACATTTTGTCTTGGTCTGGGTAACATATAGCTGACATCATTCTTTTTCAATTGTTAAATTTGCCCAATATTACAATCCTTAGGGAGAATGGGAGACATGTGTTTTTTTGTAAAAAAAAAAAAAACAACAATACCCACTAGTTCAGAACTACTTTCCGACGAAAACATAGATTGTGTTTGAGCAAAGAATTAAATGAATTACATTTACCTTATAAATAAATAATTAATTCCAACGGAAGACCTTATAGTGATTGTAAGGTTTTTAAGGTCTTCCGTTTCCAACGGAAGACCTTATAGTGATTGTAATGTTTTTTTATTACTGTCTTCCGTTTCCAACGGAAGACCTTATAGTGATTGTTAGGTTTTTTCTTTCTTTCTTCTTCTTCTTATTTTTTTCCCCCTTTTTGTATCGTGAATATCTCAGAGATGTCTTGATAGATTTTCCTAAAATTTTTAGTGATGATTGAAATGAAAAATATCTAGAAGTCTGTGATTTGAGTTTTTCTTAATTCACTTCCGTTCGTCCGTTTCCTGTCCCGCGACGAAAAGCTTGTCACCTCCAGATCTCAAAAATGGTAAAGATTTGAACATCCAAACTTAGTGGGATAATATACCTATAGCTGTAGATGTGTTTAAACTATTTTGTTTTGTTCGTCGTAACTTCCCGTCGTCACCGGAAGCACTTCAAAAAATATTGTTTTTACGTATTCAAATTCCTTTCCATAGAATAAATAGATACGCATAAATTTATGCAAATGTTATCTATGCGATGTCAAATCAACAAAAAATATTCTACTTCCGGTGAGATATTTCAATTATCTCAGGTAGCTTTTCTTAAACACATTTTGTACCCGCGAGATCTTAGAAACTATAAGTGATCAAGACACGAAACTTTTCTGGATGATAGATATTTGATTGAAGATGTGTTTAATTGGTTTTATTTTGTCTTCCGTCGCTTCCGGTACACACCGGAAAAGTTCAAACCAATCGAGCCGTTTATTAGTTTAACTGTTTCCCTTTGACATCTTTAGTTAGATAAATGAAAAAATAATGTACAAAAGGCAAGTATACAAGAAATATTTCAAACAATTTACATTGAGACATTCCACATGTCCGTTTCCTGTCCCGAGACAAAAAACCTTATTTCAACGAGATCTAAAAAACGGTGACGACTTGAACAACCAAACTTTGTGGAATGATAGACGTATGTATGAACATGTGTTAACACTATTTTGTTTTGTTCGGCGTAACTTCCCGTCGTCACCGGAAGCACTTCAAATATTTTGTTTTTTTCAGATTTTATTCATTTTACATGAAATGAAAATATCAGTATACAATCTTACATATGTCATCTATATAATGTTAGATTAGCAAATGTTTTTACTTCCGGTGAGATATCTCAAATATCTCTATGTAGCTTTCTTTTTTACAAATTTGATGTCCGCGAGATTTTTGTCATTGTAAGTGATTGAGACACGAATCTTTCATGATTGATAGAAATTTGATTGGGGATGTGTTTTACGGGTTTAATTTTGTCAACTGTCACTTCCGGTTCTTACCGGAAGGGTTCAGACAAATCATGTTTTTAACAAGTTTAACTGACTTTCTTGGCTGTTTCATCTAGCCTGATAAACAGTGATGTACGCTAAGCAAATGTACGAAAAATACCAGCTTTTTTTTATTAATCACTTCCGTTCGTCCGTTTTCCGTCTCCAGATAAAAACTATTGTTTCAAAGAGATTTCAGACTTGGCAGAAACGTTAACAACCAAACTTTGAGGAAAGACTGACTTATAATTGTACAAATGTATAACCTGTTTTGTTTAGTTCGGCATAACTTCCGGTTGTTACAGAAAGTACTTCAAATATTGATTTCTTTTTCATTCCCGTTGTTTTTATTAGAAGTAACGTCTGGATATATCATTCACAATAATAATCATATCCACTTTTTTTTTCTATGTGAGAGAAGCAATGTCTTACAGTTGAATTGATACATGTATATCAAAACGGAAGACCTTTTTGTTGCTTTTGCAACAAGAGTCTAGTTAAGGTCTTCCGTTGGAAACGGAAGACCTTATTGTTTTTGCTTTGTTTATTTTCCTCTATTATTATTAAGGTCTTCCGTTTCCAACGGAAGACCTTCTTGTTATTGCTTTGTTTCTTTTTCACTATTATTTTTTTTTTTTCTGTCACGTTTTCTCAAAAATGCTTCAGCCAATTTTCATGAAATTTTTAGATCTTATTCATGACAAAATTTGTAAGAAAAGTACACGGGCTTTTTTTGGTCGTCACTTCCGGTACCGAGATATTAAAGATTTTACGTTTTTGCTTGTTCACGATTTTTCTCAAAAAGTATTTACGATAGAACCTTCAAATTTTCAGAGAAGGTAGAGAGTGAACGGCCGCAGTGCCCTTTGCATATCCGAACGTCCGCCGTTACTTCCGGTCGTCACCGGAAGGAAATGAAAAACCTTAATTTTTCAAAGTTTTAGATTTGAATTTTATTTATGTTTTTATTCGATAGAGACGCTTAAAACTCTTCAGAATATGAATTTCGTGTTAAAATCGATCCAGGCATTCCTGAGATTTTGAGTTCAAAAGTTCTGAAGCGAGAGTCCGCGTAGCTCAGTCGTTAGAGTGTTGGACTTGTGCCCAGGCGACCCGGGTTCCATCCCCGAGTGCCGATTATTTTTTCTTCCCTAATTTTGTTTTGTTTAACGATTTTACCTTTAAAATGATGGTTTTTATTGTTTTCCGTTTTATTTTTATCATAAATAAAAATAATAACAGCTTTTTTAGTACAAATAGAGAGCTCGTTTTTGTCAGCAGTTCGCATCGCCGCCATCAAAGACATGCCGCCGAAGCGCCCCTGCAGTACGACCGCATTAGAGTTCACTGGGTCGCTTTGCCGGCGTCAAAGAAATGCCGCAATCTCAATGGCTGTATGCACACAACATTAAGCAATGCACCAACGTTATTCTACATGGCTTTAAAAGGAGGACTGATTATTATTTGTTCACATATATAGATACACGCTTGCATGTTTGCATGCGTTTATTGACATACGTTGCTGATATACTGATTCCCTAAACACTACAAAAAACTAGAAAATCTCTCTCTCTCTCTCTCTCTCTCTCTCTCTCTCTCTCTCTCTCTCTCTCTCTCTCTCTAAAGTACATAAGAACTAAGTACAGGTAACATGCAGTATATTGGATAGAGGCTAAATGTACATTGGCGTCCAAAAATTATACATGTATTTATTTCAAGTTACGGGATAATGTCTATGGATTCAAATAATTTGAAATTCATGGTTTAATGATTGTCTTCTTACTGATTGGAAGTCAACGCTAAAAAGTCATTTTTATTACAGATGGTGTACTTTTTCCCTTTTTTGTGCATGTCTATATACTGATACAAATCTGTTGCCTGTCGGGATTAAGAAAAACCTCTGAAGTTTATATACGTAACTCTACAAACGAACGGGTGACTGCGACAAGGTTTAAAAACTGACCACCCGTTTATGAGTGTTTGAGCCTAAGAATAAATAGATGTAAAAAAAAAAATCAATAGCTACATCTTTCAAACAACGCTTCTATATTGTTCTAACATATGTATTTTATTTAAAACTTGTGTAATATGTGATATTTAGAATTTAATATTCTACGTTTAATATAGAATTCACCGACCGACCCCCCCCCCCCTCCCAATTCATAAAATCATTTTGTTTTTCTGGCCCGATTTTACTTGATCTTTGAACTTGGGCCTTTTATTTCAACTAATTACCATTCTAGATTACTGTACTAATTACCAGACCAATTCGTTCATTAATAACAGAGTTATGAAGTTTTTGGCATTTGAGTTTCAATTGTCGTGGTTGACATGTACTATAAAAAAATTCTAACTCCCAAGCCCTTCACTTAATCCTAATGAAAATTCGTGAAAATGAACCTCGGACCCCATTCTTTTTGTCTGTGAAATATGCAGCGGATTGAACAATTAAAACGAAATTCCTGAGATTAAACAGCGCTTATTGCCTATACGAGGAAATTAAATTTACACAGTACACCCACCGCCCCCCCCCCCCCCCTTCCTATTCACAAAATCATTTAGTTTTTCTGGCCTGATTTTACTGGATTTGTCATCTTGAACCTTTATTTTCAACCTAGTTCAAGTCTAGATTACTGTACTAATGACCAGACCTATTCGTTCATTTTTAAAAGAGATATGAATTTTTGGGCATTCGAGTTTCGATTGGCGTGCTTGACATGTACTGTAGAAAAAAATTCTAACTCCCGAGCCCCTTACTCAATCCTAATGATATTTTGTGTAAATGTACCTCGGACCCCATTCGTATTGTCTTCCAAATATGCAGCGGATTGAACAAGTAAGAAGAAATTCCTGAGATCAAACGTCGAGTATAGCCTGTACGGGGACTTAAATATATACACAGTACAAGGGATGTAAGCAGCCGCGTAATAGTTCTGTTCCATGTTTATTTCTTGTTTTCCGTTTAGTCTGTATCTACGATAGCGGGTGAACTACTTATGAATGTTAGAACTGTTGAAATTACCGTCATCAAATTTTTACGTGTTACTGATTTCGTTATTTCTACATTTATAAAGATTTTATCAATCCTGCTGAAAAAAAACAGTCAAACATTATATAAATAGTGCCTGTTGGGGAGGGTAACAGTTGAAATTGACACCGAGTGTCAATTTCAACTGTTATCCTCCCAAACAGGCACTATTTATTTTGTTATACTGAATGTCTTAATTTTTAAGAAAATGTTACTGCTTTTATATAGGAATAACGTGAATTCTACAGCGAACCGTACGCGCATAATGTTCGTGCATGTAACATTTTTTAATGTTACCCGTTGCTAAGTGCGTTGCTAACGCTGAGGGTAATAGAAATATTATTAACTGCGTCTTAACCAATCAGATTTCAGTATTTAACATGAAGGTATAACAAAATAGTAAACGACACGAACATATATTCTCAACACTGAAATACATGGGTAAAATGTATCAGTCATTGTTTAAGGACTTCCCCTAATTGTTGTTAACCGAATCCGAGATCCACACCTCAAAATTCTATTTTCGATTTATTTAAGACGAAAATCAAGCTCGGGTCTTTTCACCCCCCCCCCCCCCCCCTCCAGACACAAACACGCATCAATATTTCAAATGACCTCGCACTGTTACCAAACCTGAATAGTCAGACATCTTACATGTTGTTTTTCATCTCATACAAAAACTCAGCTCCTCTCCTGGGCGGAAAAGCCCCAAATTCAAAGACAAATAAGGGAATTATTTCGCGTCAGCCAGGTTTTGAGACACCTGCAAAGGATTTGTGTTCTAATCTCGCCGGAGCCAAGATTTGTTCTTTCTCTCTATTTCTTTCTCTCCTTTTTATTTAATTTTCTAACTAAAATATTCAACATAAAAGGGTTGTTGGACTGTAGTGCAAGTTGAAAAACACTCTTCAATTAAGATTTAGACAAATACAGTCTTTTATTATTAGGGTATTCCGTCTTCAGCGGAAGACCCTTCTATTCTTATTGTTATTAGGGTCTTCCGTTTACAAAGGCAAACCCTCTTTTTTTTTTCTTTTTATTACAGGTCATTAGACCTGTTATTAGGTCAAAAGACCTCTTATTTAATATGAAATAAAATGGGGCTGGTCCTTTAAATAAGGGATCAAACGGGGTGTATAATCCTTCATCCATCGCTCTTTTACATCATATCTGCATTTCCTGATATGTTTCGTTGATGAAGATAAAAGGCAAGGTCATTTCCTCTTCTAAAAATCGGACGGAAGACCTCCTTGTTGCTCGCAACGAGATCGTGTCTAGTTATTATTATTATTTTTTTTCCCGATTTTCTCAGAGATGACTGGATATATTTTCTTGAAATTTTCAGGAATGATAGGAAATGATAAAGTCTAGAAATGTTTTTTTTATTTTTTCAAAGTTCATTTCCAGTCGTCCGTTTCCTGTCCCGCAACGAAAAAGCTTGTCACCTCGAGATCTCAAAAACGGTAAAGACTTGAACGACCAAACTTTGTACGATGATAGACCAGTGAATGTAGATGTGTTTATATTATTCTGTTTTGTTCGTCGTAACTTCCGGTCGTCACCGGAAGCACTTCAAAAATAGTTATTTCACGCATTAAATTCATTTTCCATAAATTAAATATATAAGTATAAAACTATACATAAGTTATATATGCATTGTTAAATCAACAAAAAAATTCTACTTCCGGTGAGATATCTCAATCATCTCAGGTAGCTTTTTTAAAACACATTTTGTACCCGCGAGATCTCAGAAACTATAAGTGACCAAGACACACAACTTTCATGGATGATAGACATTTGATTGAAGATGTGTTTAACCGGTTTCATTTTGTCTTCCGTCACTTCCGGTCCACACCGAAAGAGTTAAAAAAATCGAGCTATTTATCAGTTTAACTTTTTTCCATTGATATTTTGAGAAAAATGAAAAATAATGTACAAAAGGCAAGTGTACAACAAATCTTTAATACAATTTACTTTGAACACTTCCGTTTGCCCGTTTGCCCATTTCCAAAGACCAAAAAACTTATTTCGACGAGATCTCAAAAACGAAAACGACTTGAACAACCAAACTTTGTGGGATGATAGACCTATGTATGTACAAGTGTTAACACTATTTCGTTTTATCCGGCGTAACTTCCGGTCGTCACAGGAAGTACACCGAGTTTTGATTTTTTATAAGTATTTGGTTATTTAGCGTTGAAGTAACATTTAAGCTATTGAAATACAAAAGGTCATCTTCACAGGGTAAAAAAAATCTACTTTCGGTGAGACATCTCAAATATCTTAGGTAGCCTTCTTTTTTAAAAACAAAGTACCCAAAAGATATCAGAAACTGTTAGAGATCAAGACACACAACTTATATAGATAATGGACATTGATTGAACATGTGTTAAACGGGTTTCATTTGGTCCTACGTCACTTCCGGTTATTACTCAAAGCGTTCAAACAACTGAACTTTTTTTTTACTTTTAATTTTTTTTTAAACATTTTACTCAATGTGATGAACAGTAACGTATTGTATGTAAATGTACTAAAATATCTACTTTCCATTTCTTTTATCACTTCCGTTTGTTCGTTTCCGGTCCAGAGACAAAAACTTTTTTTCAAAGAGATATTATAACAAACAAAAAATGACGTTTTGTCTTTTTGTTTCTATTGCTTGGGGATTCTTTTACAGTATGTATAATATTCATTTCTTGTTTTCAAGATAAATTGATTTTTTGTACAGATTAATACATGAGGAACGTAAGACATTTTTGTTGCTATAGCAACAAGAGTCTAGTTATTATTAAGGTCTTCCGTTTCCAACGGAAGACCTTATAGTGATTGTAATGTTTCGTATTATTATTATTTTTTTTTCCTTTTTTTGTCAACAAGATTTCTCAGAGATGGCTAAATAGATTTTAATGAAATTTTCTGGAATGAAAGAGAATGGCAATATCTCAAGACGTTTTTTTCATTTTATCAAAAATCATTTCCGGTCGTCCGTTTCCTGTCCCGCGTTGAAAAAGCTTGTATCAACGAGATCTCAAAAACGGTAAAAACTTCAACATTAAAACTTTGTGGGATTATAGACCTATAGCTATAGATGTGTTTAAATTATTTTATTTTGTTTGTCGTAACTTCCAGTCGTCACCGGAAGCACTTCAAAAATAACTACTTTTTCGCATGAAATTCCTTTTCCATAAAATAAAGATATAAGTATATATCTATTCATAGGTTATCTATGCGATGTTAACTCAACAAACAAATTCTACTTTCGCTGAGATATCTCAAATATCTCAGGTAGCTTTTTTGAAACACATTTTGTACAAACGAGATCTCAGAAACTATAAGTGATCAAAGCACAAGACTTTCATGGTTGATAGACATTTGATTGAAGATGTGTTTAACCGGTTTCGTTTTGTCTTCCGTCACTTCCGGTCCACACAGGAAGAGTTTGAAGAAATCGAACTTTTTATCAGCTTAACTGTTTTCCTTTGATATTTGTAGAGTGCTCGATGAACAAGTATGTACAAACGGCAAGTATACAAAAAAATATTTAACATAATTTATATTGCGCAGGACAGTTAAGGCAACATGTTGCTTTTAAACAGCAGTAAAAGGGGGTCGTTTTGTTTTTGTCTATTCATTTCTGCATAATGAATAGTTCTTAACTATTTTGGGTGTTATTGTAAAGATATTTGTCTCCTTTACTTGACCATGTCTAAATTTGTCGGTCACGTGACTTTTTAGGGTCACGTGGGCGTCTTTTAGACAAAAATCGTCAATGCTAAAATGAGACAAAAAGTTCAAGGGCAAGGCAAAGAAATTTAAGAGTAAGTAATATGGCAACATATTCAAAATTATCCATACATCATAGAAATCAATGCTCATTCAGTTGTAAAGTTTACTAGTTATGTAAATTTCTTTAAAAATTGGCTACTTGTTCCTAAAATAGTGCATTTTTGTATATTTTCATTACAATTACAAAGTAAACCTTCATCTCTCAACAAATGAGCATCAGTTTTTATAAAGAACTCGTAAAAGGGAAGAAAATCATACCAAGTTTAATAATATCTATAGCCGTCTTGCACTTGAACTTTTGCATTTAATTTCTCAATCTAGAAGTCCTCTCAAATCAATACACATTTCAAACGCACAAGTGATCCCAAAAGGGGAGGTAACTCTTTGAGCGATAACTCTGTTGATATAGGCGCGATGTCATTTTATCACATAATCCGAATTAATTTTAGGATATGTTTCAACAGTACATTATGTAAATGGTTATTTAAACAAAGTGCTTCTGTTTTATTTATTTTAAAAGAGACAAGATGGTTACGATGAATCGTCCGCATTTCCTCTGTTGTATCATGGATGTAAACAAATTTTTTTTTAAATAATGGGAGAAAAATATATAAGAGCTAATTGTACACAATTATTTGAGGGATTAGATGTCAACAGAGACAAATGAAGCCCCTGATATTAATTAACTAACTTAATTGTTCTCATAATATATATTAAAAAATAAGATATGGAGTATTTGTTTTCATTATTTATGTGCAGCTTTTGCCCAATGACTGCATATTCTATAGCAATACTTGGGTCTGTTAATATTATTCTGGGGAGGGGTTCAAAGGGGTAACTTTATTCTGTTTGCCAGGGGCCAGGTACCATGGTGTTTTACTATGTAAATTGTGAATTAAATTAGAATTTGCCACGGGGACTATACATGTAGATCTGCCCATGTATGAGGCCTTTTCCCATCCCCCATAAGCAATCAACAGTATTCACCTTTGTATTACACATGTTACACTTGTAATTTAAACACTCATTAAAATTTACTTTTATTTTTATTCAACACATGCAGAATGATTAAGATTAAGGAGAGGGGGAGGGTAAGCATATCTATTCATTCACAAAATAAATTCTAAACGCTCATTTCTCATTACCGAGAAAGCAAAGAGAGTGTGTAAATCCTGCAACAAGGTGATCAAAAGCCATTTTTGGTTCACATCAATATATTGAAATTAAATAAGTCTGAATTCTCCTATGTGAGAGACCCTCTCTCCCACCCATTTACATACCATCCCCATTCCACTTCTCAAACAAAATTATATATATATAGAAACAATTATATTTGGTTCATTTGTTTTATTAATTCAAGAAGATAAAGGGAGTTTCTGAAAAAAAAAATTCTGTGACAACATTTAAACCTGCCATATGCATGCAAACTCAAAATTGCAATTTCTTTTTATGATGTCAATGTGTTTATAGTATGACTTCTTAGTTCTGGTCCTCTTCTCTCTTCAAAAACACAGTCTTTCTGTTTTTAAAGTTCAGGTTTTTCGTTCCATCATTTCATCTTGTATATGACACCAGGATAAGGGTGCGGGTAAATGATCACCAATAAGAACATCATTTATGTAAATCTCAAGACAAAGCAGGTACCAGCTAAAATGAAAATTATATATATTTCAGTAAGTTTATTTTAACTTAATGTTATCAAAATGGCTGAAAAACTGAAATGGAGGATTTTCTACAATTTGATAGTCAATGGAATTTATTTATCTTAATAAACATTTCATTATGTTAAGATGTGCATTTAATTTTGCACAAATTCAAATACAGCTTTTCAGTTTGATCAATTTGAAATTATTCGCATCCTCACCCCTGATATGTGCATGATATTAGTTTAATTGCACCCCTTTATTTTACCCGGCCTGACCTTAACAATGCACCTCTCTTTCTCTCTCTCTCTCTCTCACAACTGATTTGATTGATTGATATTATATAATGCTGGTGCAGTCAGTGTGAATTAAAACATACCATGTATTGTTGATTTGTTGATGAGCAATATTCAAAATTGTAGATTTATAAATAACATAGGTTTATATCAATCATTTTAAAACATTAAATGAAACCATTTGTACTTGAAACTACTTTTTCTAATTGAATTGTCTCATAGAATAATCAGATTGGTCATTATTTCAATGATAAATTAATGAACTTATACATGTATGTTATTTACTTACATTTTCTTCCAGCCTTTTTTTTTTCAAATCAGTGTGACACTTTTCAAATTACTCTGCAAATAACAAAATATAATTATGAGAAGTCATACAATTTAATTTACATACATATAAGGACATGTCAACAGTAATTTGAACATTTTTTGAAAAGGTCTACATATATTATGCATGGATTGGTAAAATGACCAACACTTCAAATTTTATTTGAAAGTTACATATGTACATTCTACACAAACAATACCATATATGACCATGAATGTAGATTCCTCATTTAGAGAAAATCAGATGGAAACATGCAGTCATTTGTTTATTATTATTTGGGTTTTTTTTATTACCAATAGTACAGCATCATAAGTAAGAACCCAGGTGACAAAATTTCAAACAGTGTTATGGTAGTAATATACTGAGTTCTAAAAACAAACTAGTAATAATTAAGAATTAATGTGCATAAACATCTTAATATATCAACTGGATGAATGTGTAAACAATATAAATGAACTGTCATGGAAGAATTTTGAACACAGTTATAGAAAGGTGTTATTGATCAGCTGTTCATCAATTTCCAGAAATGAAATCAACATCTTTTAGCCTGCACTGTACTGATTTTCAGAAAATCAAATCAGCTGTTTTCACACAGTCTTTGTGTTGTTTACTTACAAATTGAAATAAAAACAAACAGCTGTGTAAAGCTAAATATTGTCAGTACAAGTACTATGAACTGATTCGTGTCGATTGGTGAAAATGATCAACAATTTAACGGACTGGCAATAAAGCTACATGTACAATGTACATTGTATAGGCCTAAATGTAAACAATGCAGTCTCTCCTCATGTTTTGAACGAAATAACACATTAAGTCGATCAGAAATGCATCAACAGTATAAAGTCACAATAAAATAGTTATTGAGCTATCTGGTATATTACAAATACACTGTATATCTAATCTACATACCTGATAAATCATCAAAAGATCGCCATCATCGGGAATACCACCTACACGTGTTTACATCGTCTGACGAGCGCTTTTGGGACGCAGATTCACACCCATACGACAGATGCGTTATGGAAATTCTTCGTATATTCTGATTGTTGTAAACTTATAAAAACACACATGAGTAATTCGTAGTTATATTTTGCTTATGAAGTATTAAATCAGCCGTATTTTATGCTTAAACTGCTGTTTTCGGTATATATTCTATATATGGTAATACAGAGGCGGGGCGTATATTATGACGTCATAACTCATTATCCCTTCATTAGAATATCAAAACGATGTGTTGCCTTATCTGTCCTGCGTGAGCACTTCCGTTTGTCCGTTTCCTGTCCCGAGACAAAATACCTTATTTCGACGAGATTTAAAAAACGGTGTCGACTTGAACAATCAAACTTTGTGGGATGATAGACCTATGTATGTACATGTTTTTACACTATTTTATTTTGTTCGGCGTAACTTCCGGTCGTCAGCAGAAGCACTAAAAAAAATTTCTTTGACATGGAATGGATATATTAGTATACAATCTTAGATGTGTCATATTTATAATGTTAAATTTTCAAATAACTGTAACTTCCGGTGAGATATCTCAAATATCTCTATGTAGCTTTCCTATGTAGCGATTTTATATAAAAAATTATTGTAAAACTTCGAAAATTCGAGACCAAAAGTCGTGCAATTTATACCCGGGGTCGTTTTTCCAGAGCTTGAAAAATATATTTCAAACCTCTTATGACATCAACACGTTGAAAATTGACCTTGTTGAAAATTGACTCCGACTTCAGAGTGTTATACTGTCTTTGAACAGAAGTGTAACTTGCCCTCCACGGTCTAACTGTACATGTATGTACTTAAACGTTTCAGTTTCAAAACTATAACTCTTTCATACTGTCCGCTATATTTGCCGACTTATGTGATTTGACATTTCAAAGGTTGATTTTTCCGACTTCAATCATTTAATTTTTCATTAGATTGAAAACGTGGTATGTAGCAACCTCTAATGATGCACTGTCCAATAATGATATAATGTTGGACTAGTGGTCAGGATGTTGACCACTAATGATTTAATTTTATCCCGGGTCAATTGTCAACCCGGGTCAATATTCTTTGTTACACCAACATGATCACTATTGTTTTAAGTAGTTTTAATTCAACCAACTTTAATTGATATTCTTTGTTGTTCTTATCTATAATAAACAAACCCACATATTCAACTTAACAACAGATTAGTGATTCAGTTGTGCTACAGACCACAATAGCAAATAGTCTTATCAATTGGACCTTTTTATGTTAATGTAATCCCTCTAAAAGTCTTACATAATTTTTTTTAATATTGCTTTTATTTAAATATTTCCTCTACTAAAAATATCTAGCACAACTCATTTTTGTTTAATGATGATCAATTTGGATTTTGAAGTAAACAAACGAAGTCATAAATTGTATGTATTTTGTCTGTATGTGACTATTTCATCTCAAGTAAAACGGCAAAATGCCAGGGGCAATGTCAGAATGGTGTATATTACAATAAAGGACTATATATATGATCAAATAACTTGACCCCCCCCCCCCCCCCCAATTTAACCAATTCTTATGTAGTATCGAATCAAAATCAAATCTTTATCCAACATTATACAGAGGTTGGCTAACATATTAGACTCAACATTAGTCACCGTTGTCATTGACATGTCCATCTATGACGTCACTAAAATTGACTTTGTTTGCAAATGTAAATGTGATATTTTGCCTTTGTAAGTATGGAGCGCAGGTATATTATATTATATCATGATATATCATTAAAGGTTGCAAATCCATCCTCTAGTGCAATTGAAAATGTGTGCAAATGTATATCATTAATGGTCAAGGTAGTACTTATTTCACATTTTCCCCCCATACCATTAGAGGTTACGATTTTTGACCGCTAATGATATAAATCTGAAATTATATCATTAGCGGACGGTTAGGTACTTCGTTAATGATAAAATTATATCATTAGTGGTCAACATCCTAACCACTAATGCAACATTATATCATTAGTGGACGGTGTATCATTAGAGGTTGCTACAATGCTGGTTTTCTTGACGCGGTTGAACAAAAAATAACATGGGTAGGGTAATAATTAAAAGTAAAAAAATATATATTTTGAGATTTTGTTCTAATGTTTTGTGATAAAAATAGTTTGAATTGTATACGTTTATATAGTAATTTGTCCAAGCTTTTGTTAAAAATATAGAATTTGTAAAAATAATAAAAAATGTAAAGAAATGCTGAAATATGCATCAAAATAAACGCATTTACTTGTACATTGCTAAGATATAACTTTTTTTTTTAAACGTATAATCCATTGATTACTAGTTATATAATTTGTGGGGTTAATTACCATAAACTTCTATTTCACAGATTTCTAGGACCGCTCCATCAGTAATTTTATTTTCAGGTGCGTCATACGTGGTTTCCACAATGACGTATCTAACTGTCTGTTTACAAGGTATGTCTATTATGTTTGGAGGTAAGTCTGGGGCAGTCGTATTATCAGTGAAACAGCGAGTTCTCTGCGAAGTTGTTGTTTGTAATGCTGATACATTCGATACATCTAGGTAGAACTGTCTGAATCGATACTGCTTCCACGCTGAAGTTGCATCACCTTTAAAAATATAACAAATATAGGCTTAAATTTAATTGATAATTTGATTAGGAAATACTTCTATTTTATTATATTCATATTTCACGGATGAGTCCTGTAGCTAGATTATCTTAAGGTAAGTCATACGTTGACTCAGCAATGACCTATCCTTTCTTAAAAAACTTCTATGACGTCACCCATTGTATTTTGTCAACGTTTATTTTCACTATTCAATCAACAGTGGTTGGATATATAAATATCCAACTGATGGGCAGTTGGATATTTTTAATATCCAACCGCCCGTCAGTTGGATATTCAAATATCCAACAGTGCATAAAACAAATAAAAATGAAAAAATGTTAAAACATGTATTTCCAACACATAAATCCAAATTTGGTTATCCGTAAATGTATATCATCCGTAAATGTATATCCGATAAGCCACAAATAAAAGTTCAGCAGAAACATCTCCTTTTCTTAATTTTGATAGATTTGGGATCACATATAAATCACTTCCATAAACACTTTTAGACTTCCTCTTTGAAACTTGAACCATATCACTCCTTTTCCTTAGTTTTAACAATATAGGGAATAATGTCGCACTTTGACTTCATTAGACTCCTATAAAATTTTTAACAAATCATCGTCTGTTAATATTCGTCATATTTCTGATTTGTCCTTTCTTCTTGCAAGTCTAAAATATCATTCAGACGGTATT
Organism: Magallana gigas; assembly: GCF_902806645.1. Classification (NCBI taxonomy): domain Eukaryota; kingdom Metazoa; phylum Mollusca; class Bivalvia; order Ostreida; family Ostreidae; genus Magallana; species Magallana gigas. The sequence continues at coordinate 42,427,786 of NC_047560.1, read as the reverse complement.
CGTGTCTTTCCCGGTAGTGTAGACCTCTAGATCTATATGCATTCAATGTTCTTTGCGTTAAAAAATTCATCATCTACATTTAAGTCTGCTTAGTACAGCGGAATGGTTTACTATAACGTACACATGTGCACCTGTTCACTCGTCCATGAATAAAAGGTGTGTTTGGTTAGGCTATTGTGTGTGGTACGATTGGAATCTCAAATGACTTGATGCTTTTGTATTACAGCACATGGGTCAATGCTTCATGGAGGTTCAATGGGGGGAATTTTTTTAAGTAAGATAAATAACTCGATAGTGTTGAATAGTTTAGAGAAAACATCCCCTCCTCGGGCCTTCGGCCCTCGGAGGGAATGTTTTCTCTAAACTATTCAATACTATCTCGTTATTTATCCATTACATAAGCAATGGTGTGTAATTGTATAGTGGTTATATATACTTTTTTACAGCCTCATGCCCGTGACGTCAAATCATAAGTCAATAATCATCTAGTGGTGGACGAATCTCCTGCGTAAACATCTCACTATGCATAGCTGCAACCAACCCGGGGGGGGGGGGGGGGGGCACCGATCATACTAACATCTTTTCAACAAGTTGAATTATTACCTAATCAGAGTTATTTGTTGTTTTATTACATGTGCACTATTTTCGTCTATTTTGTATGTGTTTGAAAGTGATCTATTGAACTGCCAGTCAAGAGATTGCGATCTATTAAACCGCCGGCAAATAATCTGTGATCTTTTGGTCCGCCGGTCAAAAGACTGCGATTAATTGGACCGGTAGCGTATTTTAGAAAAAAGTTTGATTACTACAAAATTGAAAGATAACTTGATTATGTTAATTTTACTATTGTTTTTAAAATTAATGTTTTTGATAGGTTATATTGGTATTGTTTAAATAACAATGACCTGAATGCACAGTGATATGAACATCTTTTGTAATTTATAATTGTGAACACAAAATACTAAAAAAGGAATTAGATAATAAAACCAGAGACGAGCTCGTTGCAAGCAACGATTAAGTCTTCCGTCGTATCTTCGTCATACTTGTGACGTAATACAAAAATTGATACCTGACCATGGTACATGTAATAAACACTGAGTAAAAGAAACACACTACTTGTACTATACAATATGTATGTAAGCAAATACAGATCTTTAAAAGTTGTCTATAGTTTGATTCGCCGCATGTTGTTTTTTGCATGTGCATTTTATTTTGAGAAACTTATCTAATCATCATAATTGATTATTGACTCAATATAGACAGAGTATGGACGACGATTATATTCACACAGTGATATGCCCGGTATGAAGGTATAAAGAACAAACATTTTACACGCACTTTTTATCGAACGCAAGCGCCAATGAATCTTCTAGTATATATGCGGAGATCCTGGAAATTTAAAAGAGGGTTTTGAAGTACATTTCTGTTTTTTGAGAAAGGGGAGCATGCGCGGATCAGAAAAATTTTCCGGAGGTGGGGGTTGAGTGTCTGACGGTTATTTGAGTTTGCCAGGAGATGTCCGCGGCATATTTTTGTAATTTTATAATGTAAATGTAATTGAAAGAAATTTTGCGGGGGTTGGGGTGGGGTCTGGAACCCTTCCCCTTCCCTTCTAGATTCGCGCATGGGGAAGACCGATGCCGGTTTAATTAATCATTTTCAAAATTATCAGAATTACATTATTACCTTTAATCGCAGTTAAAACTTTAAATACGAAACATTTAGTCCCAGTAAGTATTCGACCAACATGCGTCCGCGTACGAAAGAAATGGTGATATTCAAGAAATTTGGATGGACGATCTGGGTCCTAGGTCGTCCATCCGATTCTTTCTCAGACTTAGAGCTACAGACCTGCAGTTAGATATTGTCAAACTCTTATTGATTATGTCAATTCATTTTGTCTCAAAGAATCATTTTTTTTTATCAAGAAAGTTTTACCTTAAAAAAAAAAAAGAGATCGGGCACAGTTTTCAATGTTAGCATTTTGCAATTTAAAGGTCGAATAAAATTTTGAGTGCAGTTTCAAGATACTACTCTTAACTGCTTTATCCGAAATATTGCATGGAAAAAAGATTTACATCGCATTTTTTTAATTACAAGAGGATATGCAAAATGAACTTAGATTAACCGCAAACAAACAAGCATAAATAGACACTAAGTACTTATTTCTTCTTTTTTTACATTAAAGGGGCATGGTCACGATTTTGGTCAAAGTTGATTTTTCTGTTTTTATTATCTACAATGCTTTAGAAATGCATTTCTAATGATCAAATGAAATTTGGGTGCCAGTCGATGAGTTTTAAGCAAGATACAGGGCTCCCATTCTTCGTAATGTAAACAAGGCTCGTGTCCTGTTTTTGTTTACGTGGGTTCAATATACAAGTAAAAAATCTTTTTCGAGCTGATTTGTCTATTTTCTTATTCATTTTAAGCATAAATAAACGGTTTCTTACGATTAACACATTCACTGTAGGTCTAAAACTTGAATTTTCATTTTAACATTCAAAATGTAAACAAAAGCTTTGTTTACATAGCGAAGGATTGCCAGCTCTTGTAACTCGCTTATAGCTCAACAAATGACACTCATATTTTGGTTGCTTATTAAAAATGCCTTACTGAAGCATCGTACACATTAAAATCGGAAAAATAATTTTTGACCAAAATCGTGACCATGACCCTTTAAAATAAAATAAAGAAAAATCAAAATAGTTTTTTCCTTTATGTGCGTTAATGAGAACGTTGATCAGCAAGGGGTTCTATGTCGTGCAGGCACCTACTTAATAGATTGTTACACGGGTCTACAACGATGACAAATATCGAATAGGCAATATTGTGGGTGATATATGAATGTGTGGTTTGTTTTTTAGGTTTATTTTTGACAGATATATTTATCTGGATCAATTTTGTTTTTTGGTTTGTTTTGTGTATTGAAAAGGGGAAAAAAGAAAATGAGTAATTTCCGATATGAAGTCAAGCATATATTTTCATATTATCATTGATTTAAAACATGTTGGAAAAAAGAAATATTGTATCAAGCAGTTAGATATTATGCGCAAAAAAATACATTTCCGAAGAGATGGTATCGGTAACATATAGTAAACAGTTAAGTTTCAGATTGTTCTTCTGCACATGCAAGCAACGTGTGTAATCCTGATTTTAAAATAGGTATAATGGCCTGGGGATATCATTGGAACAAGATTGTGTACTAGAGTGTACATTGTTAGTTAATAATTGATGTTGAATTATTATTGACAAACAATATCATAAATTTATAATAACCTGCAGTCTGAAAAGTTAACTGGAAGAACTAAAATGTTTTCTCTATCTGCTTGACGCGATTTCATTCGTCTTCAATTAATAGGGTGTGCGGATGCCCGCCTACTAAAAACATGCTCACGCGTCAACCGATTAAACATAACTGTATATTGGATATGTAAAGGACAGATATATAAATCGTTCTAAAACATTCGATCTGGTATTTAGTTGTAACAATTCAGAACTTTGAACGATTAAATTGGGTTTTATCAGGCACGTAGCATCGTTTTTGAAAGTGGGGGGCCAGCCTAATCCAAAAATCACCCGACCCTGACGAAAGAATTCATTCTGACCAATGGAAATTTCATTTTTAAAAAACTTCTATGACGTCACCCATTGTATTTAGTCAACGTTTATTTTCACTATTCAACCAGCAGGTGTTGGATATATAAATATCCAACTGATAGGAGTTGGATATTTTTAATATCCAACCGTCAATCAGTTGGATATTTAATTATCCAACAGGGCATTAAACAAAGAAAACTGAAAAAAAATATTGAAACGTGTATTTCCAATATAAATCCAAATTTATAAAACAGAATTTTGTCATCCATAAATGTATATCCGATAAGCCACGAATAATTGTTTTGCAGAACTATCTCCTTTTCTTAATTTTGATAGATTCGGGATCACATATAAATCACTTTCATAAACTTTTAGACTTCCTCTTTGACCCTTGAACCATATCACTCCTTTTAATTATTTTAACAATATAGGAACTATTGTCGCACTATGACTTCATAAGACTCCTATCAATTTTTTAGATAAACCAACGTCTGTTAATTGACGTCAAAATTTTGATTTTTCCTTTCTCCTTGCAAGTTTAAAATATCATGCATTCAAACGGTATCCATGTTTTTCCAGGAATTGTGGATCTCTATATACATTGTACAAGAGTGTACTTTGCGTTAAAAAATTCATCTTCTTAATCTATGTCTGCTCAGTACAGCGGTATGGTTTTCTATAACATGCGCACCTGTTCACTCGTCCATGATTAAAAAGGTGTGTTTGGTTAGGCTATTGTGTATGGTATTGCTGGAATTTTACTTTTGTATGACATCACAGTTGGATATATGAATGGGTCAATGCTTCTTAGAGGCTCAAATGGGGGAATTTTTTTAAGTAAGATAAATAACTCGATAGTGTTGAATAGTTTAGAGAAAACATCCCCTCCTCGGGCCTTCGGCCCTCGGAGGGAATGTTTTCTCTAAACTATTCAACACCATCTCGTTATTTATCCATTACATAAGACTCCGCGCCAGAATGTCTCATTCATGAATTTTTAGTTCTAGTGGACGAGTCCAAAATAGAAACTTTTGAGACACGTCATACAATGTGAACATATACTGTGAATGCAGTTTACTTGCGTCAATTTTCTTATTTTGAGAGTCTTTTTATCATGGCCTGAAAATGACGGAAAGCCCTTGAATATTCTTATCTTTATGTCATATAACATGCGAAACTGTTTTCATTCCATCCACAAGCTTGAAATGATAATTGTGTGTCGTCATAACAATGCATCTTTAATGTATCAACATTTATATTCACAATTAATGAAAACGTTATATGGGATGTAATAAGCAACAATGAGCAAGAGTTTTCAAGTAAAAGGGCTTTTCAGCATGCACGTGTGTAATCCCGATTTAAAAATAGATTGCCATATATGAACGGTCAAAAAAAGAAGAGGGGGGTGTCATCGCAACAAGATGATACACATTGTCTACTATGGTACAATGTAAGTAACAGTTGGTGTTGGATTATCATCATTAACAAAGAATCATCAGTTTGGATTAATTAAAACAAATATACATTCAAATATTAATTGGAATATTTACTGGAGGAACTACGTACAAGTAATTCGCTGACGTGGGGTGTGACCCGATTTTCGATCAATTGGGCGATTTCATTCATGTGAAAAAGGGTTTCACTCGCGTGTCGTACTAAATGAATATAAAAAAATTGCTAGTTAATTAAGTGTGTATGCTAATTCGATAGATTTCTCCTAAAACATTCAATCCAAAGTATAATATGTTGACACCCTCCCTATCGATCTATGCCGATGGATCTATCTGAGATCTCAGCTGTTGCGTGAATGGTAAAGGACTTAGACCCATAATATGTCTCATTCATAATTTTGCTCGCCGATTAGTGGGCGAGTCCAAATTGGGCGAGAGCACATGGTGATTAAGTGGTCTTACCCACTTTTTTTCGCAGCAGACATTTTCTTAACTGGTCATATAATAAATAGAGATATCATGGAGCTTTCATTTTGGTCGGAGCATGTAATAAATGAAACTAAAAAATAAGCAATTTTAATTGAATTAAATTGAATTAAAGTTAAGTTAAAATGTAAATAACCCCCCCCCCCCCCCCCCCCCCCCCCCACGGATTAGGATTTTAAGAATATCTCATTTTTTAAATTGCTCGTCAAGATTTTTTTGGATGAAGCTGCTCACCTATCCCACCCTCACAAACACACTTTCAAAACGATGCTACATGTACATTTACGTGCATGAATATTCTTTCTTATATGGTTATAAATAACAAAATGCCTTTGATTTTGCATCTAATATAACAAATTCAATTTTTAATAGGAATGTACATGATTGTATCAAATAATCTCAAACAGCCAAATTTCATTTAAAATATTGAAATGATTTAATTTCCAGTGATATACATGTACATGCACTCGATCGGCTCGAAAAGAAAAAAAATGGATTTAAAACCTGCACGTTCAGTTTAATTATATATGATCCGCAGCGAAAATTAAAATTAATTTCTTATAAGATAGCCAAATTGATACATGCATGCTTCCATTGAATAAATTTGGGTAGTCAGGCAAGCTTTTTGGAAAGCTATTGCTTGTATAATATTAAGGTCAGACTCGACCTACATGTATCTTCCATTTTTTCCATAATTTGAAGATTTCCACTTCGTTATTTCATAATTATATTTTTTGTTTGGATATAAAGTGTTCAAATGAAAATATATTGTATGACTTATAAGCATTCACATGCATTGTGCGTGCTATTTTAAGGAAAATTCGAAATATTCTAGGTCCGAAACGAGCCTGGTAATGTACTCTAAATTTATTTTAATTAACAGGTTTAAATGTTAATAAATAAGGAATGAAATGTCATGGAAATGTATAAAAAAATAATAAGGAAAGTCTCGTCTGTCCTTAATGAAAATAATATAAACTAGATACGATCTCGTTACGAGTAACGAGTAGGTCCTCCGTTCAATTTTTTTAACGATTCGATTAAAATATCAATGAAATTTCAGAATTTTCCCTCAATCCCTCCCTTTCAGATAATGTATACGACTGTGAATATCCTTTCAAATGCGACACAAATTATTTTGCTTTTTCACATACAGCACATTAAAGATTTAAGATTTTAGTCCCCTAAAATCCTTAATTACGTCGCCAATGGGTGTGGCAATGAGTTTTACAAACTGATATTGTTACGATCAACAAATTTGCTTTTATAATGCTTTACAAAATCTTGATCCTTTTAAGGTATGTGTAAGAGAGTTTACAAGTCTCCTGGCCCCTAATTCAAGGGACCATCCCCTTTTTCTTGAGTTCATTCAAAAGGTCCCACGACTACTACATGTAACATTTTTCAGCTCACCTGAGCTGAAAGCTCAAGTTAGCTATTCTGATCACATTTTGTCTGTCGTCCGTCTGTCTGTCTGTCTGTCTGTCCGTCTGTCCGTTTGTCTGTAAACTTTTCACATTTTCAACATCTTCTCAAGAACCACTCGACCAATTTCAACCAAACTTTCAACAAGCACAAAGCATTCTTAGCCTAAGGGGATTAAAATTTGTGAAAATTAAGGATTACGCCCTTTTGCAAAGGGAGATAATTAGGAATTTATGAAAATTTTCGAGAAATTTTCAAAAATCTTCTTCTCATGAACCATATAACCAGGAAAGCTGAAACTTGTGTGGAAGCATCATACGGTAGTGTAGATTCTAATTTGTGAAAATAATGACCCCCGGGGGTAGGATGGGGCAACAATGGGGGGTCGAAGTTTTACATAGGAATATACAGAGTAAATCTTTGAAAATCTTCTTCTCAAGAACCATAAGACCAGGAAAGCTGAAACTTGTGTGGAAGCATCCTCAGGTAGTGTAGATTCTAATTTGTGAAAATCATGACCCCCGAGGGTAGGGTGGGGCCACAATGGGGGGTCGAAGTTTTACATAGGAATATATAGAGTAAATCTTTAAAAATCTTCTTCTCATGAACCATAAGACCAGGAAAGCTGAAACTTGTGTGGAAGCATCCTCAGGTAGTGTAAATTCTAATTTGTGAAAATCATGACCCCCGAGGGTAGGGTTGGGCCACAATGGGGGGTCGAAGTTTTACATAGGAATATATAGAGTAAATCTTTAAAAATCTTCTTCTCATGAACCATAAGACCAGGAAAGCTGAAACTTGTGTGGAAGCATCCTCAGGTAGTGTAGATTCCAAGTTGTGAAAATCATTCCTGGGGGTAGGGTGGGGCCACAATTGGGGGTCGAAATTTAACATAGGAATATACAGAGTAAATCTTTAAAAATCTTCTTCTCATGAACCATAAGACCAGGAAAGCTGAAACTTGTGTGGAAGCATCCTCAGGTAGTGTAGATTCATAGTTGTGAAAATCATGACCCCCGAGGGTAGGGTGGGGCCTTAATGGGTGGTCGAAGTTTTACATAGGAATATATAGAGTAAATCTTTAAAAATCTTCTTCTCATGAACCATAAGACCAGGAAAGCTGAAACTTGTGTGGAAGCATCCTCAGGTAGTGTAGATTCTAATTTGTGAAAATCATGACCCCCGGGGATAGGGTGGGGCCACAATTGGGGTCGAAATTTAACATATGAATATACAGAGTAAATCTTTAAAAATCTTCTTCTCATGAACCATAAGACCAGGAAAGCTGAAACTTGTGTGGAAGCATCTTCAGGTAGTGTAGATTCATAGTTGTGAAAATCATGACCCCCGAGGGTAGGGTGGGGCCTTAATGGGTGGTCGAAGTTTTACATAGGAATATATAGAGTAAATTTTTAAAAATCTTCTTCTCAGAAACTAATCAACCAGGAAAGCTGAAACTTGTGTGGAAGCATCCTCAGGTAGTGTAGATTCAATGTTGTGAAAATCATTACCCCCGGGGGTAGGGTGGGGCCACAATGGGTGGTCGAAGTTTTACATAGGAATATATAGAGTAAATCTTTAAAAATCTTCTTCTCAGAAACTAATCAGCCAGGAAAGCTGAAACTTGTGTGGAAGCATCCTCAGGTAGTGTAGATTCAATGTTGTGAAAATCATTACCCCCGGGGGTAGGGTGGGGCCACAATGGGTGGTCGAAGTTTTACATAGGAATATATAGAGTAAATCTTTAAAAATCTTCTTCTCAGAAACTAATCAGCCAGGAAAGCTGAAACTTGTGTGGAAGCATCCTCAGTTAGTGTAAATTCATAGTTGTGAAAATCATGATCCCCGGGGGTAGGGTGGGGCCACAATGGGGGTCGAAGTTTTACATAGGAATATATATAGTAAATCTTTAAAAATCTTCGTCTCAGAAACTAATCAGCCAGTAAAGCTGACACTTGTGTGGAAGCATTATCAGGTAGTGTAGATTCATAGTTGTGAAAATCATTACCCCCGAGGGTAGGGTGGGGCCACAATGGAAGGTCAAACTTTTACATAGGAATATAAAGAGTAAATCTTTAAAAAATCTTCTTCTCAGAAACTAATCAGCCACGAAAGCTTAAACTTGTGTGGAAGCGTTCTCAGGTAGTGTAAATTCAAAGTTGTGAAAAAAATGATCCCCAGGGGTAGGGTGGGGCCACAATGGGGGGGTCAAAGTTTAACAAAGGAATATATATGGTTAATCTTTAAAAATCTTCTTCTCAGAAACTAATCAGCCAGATGATTCTTTATAATTGTTAAAACTTTGGCCCCAGGACAATTCTTTGGCCTCACAAGAAGGTTCAGAGTTTATGTACGTTTATATCCCATATATAAACAATTGTTAAGGATCTTTTTGAGAACTGCAGTACTCAACATATGATATGACTATAAAATCATCCTGTTAGAAAAGATGATTATAAACATAAGAATATCCAGGGGAAAAATGGATTTTATTTATACAGGATCAACATGTATTATTGTACATTGTCCAGATAGTTTGTATTATGACTCCATTAAGCTGATTTTATCATACCTATTGTTCCTCAGGTGAGCGATGTGGCCCATGGGCCTCTTGTTGTTCTTACAACCATCTTAAATTGTTGTTCATTTTTGAAATTCAAATGTTTGAATATTTTAGAGGCCAGCCTTCTAGATCCTTAATAGGGACAGACAATGGTGCTTTCATTAATGGAATCGATTAAAATCACCAATGCAAATATTTTCTCTTCTGCAATGCTTAACAACATATTTCTCCTTTTCTAGATATATTGCGTCAAAGTTTAAGTACTTTAGCCCCTAAAAATCTCTTATTACGTAATAAAGGGGCGTGGCATTGATTTTTTTTGATAGATATTGTTATGATCAACAACTTTGCTTCTATAATGCATTACAAAATCTTGATCATTTTTAAGTTATTTGTAATAGAGTTTTTCGAGTGCTTGGCCCCTAATTGAAGGGGCCAGCCCCTTTTTCTTGATTTTTTGAAAAGGTCTTATGAATACAAATATTTTTTGTTCTTACATCCATCTAAAAATGTTCATTTTTGAGATACAAATGTTTGAATATTTTAGGGGCAAGCCCTGTAGATCCCTAATGGGGACAGACATTGCTGTTTTGACAAGTGGAATCGATTTAAATCAATACTGCAAACATTTTGTCTTCTATGATGTCTGACAAAATATGTCTACTTCTCTAGATATATTGCGTCAAAGTTTAAGTACTTTGGCCCTTAAAAATCTCTTATTACGTAATAAAGGGGCGTGGCAGTGATTTTTTCTAATAGGTATTTGTATTATCAACAACTTTGC